>JAVRXN010000003.1:46135643-46735643 GCA_033556935.1 Timema podura
TCAACAATTTATGACTCTCTGTAATTTTCCTGTTTGTCTGCTTTTTTTGAAATTAACACACTAAGGCTTTCAACAAAATTTTAATATTTTAAACTTCTGGTCCATCTTGTATTTCTGAGGTTAATATACCTATACCTTCAACAACAAATCCTCTTTATCTTCAGTTTTTTTTGTCTTAGCAATTTTATTTCCTTTCATCGATAATGCAACCATCAATCTACCACGAGACATATCTTTTGCGGAAAACATTATCTGGAAAAAAAGGAACTAATTTAAATTGAAAAAATATAACAAGAAAAAAAGAATGAGATATCACAAATTTAAATTAATTTACTATACAAAAACGAAAAAGTTATTGAAAAGTGACATAATTTCAAATGAGATTGAATATAAAAAATTTAAAAATATTCAGGAAAATTGACACAAATCGAAATATGACCGATTAAAAGTAAGGGAAATATCAGGAAAAGCATCACAACTTAAAATATGACTGTATAAAAAAACAAGAACATAGTAAAAAATAACTTAACTCAATCAAAAAAGTGTCACTTTTTGAGATGTTTCATTTGTTCACTTTTATTTTAGAGAGGGTGTCACTTTAACACTACAACTAAACTGAACCTACCCGCCCACAAGTCAGAAGTGTCACTGTTCTCGGCCGAGCATTCACAGGTTGTGTATAATACAAAAGCGACACTACTTCTGCCTCTAGCGTCATTTTATTAAACTCTGGATTGTGTCACTTTTATAGATGAAACTCTTATTCTTTTGAGTTTTGTTCCCATAATTATCGTAAAATCGGCAAATTTTGACTTGTGACACTTTTGTCGCGAGGGTGCGATATGTTAAAATAAATACTGTATATCTTCGATTCTAGGACGCGCTTTTTATACAATTTAAACAACTATAATAACAGGGTCCGTCTTGGAATCGATGGTGTCTTAGAATTGCAGTTCTTTTCGATTTTTCCCGCGCTTTGCACTTTGGCTTAGAGTAATCAGACTCTGAAGATGAAGTCGACTCTGATATTGATTTAGATGTAGATATCAACGACTCAGAAGAATCAGACTGAAATTGATTCAGAAGGAAGTGATAGCACCTACTGATAAATAAGTTACTGCCTGTATTGTGTTATTATTAAATTAAATTCTGTAATAAAAATATTTCTTGGATAAAGATAGATTATTTGTTGTTGTTTTCTGTTGATGGTACTGAAATATTAAGGTGTGTCTTACAATCATGGTGTCTTAAAATCGAAGATACACGATATGTTTTTGTTTCTACTCCAGCATACCCCAGGTAAATGTGCTGGATCCTTTCAACATGGAGAGCCTCTTAGTCTACTCAGGTCATGTTTAGTGTTGGAATGGGTTACCTTCAAGGAAAAGCTATTTCCATATTTTGATTCAATGATTGCGGGACTTAACTAAAACCATGAAGTCCAAGGTGCTAATAATAAATAACCTTTACTCATATCAGGTGCCTGTTAAACATTAACGCCCTTCTGTACATATTATCTGATAAGCTGAGAATTTGTCTGTATGAGTGACTTGATGATTGAATTCTCCAGTCACTCTTACTACATTGTAAATATTAGTTATTAGGTAAATTCTTTTAATACATATATGACTTTATCAAATTAAACTACCACATATTGCTGGACATGCAGGCTAAACTAGTCTGGTTCGCAGATGTTAATAATGGGAAGTTTGTGATCAGAATCCCCACCAGGTGTATTAAATATGGTTCCCTCCCTCATTGCAAATGCAAATACATTTCTTCTAATTTCCACCCCAACAGTGTGTTCAAAATGTTTATATCCCATTTGAGCTGCAATGGAGAAGAAAATAAATTAATAGTAGTAATAAAGTTAAATTTAAGTAAATTCATATTTATATCCTGAAAAATTGTTTTAACGTTTTTGTATATTTGTTTCTGAAAGATAAATGTAATCTACTTTTTTAATCTGAAAAAATAATAAATATTTTCGATATCTCAATAGAAATTCATTTAGTTACAAATTAAATATAAACTTTTTAATTTTTACCTAATATTTAAATTAGAATATAAGGGTGAGATTTACACACTTACTATAAAAATCTAGGTTTTACAGTTCACTAAGCTTTTAAATTAACTTCAACATTTTAAATCCAAATATATAGCCCTGATTTCGACACTCTGGTATGTGAATCAAAGTTCAAATTTATGTTTCAAACTTTTAAATAATTCAACTTTCTGTAAAAACTAACCTCAATTCATGATAAACATATAATAAACAATATTATCATCATGTGGTCAATATTTTATTTCATTTTAATGAACCAGGACTTAGACACAGTTTTGATATTTTTATTACTTAATTAATTTTTTCACCGGGCCCAACTAAAAAAAATAAATAATGCAATCCAATTTGATATTTGAGTGTATCTAATTTTTTGGGGAAAAATTCAATTTGAAACATTTTCAATCTATAATATTTTATAATATTCCATTCACGTACTTCAGTGGCCACATTGTCTAAGGCATTTTCACAGTAGACTAAACTGCCAATGACGGGAAGATCGAGGTTCAAATTGTTGTTGTGTGAACTGAAAATGGTTTTTCCAAAATGGTTTTCCACGCTAATGCACATACACTACCTACAAATATAACCCAAACGGTTAGTAAGATACGGCGCTAAAAAAACAATATTCCATTGGATCCAAAATGAAAATTATTAAAATCATTATATCTGATTTTAATTGACTCGATTTAGTAAGTTAGGATTTATAATTGGTTCAAAATGGAAAACTTTTATTTTACTGACCTAGAGCTCACTATTAAAACACTACAAACACATTACAGTAATTTTTGGGGCACATTGGTTCCCTATGCACCCAAACATTTCTGTAATAATTTTTCTTTTATTTAAAATGTAAACTTTTGAATATATTTTTTTACAGGTTTCACTTAAAGTCTAGTCTGAAAGAAAACATTGAGTTTTTTTTTAGTTGGTGAAGTATAAAGCAATATTTATATCTGTTATGTCCTCACACATACACATATTTTATCTGGTATATGAACCACATATCTCACGCATGCTACGATGCCCAGTGAAGGACAAAAGATAAAGTCTTAGACCCGACCATGTTGTCCATCACTTCCTGCTATAACTACTCTAGTCGGTTCAGTCCAGATTGACCAACTTAACCAGTAAACATCCCTGCTATAGAGTATATTACAATATTATAACATTTTCAAGCTTAATTTTTGTAATAGATATCTTAAATAAAAATGAACTTATTACACAAATTCTGATTTTATATAAATTATATAAAAGTGCACGACTTCTTTCTTTTTAAATTAGACAAAAAGAAACATTGAGGGACTTTATTTGGTATAAGATAATATCTTAAAATATAATCACATTGACTAACAAAGGAATTTTCAGAAAAAATCACAAATTCCTAATACTCATATATTTTGAGCTTTGTAAAAATATTCATTCGAGCTGGAACAGCTTCTAAATCTCAACTCAAACTCAAATTTTCTTTTATCCGCACATCCCTAATACTTTTTTCTGGTAATTGAATGCCTTTCCCTTCACTGTTGAGATGACTTCCAACATCCATAAAATTCAAACAAATTAGGGTGTGCATGCGAGTTTCTCCTAGAATGATGCAACCTGAGACACAATCTTGGTCGTCATCCAAAAGATTTGATGGACAAAGGTATGCAGCACCTCATTTCTTCGAAAAGCTCCCATGTGGGTTACATCCCATTGAAACGTCTATATGTAGTCTTGTGGGTGCCTAACTCCTACCTTGTTCTCCTACCTTTGGTTCCTTATCTGACACTGTCAACCAGGGGATGTTTGTTGAGCGTATGGGTGTGTGAATGTTTGGAAAACCGCGACTTTGTTTTAAAACAATATAAGCATTGATATTGCTTTAAAAAAATGCTTGCTTTAAGAAGATGTCAAGGTTGGTGCTATAACTGCTCTGAACTCTAAATTGTAATGTCGTGCCTGCTACACTTGTCTCTGATTTGGGAGGTCAGCGTTAGAAGAATGTTGTTAGATAACAGTTCTAGAAGCTACGATGTCACAAGAAAAGGCCATGACAGGTCTGGAAGCTATGATGTCACAAGAAAAGGGCTATTAAAGCATAATTATTAAAATAATTATGAATTACAATTGTAAGCATGTATTTGTACTTAAAATTACAGCTGCACTGAATCAAAACATTTATAAATGACTTAAAGAGTATAAAAAAATGTTGAAAACAAAAGTCTTTTAAATTCGCCACATAGGGTTGCTAATTGAACCAAAATATATAGCAAATAAACCAATAAAGAGATAATCAAAACCAACCATTGGCGAAGTGTGATGATAATTTTTAGTTAAACTGAGTCATGAACACTCATAAAGAGGCACACTTAACTGTTTCAAAAATAGGATTTTTATGAAGTTATATAATACAGTTCAGTCAGACTACCTTCTCAGTGGTGGTGTGTGATCTTTCCATTTGGTGGGGCCAGGTCAAAGCTTACCGGTAATGATATTTTCTCAGAACATGTTAACAAATTGATTCATTTAAGATTTCCTAAATTTTAAAAATCCCTAGAATTACAAAATTACTAAACAAATCTACAAACAGAAATAATTAAAAATAAGTTACATGTTTTGGATTAAACTTGGCAAGTGATGACATTATAAAAAAGTTGGGCACATTTTTATCTCAATGACTGTTAAAGATCACAACAATATTTTAAGTACTCTATTAATCAACCTAATTTATGCCTATTTTTTTGTTACTTGTTCATTGTGTTTATGGACTGAAATTTTGACTTGCTTTGCTTGCTTGCTTCGCTTGCTTGCTATGCTTGCTTGCTATGCTTGCTTGCTTTGCTTGCTATGCTTGCTTGCTTGATATGCTTGCTTGCTTTGCTTGCGTGCTTTGCTTGCTTGCTGTGCTTGCTATTATGCTTTTGCCTATTGCTTGACTTGCTATGTGTTCTTGACTTTTTGCTTGCTATGCTTGCTTGCTTTGCTTGCTTGCTATGCTTGCTTGCTTGCTTGCTTGCTATGCTTGCTTGCTATGCTTGCTTGCTTTGCTTGCTTGCTATGCTTGCTTGCTATGCTTGCTTGCTTTGCTTGCTTTGCTTTGCTTGCTTGCTTGCTTGCTTTGCTTGCTTGCTTGCTTTGCTTGCTTGCTTTGCTTGCTTGCTTTGCTTGCTTGCTTGCTTGCTTGCTTTGCTTGCTTCTTTGCTTGCTTGCTTGCTTTGCTTGCTTGCTTGCTTTGCTTGCTTGCTTGCTTGCTTGCTTGCTTGCTTGCTGCTTGCTTGCTTTGCTTGCTTGCTTTGCTTGCTTGCTTGCTTGCTTTGCTTGCTTGCTTGCTTGCTTGCTTTGCTTGCTTGCTTTGCTTGCTATGCTTGCTTGCTTTGCTTGCTTGCTTGCTTGCTTGCTTGCTTGCTTTGCTTGCTTGCTTGCTTGCTTGCTTTGCTTGCTTGCTTGCTTGCTTGCTTGCTTGCTATGCTTGCTTGCTATGCTTGCTTGCTTTGCTTTCTTGCTATGCTTGCTTGCTTTGCTTGCTTGCTTTGCTTGCTTGCTATGCTTGCTTGCTTTGCTTGCTTGCTTTGCTTGCTTGCTTTCCTTGCTTGCTTTATTTGTGTAAGTCCATTTCATCTAACTCAAGATTTTTTATATACCTGCCAATTTTTGGGATCTATTTCATAATTTTGAATATTTTCCGTAATATGATGAGATTTTAATCCCCAACATTGTACCATCGCAAATTTGTGGGGGTTTTCTTCAGGGTCGTTTTCAATATTCTCCCAAACATGGTTTATTTTGATTTTGTTTCTTCTGTCCTTTTTTTTGAAGATACATCCGAAAATTCTTAGTAGAAATCTTTTTGTTTTACTTTGTTTTAGTTTCATGTTCGTTAATGCTTTCTCTACCCAATTAATTTGATCTATTTGCCAATAAGTTTGGTTTACATTCAAAAGCATGGGAACTGGAACTGGGGGTGTTACGGGGGAATTTTGTTCAACGTTCAGATCATCTTCACTTGAAATGTTCAATTTTCCATAATTAAGATTGGTTTGCCAAAGAAATCTTTTAATTTCATTTTCTATACTCGGGTCACCAGAATTTAAAACGGAATCACTAAAACATTTTTTCAGCTGGTGTAATTTGGGCTTGTATGACATCGTTAGTTAATTTTAATATAAATATTTGTAAAAATTGAAAGTAGGTTCTTTTAGGTAAGAATAATAGTCGTACAATGATTTTAGTTTAGTTGCTAGTCAATAATATTGCTCTTCACATTCATTATTAAACCTCAACAATAAAGAGTAAACATGACAATGAGTTTGTATTGTTTCCGAATACATTAAAACATATCTAGTTTATTATTTGAAAAGATCACCATATAGAAAGTCTAGGGTTCTAATCCCCGTTGGTACTAATAAATTGTTTGTTTTAAATGTATACTCCTTTCCTCTTCATCCTCCACACCAACTGATTACACTTCCTCTAATATATTTCATCCTCATCCTTATCTATTAGTGTAGATGTGTGAGTGTGTGAAACCAACATGTGGTGCAAACACACACACACTATACCCGAATTATACTGTACAGTCAAACACACGGAAATATCCGCTCCTTTGTCCAGTCGGCAATCATGGAGATATTTATTTAAAAGTTGTAAGACATTCTAAACGAAATTAATGGAAATTGCCATATAAATGTATAAATGAAACACGAATGAAATAATATAGTCTTACATTGTCAAAAAAATCATTTAAAAAACCCGTTAAGTGTTATTTCACAAAAGATAAAATAATCAACTCCCCATTTTCCAGACCTCACATAGGCAAAATAAAATCAGTCCCTTAGAAATTATTACGTTTATAAAAAAATTAATTTCTATTAAAGGTTTCATTTATTTTTAATTTCAAAATAACTAAGATGGTAAGTTAATCTTATCGTAAAGACTTACAGGGCTATAATCAACATATAAGATATTTACTTTTGGAAAGTAGGCCTGCCCTCCAACTCATTTTAGCATAAAAAGTAGCCACATCATTCCAAAATATATATATATATATTTTTTTT
The DNA here is from genome assembly GCA_033556935.1 of Timema podura. Taxonomy (NCBI): domain Eukaryota; kingdom Metazoa; phylum Arthropoda; class Insecta; order Phasmatodea; family Timematidae; genus Timema; species Timema podura. Next base: position 46,142,745 of record JAVRXN010000003.1, read on the forward strand.
TAAGTTCCTCTCAAAATGGAGTAAGTAAGGCCCTACATCTTTTCCCATGAGTTTCAAATGTTAGTAGATGACGAGGTGGTAATATTATCTCTATCACCTTTATCACGGTTAATTGTTTAATATGCTGTGTTATAATATCTTCTCGGATGTTACACTGAATTCTATTCTAAATTTTAGGTGCACCGTATGAATTAGTAACGGTTAAATTGGCAAATATTTGTGAACATGCATTGTAAAACAAAATGCAGTCTGATTTGGGTAGGAAGGAGATCTGTGGACAGTTATAAAAGTTATTAAAACAATTTTAATATATATCTGAATAGATTAATTTGATATTCTTCTGTCACTTTTCACTTGTAAATTAACCCATATAGTCTAGTCGAGTGACCAAAGCCCATGCGTTTTTGGGGTGGATCTTTTTTATGATTTCAATTTATTTTTTACATGTTCAGGATAAAATTTAGCATAGGAGCAAGTTTTGTAATTTTGGCATTTGGCGGCCATTTTTCAAAATGCCGGCCGATATTTGCGATACGAAAATTCTTAAACAGTGTGGTTATGGTTGTATACCATTTAATATTTAGTTTGTACACTAATTTTTTATTTTTTACAGTGAGTAAATAGCACACAAGTATAAAATGGATATTCCCAGACCATCAAAACCAACAAAGAGACAAACTTTGTTGGTCACGTCGCCACTAGAACCTCTCGGCAAGAAAACTCATACAGAAGATGAATGTGTGATACGTGAGCAATCAATGTCCAAAAACACAACAACAAAACTAGGACACCTGGAACAAAATGCAGAGATCTCACAAGAATGAAACGGTTTGGGGACGAACTATAATGATATCCATGAAAAAATACAAGTTAAGGCTCTGCCTAGGAAAATTCACCATATCTTCAATTTTGAAACAGTTTGTCACGAACTAACACATGCTCAGGATACTAATAGGAAATCTATCCTCAAAGCAAATGTGAGAGAAGCTTCTGGAATTCCTACTCTCCAGACAAAAGAACCACGTACACAAAGTATCCATATTGGTACTATTCTTTCGGCTCGCGTTATCTGTACTGTAACTTCGGAATGAAAAACTGTTAGAAACAACCTTGGTGGAAGAACACCAGTGAAGTATCACCAATTGTAAATACTGGATGCTTGGAAAACTTTCTTGAAGGCAATCAACTATGATGAAGATGAGCAAATCAAGAATGGACTGCAAGCTCTAATTACATTCTGTTACAACACTGGAGGGAAACTGTAAGCTGCTTTGTTGGATATTTGATATCATCAAAATTGCTGGTAGACATACTGCAGACCAGTGTACAACCAGAACGCTAGAGATACCAAACAATAATGTCAGCAGCGACTAAAACGGAAAACATAAAAACAGAGGCATCCAATCAATGTGTGATTAGATTGTAGAGTTCTTGTACCACATGCTCAGGGACTTACTATACTAATATGAGCACATTCAGAGAGACATGATGATAACAAACGAATAAATTAGGAACAGCTGCGATGAGAATAACGCTCTTTGTTCACTTCGCCAAAAACTGGAAACACACTTTGGAAAGGATATTAGGTTTCAGTCGAGATACAGACGAGAAGAATAATCAATATTCTTTTCTCCTAAGTATAGTGGAGCATATGTTGAAAGTGCTCTGAATAGTTGGAAAACCAACACCTCCAACCTGACACAAAATATTGATAAAATTCTACACGCTAAGAATCAAAAATTGCCTGGATTACCATGGCCCTGCCAGGTGAAGAACTGCAAAGGAATTCACAACTTAATAGGTTTGCCTGCGGATCCTCGTGCTAAACTGGAAAAATACGGCGCAGTTGTTGTGTAATGATTGCAATCAGATCTACGTTTCGTTTCTAAAGGTGTGATGCATTTAATAACAGGAAAACACCAACCACTACAAGCAAGCCTTTCAATGTATATACACAACTTGACTGGCAGTATGGCAACTGTCCCTAAAAAATCTAGAATTGGCACTTTGTTTGATTAAGTACTCGATGAGTTATCAGCCTTGGCATTACAGGAATGTAATAAGGCAGAACTAAATCAAATGGTATTCTGAATATTGAAAAATGACACCTGGACATGGGAAGTTTTTCTTGCAGATTTAATGAAGAAAACGGAGTTTTTAATAAAGTATCTACGTTATTAATTTCAATTAATCATCTTCACATCACATCTAGGCTATGGTATTACTTACTGGGGAAATACAAGTGATCTATATAAAAATTAATTAAGAAATATTCAAATTAAAGTTCTTAAAATAATGAGTGAAAACAACAATAGTATCAAAGTCATGAATAAGGAGTGGAAACCATTGACAGTAAAAAAATGTATAACTATAAAATAATAATTCAGGATTACTATTCAGAAACAAATAAAGTAAGACTGGCTCTTAGTCACAACACCAGAAAACGACAATACAAAATACCTTTATAGGCTACATAAATAAATACGGAAAACAACACATGGAAATAATAATACCAACACTTTTTAACATGATACCGGATACCCTTTTGGGGATAGATAAAATATCAAACATTAAAAGAGAAATTAAAAAATGGAAAATTGGCTCACAGACTTAATGAAATAATACTAGATTGACTAATATGACAAATGAGCTATGAAATGGACTCGAGACTGGTTTTCGAATATTAGATAAAATATAAAATGTAATAGATTTAAGGAACTAAATTGAGTGTTAGAATTATGTTAGTTGTAAGAATAGACTTAAAAGAATGAAATGTATTTATTATATTTTTACACTTGCATGCATGTATGACATTTATAGTGAGGCTCCAGCTGACAATCACATTGTGCTTAGCTGGACCACGTTTAGTGATTAAAAATATTTACTCCAGATACAATAAAAAAACCAATAATAATAAAATAATAATGATAGTAATAATATAATTTATTTATTCTTGCTATATCTTCTGTGAAATATCTTTCTTTCTTTCTTTCATCAGTAATTTTTATTGTGTTACCAATATACAGGAAACAAACTTAAAGTAAACATAAGAAGAAATAGTTACTCTCACCAACTCTTAAGGGTTCTCGGAAGCAGAAAATATAATTGTCAAAAATAAAATGTTTTTTCAAAATTGTTTATCCCCATATGGGGTACATATCATCATGTAGTGGGGAAAATAAAAAAAGTCCTCCCACGTGGCTCATTTGATCTAATTGATCTCTTTCTGATGGCGAATCACTTTTTAACACAAAACACCCGCCCCACTTGCACTTATCTCGGCCTACTGGCCGGCATCGCCCGCTATCTGACCACTCCCCCCAGTCTCACACGACTAGAGGGGGCGGTCACGAATCCCCCGCTTTGACTCCTCGGTCACCTGCCGTAGTCGACAAAGGGATTCACTACGCCGTCCCTTATTCGGCGGTAGGGTCGGGCAGGGGCGTCGTAATCGCCTATGCCCCGGACGATCTGGTTGGAGCTGGCCTGCGCCCGACTGAAAAATCGTTCCGCCAGACCGCGGATACGGTTGTCCAGGGACGGGAGGCTTGACATAGTCAGGAGAACGCGGTTTGGGATGCGGGGCGGGGCCCCGAGGATCAAGCGAAGGAACCGGTGGTATACAGATCGGAGATGATTATATCTGTATCTAGGTAGATAGGAAAAGACGGGAGCAGAGTAGAGAAGGATGGACATCACACAGAGCAGAAAATGTCTGATCTTGTGGCCGTATGCCAATTGACTGACCGGGCGCAAAAGCAGAGCCAGCTTCACCATGACTCCCCTAGCCCTACCCACTGTCGAACGCAGGAGCGGGTCCCAGCTGCATCTCGCGTCCAGGGTCACACCCAGCCACCGGACTGTTTGCGACCACTGGACCGCAGCACCCTCCACGCGAAGTGGCTGCAGGGGGCCCGTCGGCCGACGAGTGAACAGAATAGCTTGCGTCTTCTGGGACTGGATAGCTAGTGATCGGGCGTGAAGGTAGGCTAACAGCCCCCTCAACGCGAAGGTCAGTTTGGCCCAGACCACCTTAGCGTCCGGGGACTGCGCCAGGATGGCAATGTCGTCCGTGAACTGGAACAGCGCTGTGCCGTGCGGAACCGGCATGTCTCGCACGAACAACGAGTACAGGATCGGAGACAGGCAGGAGCTCTGGGGGACCCCTGCCTGAATCGGTCGAGGTGACGAAAGGGTATTCTCGACTCCCACTCTGAAGGAGCGGTCGGCGAGAAAGGAACTGAGGAGCCGGAGTACGGGAGGCGGGATACCCGCCCCGGCGAGAGCGGTGAGAAGCCCGCGGTGGCTGACGCTGTCGAACGCCCCTTTGACGTCCAACACCACGAAGCCTGTCTGGGCCCTGGCGTTGAAAGCGCCGGTCACCAGGCCGACTACCTTGGCGACCGCGTGGGTCGTCGACAGCCCCTTCCGAAAGCCGAATTGGTGATCCGGCAGGAGGGGGTTCACCTCCAGCCAGGCCTCCAATCTAGCCAGGATCATTCTCTCCGCCACCTTACGACGCAAGAAAGGAGGGAGATGGGTCTGTAGGACGCCGGGTAGGCGGGGGGCTTACCCGGCTTATGGATGGGAACGACGTACGCCGCCTTCCACAGGTCCGGGAAGTGGAGCAGTGTCAGGACGGCGTTGAGAATCCGGAGGAGAAGGACGAACGCCTTGCGAGGTAGGTGGGTGAGGAGGAGGGGGGAGACCCGGTTGAGCCCCGGAGCGGACGAGGTTTTCAATCTCGCCAGCGCCCGAGACAGCTCTCGGGGGGTGACCAATCGAAGGTCGGGGTAGGGAGGGTTTCCTTCGAATGGGGGGAGAAAAGGATGTTCAGGAAGTTCTAACGCAGGAGGGTCCGTATCTCTCACCGGCGAACTCGGCCGCCGCGCGAAGCTGGCCTCGAACGCCACCGCCAAGGCCTCTGCTCGGTCCGAGGCGGCGGACGCCAAACCGCCCGCCACGCGCAGCTCCGGGATTAGCCCCCCCCTGGGACGCATCTTCCTCAGATGGCGCCACAGGGAGAGATCCTCGGTATCTAGATCTTGGAGCCTCCTGCGCTGAGCCTCCGCCCTCCACCGACGGAGTAGCCGCCAGCAGCGGGAACGGAGGACTCTATAGATCTCCCTGACTCTGGGTTGGTGAGACCGCTGCCACAGGGCTCGCGCCCTGTCGTGGAGCCGCATCTCATCCAGGATGACGGGGTGTAGGGGTGGGCCCAGGAGAGGGGGACGTCGCACCGGTATAGAAGAGGACGCGGCAGATAGGAGTGCTGACGCGAAGAGGTGGGCCTGTCGGTCCAACTCCTCGGCGTCTGGGATGGGTGCGGCGAGAAAGACCGCGTGGGCTAGCCTATCCTGGAATCTAGGCCAGTCCGCCCGTCTGTAGTTGAAGATGGGCGGGGAGTCGACGGGCAAAGGAAGAAACTGCAGGTCACAAGTCACCGGGTTGTGGTCAGAGGATTGGGATAGGTGGGTGACCAGAGGGGAGAGAAAGGGTTTCCTCGTGGTTAGGATGAGGTCGAGGAAACTGGGAAGGTGACGGGGGTGCTCGGGTAGGTAGGAAGGTAGGTGAGGCCGATGGATGAAGAGGCCGTGCCCGTCGGCGAACCGGCGGAGGACGGTCCCCCTGGGGTTAATGCCAGCACAGCCCCAAGAGGTGTGTCTGGCATTGTAGTCGCCCGCCAGCACAACGCTGGCGTCGAGACCCCGGAGAACCACCAGGTCCGCCGCCGACGGGGGGACCCCGGGAAGACCGTAGACAGTCGCGATCGTGATCGAATACGCGGCTCCTAGCAGCCTCACCACCACGACCTCCAAGGACGCGAATCCCGGGACGGTCGCCCGGTTGTGCTGCAGAGTCGCCCGGACTAACAGGGCCACGCCCCCCCCCCCCTCCGGTGACCACCTCGGTCCGCCCGGTGGCAGAGGAACCCGGGTACCTGGAAGACGGAAGCCTCCGTGAACCACGTCTCGGTAAGGAACGCGATGTCTACGGCGTGGTCGGACAACAGCTGGAGAAGTTCGGGAACTTTGTGAGCGAGTGACCTACAATTCCAAAGGAGGAGGTGGAGGGGGGCGATCAGAAGAGACTAGAGAGAACCTCGAAAAAAATCTCGAATCTCCTTGACCAGTCGGGAGTGGCGACGAAGGCGGCGAGAGGTTCCTTGAGGTAAGGAAGGCGGGTGCAGATGTTGAGGGGGCGAAGGAGGTCCCAGATCTCGGAGAGCCCTTTGAAGAAGGACCGAAAGTCCGAGGTCTGGTCGGGATGGGGCGGAGGTCGCGCGGACCCGGCGTAGGTACATGAGGGCGGTGGGCCCGCGGCAGGAGGGGCTGGAGGCGCCCGCGCGCTACCGGGCAACCCCGGGAACGCCCAGGCGTTTGTGGGAGGGGGTGGTGCGGGTGGTCCGGGACGATCGGGGGGTCGCTGTGAAGGACGAGCCTGGCCGCTGGCCGCCAAGCGCTGACGCGGCTCGACGAACCTGCGCCTGTTCGCGCAGATACCTGCGTTGGCGGGGTGGGCTTCCCCACAGTTAGCACAACGCGCTGGCTCTGTGCGCGGACGCTCGCATGCAGAAGACGCGTGAGCCTCACCACATTTCACACACCGCTCCTGTCGGAAACACCCGATGGAAGGGTGACCGAAACCCTGGCAGCGATGACACTGCTGGGCCACATTCTTTCGCCTGAAGGGTTCCAGGGACACCTTCATGTGCGAGAGAACGGTCTTCCCCGACAATTTTTGGAGTTGTTGGCGCACTACCAACGTCACCAAGAAGAGCGGGAAAGGCCGCTCTACCTGATCTGGCCCAGCGGACTTCGCTCCCAGGCGGGTCACTCTTCTTACCTGGTAATCCTTATCCATCAGGGCGGCCTGAATATCCTCACATGGTGAGGTCACGGGAAGTCCCCTGATGACGAGACGTCCGTCTCGTTCCCAATCAGTGGGAAAAGTGTAAGGCTGATACCCCTGAAGTATCAGCGTCTCCAAAAGAGTGGAATGGTCGGCCAACGTGTCAACGTAGAACGTTACACGGTTGGTCGACCACTTCAGGTGGAGACCCCCAGCGAGTTTCCGGCTCAGTTTGTTGGTGGCCGCGAAGGGATTTACCTTGAAATTCCCCTCGCAGACGATTACCGGGACTCGCTCGGTCCTGGTACTTGAGGGCGTGGACTGGGAGGCGGTCGACTTGCCGGGCATCTTCGGGATGGCTCCCTTCCCCGACGAAGCGCCCGAGCCTTGAGACGGGCCGGCCTTGGCCTCGGCTGGAGTCGCCTTGGCACCCCGACCCGTCCCCGACCCCGACGCGACCCCGGGGGGGGCCCCCGAACCCCCGGGAGTGGCTAGGCGCGAGCGGCTGCCGGTAAGACTAGGTGGCGCAAACTCACCTGAGTCGTCCGTTGGCAGGTTCCTCAAAGCGTCGAACCGATTGGGGCGCGGGCCTGACGCTACTGCCGTCTTCTTTAGGGACCCTTGCGGTGACGTGTGGCCCTTCCGCTTTCTCTGCGGTGCCGTCTGGACGGTCCACCCCTGTTCGGAGGTGGGCGGAGTCCCTCCATCCCTGGATTCTGGTGCGGGTCCCTCGGATGTGTGGGCCTGGTCCTCTGGTGAGAAGAGACTCCAGTCTCCATGGTCAGCCTCCTCGCGTTGGGTGGTGGGGGCCTCATCATGGACCGCGGTTGCCATAGGATCCGGTTCCCCACAGGTTGTTGGTGGGGGAACGTCCGTTTTCATCGGAGAGGTTGGCCGTGAGGCCATGTGGGCTGACGGCGTCAGGTCCATGGGCGTGGCCCCTCCGGGGGTCTGGCTCAGATCCCCTTCCGGAGCGACAGCCATCTCCTTCCTGGTCTCACGGAGGCGGTCCATGGTTTTGCCGTATAGGGAGGCGTGGAAGTCCGCTCCCTTTGCCCTCGACTGCTCGTCCCCAGCTGGGGCGGCGTAGTGTCCCACCGCGGCGGTGGTGGAAGCAGACACGCTGCATACCGCGGTGGTTGTTGTGTAGGTCACCGACGTCACCGTGGCCAGACATCTGGCTGCCGTCGGGTATTCCCCCTGTCTGGTGGTGGGGGGCGGCGCAACCGGTAGCCGGTGCATGTCCCCTAGTCTCGCCTGGGCTCCACTGTGTATCTGAGGGCCCCCGCGTAAGCAGAATGTCCTTCTGAGTCCAGTTCCAAGTGTTGGGTAGGTTGGCGACACCACAATGGTAATCAATATCGGCTCAAAAAAATATTTGTTTGGTCCTTGCCGGGTAGTAAGCCTCGTATTAATAGTCCTGGTCGGTAGTCCTGTGTTCCAAACGGTGTTTGGCGTTTACCGCGTGTTTCCCCGCCGCCGGGTTTGGGCGGGAGGAGGGGTCTTGTAACCCTCCCCGGCCAAGTATTGTTGACACGGAAAAACGTATACACGATGACGTAGACAGGAGAACGTAAACAAACAGAATAAAAACAAACACAACACTAGGCAGCGCCCTCGATGGCCTGACCGTGAACTAACCGTCAGTCTACCCCGAGACACCGAACCGAGTTGACGTGTTTTTCACTCGCTCTTCAGCAACAATTACAAAAAACCAATTTACAACGCCTCGCGCGAGGAAATTTAAACGAAGATTTTAGCCATAAGGCCGAGAAGCGATAACTTTTTTCGGCGCCGTTAGGGACCCCGGCGCCACCCCCGGTGAACTCTCGCCGGGGCCCTCCCGGCAACGCCCGGGCGCGACGGCCGGGATCGACCGCGAGACGGCAAGCCGAGCGGACCGACCGGCGGAGGTGAACGGGAAGCGTCCCGGAGGGAGCCGCGACCGCGGGGGGCGTCGCCGCGCCACCCCCCGGGAACGAAAGTTTCAAAATTTTGAAAGTTTCAAAGTTTAAAATTTTCAAAAGTTTCAAAGTCCCGAAAGTTTCAAAGTTTCGAAATTTTCAAATTTTCAAAAGTTTCAAAATTTCAAAGGTTTTAAAGTTTAAAAGTTTAAAAGTTTCAAATTTTCAAAGTTTCAAATGTATCAAAGTTTCAAAGTTGTAGCGAGAGCCACGTGTTCACTGGACTTGCGCAGTGTTCTCCTGTAGAAGATTCCCGATGGGAAAAGAACCTTCCCGAAGCTTGTAGAAATGCGCAAACCATTGTTCCTTCGGTATTCCAGAAGGTTTCCCCGCTTGATTACCCGTCATTCCTCCCCCCTGTGTTTTAGCTGTATATATATTTGTGTCTGATCCAATGAACCTCACAATTGGGACAGAGCTGGAACAGGGCTAGGATAAGCTTCGGCTTTCTACGACTAAAATGTAAGAACTGAAATTCTGTCTCGGCAAATTTAACCTTTTTTTATATTTATTTATATATTTCAAAATTCCTTTTCGACTTCTTCTTTTTTTTTTATTAAAATTAAAACTTAAAATTTAAATATGAGTCTGGCTGTTTAACTTAGAAATGGCGTCTAGTCGCCGATTGAGATATAATAATTTGATTGTATTGATAACGATAGAACGCTAAAATTTATTAATGTTTCGTATAGAGGAATATTGTATTAGTGGACTTAGAGACTATGTTGTCTTTTTACAACACGCCAGTGCTGATTGAGCGAAGTCATGATTTATGAATTGTATAAATTGTTATGTTAGTAGGACAGTTAACTTTAACTGTTATGATGAAATTAGATGATCTTATCGGTACGCAGTTTAGTATCTTTACTTAGATTCCTTGGGCTTAATTTGCGACCTGTTAATTGTACTTGAGTATCTTGTGAAATAGTCACTTATTGGACTTAGTCTATGTTGTTATTTTACAACTCGCCAGTGCCGGTGAGCAAAATCATTATTGGCAAGGTTAATAATTATTTGATTGATGGTATGGTTCATATTTACTGATATTCAGGTTTTTATATAAGTGGATCTTCAAGTTAACTTATTTGTATCCTTGCTTAGGTTTCCTTGCGACTTGATCGCGACGTAATTGTTATGAGCAAAGTTTTAGAATTAGAAAAAGGTATTTCTATTGAAAATTAATTATATGCTATTTGACTTTTTGAAATAATTACGACTTTAAAAGTTCTCTATCTTGTCTATTTAATTTTTTTGTAATAGTCAATTGTTTTCATATTTAATGATACTATTCTTATGTTAGCTTTTAATTAGGCAGAATATCATTCCTGCCCGGACCCATTCTTATGGGCTAATATTCTTATAATGTTCCAAAGCACTTCTACATTTGTATTTATATTGTCATAACAACAATGTAGGTACTAAATAGAGCTGTTAAATATTGGATTGTGCTGTCCATAATAAATATTGACTCAACACGACTTATCCTTATTTTTTAATATTAATAATAATATATCACCTCAAGTCCTAGGTTTTAGTTCTAATTTCTTTTATTTTGTAATTAGCAAGTATTAGGCAGGTCGATGCATTTTAGGGCTCTCTAGAGATAGACGGCCCCCTTATTGTTGATCCTTTCAGTAACAGGTGGGAGTGGCGAGATTCGATGTGTAATGTTTCTCAAAATAGAACATTTCAGATCTTAAACTCATGAGCACTCACTCTTGTTGTTTCCCTTGTTTTGGTATTTTCCTTGTATTATTTGTGGCCTCCTCTTCTGAGGACTCTACAAGGGAATCAGAAGAGAATAATTAATACTGATATACTTAGAATAAAATAGTCTGGATTCTACTTACATTACGCGAATGTTCCCGGATATGATCACCATGCTTTCACCATATGTTCTACTAGCATGGCGGAAGCATAGGCGTGGCAGTTCCAACGCACGTTTAACCTCTTGACATCAACATTAAAGAAAGACCAGACGGTCCTCGGTTCATCGCTAGCGACGACACGAACTACGACTACTACGCCCCTAGCAGACTTAATTGGCAACTCTTTCCCCTCCGTTTCAAAAATCCCTCTCCAGTCCTCTCTATTCCATTGTCTACTGTGCCCTATTTGCCGGTCAAGGAAAGAGTATATAACGAGAAACTCCTAGGTCCATTTTTTGTAGTTCATCACTTGGATTTCTTCGAAAAAGGATATTAAGCTCCAGCACCTGTAGAAGAAACTGCTTGTTGTCCCTCACTGTTGAGTCGGCCCCTTGTTTCTTTCCTCCGCACTTGCACAGGCCGCACCACCCACCCTCTCTACTGCCTGGACCGCTCCACAGTCCAAGACTTCGAAGCCGTCCGTGACGAGTGCACCTCTATACACAGCGCCAAAGAGAACTCTGGGCCAAAGCCGCTGGTGCAATCTTTCGCCAGTGCGCTGTCAGGGAGATCAACCCCTCCATCCCAGGCCGAGGCACCTGCCAAAGCCACTCTACCTGAACCGGTCGCATCCGGTTCATCCCTATCGGTCGAGGACCCGTCCAAGACCGCTCCTCTCCCAATCCCTTCCCTACCCACCCCCGCACCCCGCACCACCCTCCCCAAACCCCTTCACCCTTCCAACCCCTTCCTACCACTCCCCACCCCAACTCCTGTCAACCCTGCCCCCCCCACACCCAACCCCACACCCGAGGATGATGCTACAAAGCTCAAAATTTGTATTGAGCTTCTCAAGGAGATTCCGGGACTGGATCCTTGGGACTTTTCATCGAGTCTCTTGAGGAAGGTCCAGGAGTCTCCGAGGAGTAACCGTGGCCACCTGGTCATGGAGCACATCATCCTCTACCTGGTCTCTCATGGCAGTGCACCCGAATAGAGGACCCCCAGTGCGGAAGGAGCTCACGGTCGCACTCTGGAACGCAAACGGAGTCGCGGGGAAGAAGGCTGAGCTGGAAAGTTTCCTGGCAAAGCATCGTGTCGACGTAATGCTGTTGGGAGAAACCCACTTGCGCTCCGCAGTGAGGTTCTCGTTGGCAGAGTTCATCTGCCATCGGAGTGACCGAGCGGGGGATGTGGGAAGGGGTGGGACGGCGGTCCTGGTCCGGAGGGGCCTTGACCATCACGTCGTCTCTCTTCCTCCCCTCCAACACATGGAAGCAACGGCTATCCAACTGGTGACCTCTACCGGCCCAGTGCGTCTTATCTCCATCTACTTCCCTCCCTTCCGCCGGTTCAAACAGGCCACGAGGGCTGACATGGAGGTGCTGCTTCGAGGTACCACGCCTGTTTTAATCGGTGGTGACTTCAACGCTAAGCACCCTTCATGGGGCTCTAGGATTATGTGCGCTCGCGGCGGATTGCTCCGCGACGTCATAGATCTACACGGCTTGGTGGCTTCCGGTCCCCCGACCCCTACCCACTTCCCTCTCAATCCCATTGGCTTCCCGGACGTCCTCGACTTCGTTGTCTCCAGAGGGATCAGAAGGCGGTTGGTGCTGAAGTCTCTAGCTGAGCTAGACTCGGATCACAACCCCGTTCTTGTGAACTTGGGACGCGCGGTGTCCTTCATAGACCCCCCCGAAAAACCTGACCTTAAGCGCACTGACTGGGACAAGTTCACGAATGTGTTGAGAGAGAGGTTGGGACCCACTCCTACCTTTCGAACAGCAGCAGAAATCGATCGCGGTGCGGAGTTCATAACTTCCGCCATCAAGGGGTCGCTCGAAGCTTCGACGCCGAGGCACCGTCCTAAGAGGGCGCCACAGGCTTCTTTGCCCGATTCTATCCTCAGGTACGTCCAGGAGAAAAATCGGCTGAGGAAGGCTTGGCAAACCTCGAGGGACCCGGTAGACAAGGCCAACTGGAGCCGCAAAGTCCATGCGGTTCGCGAGATGGTCAAAGAATACCGGAACAGTGTCTGGGAGGACAAGATTGAGAGCTTGTGCGTACAGGACAGGTCCCTGTGGCGCATGACGAGGAACTTGATGCGGGTCCCCGCACCAAGGCCGCCTATTGTAGGTCGTAACGGGGTGGCCAACTCCGACCAGGAGAAGGCCGATGCTCTCGCTGAGCACTTAGAGGCGCAATTTGTACCGACTGACAACCCGTCAGACCCGGTGCACATTGGGCACGTGGATCAGGTCATCGCAGCGGTCTCGTACAGACCCTTGGATGAACCGGAGCCCACGGAGGCGGCAGAAATGTCGCGGGCGTTAGCCGCTCTAAGATTAAACAAGGCCCCCGGACGCGACGGCATCAATAACGCGGTCCTCCGAAAGCTGCCCTTGGAGGCGATTAACTTCCTCGTGGAGTTATTCAACGCCGTCCTGCTCCTGAGTCACTTCCCAGAGCTCTGGAAGCACGCCAACGTCCTCTGCTTCCATAAACCGGGTAAGGACCCGGCCCTAACTTCGTCTTACCGACCGATCAGCTTGCTCGACTGTTTGGGCAAGCTGTTCGAAAGACTACTACTGACGAGACTGACCCGACATGTTCGCGAGGCGGGCATCTTGGTGGACGAGCAGTTCGGCTTTCGGGCGGGACACGCTACGTCTCATCAACTTGTCCGGCTCGTGGAGCAGGTTACGAGGAACTTCAACATCAACAGGCTGACTGGTGCTGTCTTTCTCGACGTGGCAAAGGCCTTCGACCGTGTTTGGCACGAAGGTCTCCTTTTCAAACTCCTCTCCTTGAACCTTCCCTTTTACCTAGTTAAGATTGTTCAATCTTATCTATCCAACCGGACCTTCTCCACTACCTTTGGGAACGCCACATCCCAGGTCAGAAGAATCCGGGCTGGAGTGCCGCAGGGTTCCCTCGTGGGCCCGGTGCTCTTCAGTCTGTATGTGAACGACATTCCGAAATCCCCAGACACCAAGTTAGCACTGTATGCGGACGACACGGCTCTAGTAGCGGAGTCGTGGCGAGGGCAGCTGGTGGAGAGGCGACTCCAGACGCACCTGACGCAGTTGGAGGGGTGGCTGACTACCTGGAGAACGAGTATTAACGTGGAGAAAAGTACAGCAGTGCTCTTCACATGGAAAAGAAAGTTCTACAGGCCGGCCCCACTCCGGCTGTTCGGAGAACAGATCTGATGGGCGGACAGTGCTAAGTACTTAGGACTTACGCTGGACACCAAGCTGACCTGGCGACTTCACTGCACAGAGAGACTGACCAAGGCGAAGCAAAGGCTGGGAATCCTAGGCCCACTGCTTAACAGGCGTAGCGCCCTGTCCACAAGGAACGGTCTGACACTGTACAAGCAGCTGCTCAGACCGATCCTCGACTATGCGTGTCCCGCTTGGGGCCACCTGGCGGACACGTATATGAGGAGGATGCAAGCATTCCAGAGTAGGTGTCTAAGGATCATTGTGGACGCACCTTGGTACGTTCGGAATGTGAATCTGCACCGAGACCTGGATATGCCGACCATCAAGGACCACTTCCGGAAGCTGGCGCAGTCCTTCTACGCCAGACTCCCCGGTGCCACCAATCCTCTTATCCAGGGGCTTGGGAATTACGTCATCGACCCTGGGGGGTGCCACCGACGTCCCAAAGCCCTGCTCGGATAAGCGAGAAGTGACAAACGTGGTTTGGGAGGCTCTCACACAGCCCCCCATAGAGTAGTGTCTCCGCAGGTAACTCTAAAAAACCCCTTAGTCGGTTCCCAAAATTTTTCCTTTTCCCTAAAAATATTAATTAATAATATGCTTTTTGTTTGTTTCAGTTAACTTCGCGAAATGCGACAATCCGTCTGTGAATTTCCCGAAAACCACACGGTGTGACCAATTGGTCGGTACGTGTTGGAATTTGCTCCCGTGCACCCCTTCAGGGTGCATTAGAGCATGCATTATGAGTCTGGAGTCTGGAGAACTCTGGTATCAGTCCTGTGCGGGCTCCGCGTCAAGGTGGAGAAGTACAAGTCTCCCGGAGGCCCGGTGCAGTGCAAGAACTGCTTCCGGTTTGGGCATGTGCGGACGGATTGCCGCGCTAATCCTAGGTGTGGGTTCTGTGGTGGTGACCAAGAGAGGGGCGGGTGCCCGGAGGAGAGACAATCTCCTCCGAAGTGCCTGCACTGCTCAGGAGCTCACTCCTCGGCATGGCGTGGATGTCCCACGTACAAGTCCTTGCGGGCGGCAGGGACAGTACGGGCTTCCAAGGTTAGCGAAGGGAGGACGGATGGCCTTAGCGAAGGCCAGAAGCCCTCGGGGCACGTTGCGGTACGGAAGGTGACCATGACTCCAGCTCCAAAGCCAAAGCCGCTGGTGCAATCTTTCGCCAGTGCGCTGTCAGGGAGACCAACCCCTCCATCCCAGGCCGAGGCACCTGCCAAAGCCACTCTACCTGAACCGGTCGCATCCGGTTCATCCCTATCGGTCGAGGACCCGTCCAAGACCGCTCCTCTCCAATCCCTTCCCTACCCACCCCCGCACCCCGCACCACCCTCCCCAAACCCCTTCACCCTTCCAACCCCTTCCTACCACTCCCCACTCCAACCCCTGTCAACCCTACCACCCCCACACCCAACCCCACACCTGAGGATGATGCTACAAAGCTCAAAATTTGTATTGAGCTTCTCAAGGAGATTCCGGGACTGGATCCTTGGGACTTTTCATCGAGTCTCTTGAGGAAGGTCCAGGAGTCTCCGAGGAGTAACCGTGGCCACCTGGTCATGGAGCACATCATCCTCTACCTGGTCTCTCATGGCAGTGCACCCGAATAGAGGACCCCCAGTGCTGAAGGAGCTCACGGTCGCACTCTGGAACGCAAACGGAGTCGTGGGGAAGAAGGCTGAGCTGGAAAGTTTCCTGGTAAAGCATCGTGTCGACGTAATGCTGTTGGGAGAAACCCACTTGCGCTCCGCAGTGAGGTTCTCGTTGGCAGAGTTCATCTGCCATCGGAGTGACCGAGCGGGGGATGTGGGAGGGGGTGGGACGGCGGTCCTGGTCCGGAGGGGCCTTGACCATCACGTCGTCTCTCTTCCTCCCCTCCAACACATGGAAGCAACGGCTATCCAACTGGTGACCTCTACCAGCCCAGTGCGTCTTATCTCCATCTACTTCCCTCCCTACCGCCGGTTCAACCAGGCCACGAGGGCTGACATGGAGGTGCTGCTTCGAGGTACCACGCCTGTTTTAATCGGTGGTGACTTCAACGCTAAGCACCCTTCATGGGGCTCTAGGATTATGTGCGCTCGCGGCGGATTGCTCCGCGACGTCATAGATCTACACGGCTTGGTGGCTTCCGGTCCCCCGACCCCTACCCACTTCCCTCTCAATCCCATTGGCTTCCCGGACGTCCTCGACTTCGTTGTCTCTAGAGGGATCAGAAGGCGGTTGGTGCTGAAGTCTCTAGCTGAGCTAGACTCGGATCACAACCCCGTTCTTGTGAACTTGGGACGCGCGGTGTCCTTCATAGACCCCCCCGAAAAACCTGACCTTAAGCGCACTGACTGGGACAAGTTCACGAATGTGTTGAGAGAGAGGTTGGGACCCACTCCTACCTTTGAACAGCAGCAGAAATCGATCGCGGTGCGGAGTTCATAACTTCCGCCATCAAGGGGTCGCTCGAAGCTTCGACGCCGAGGCACCGTCCTAAGAGGGCGCCACAGGCTTCTTTGCCCGATTCTATCCTCAGGCACGTCCGGGAGAAAAATCGGCTGAGGAAGGCTTGGCAAACCTCGAGGGACCCGGTAGACAAGGCCAACTGGAGCCGCAAAGTCCATGCGGTTCGCGAGATGGTCAAAGAATACCGGAACAGTGTCTGGGAGGACAAGATTGAGAGCTTGTGCGTACAGGACAGGTCCCTGTGGCGCATGACGAGGAACTTGATGCGGGTCCCGCACCAAGGCCGCCTATTGTAGGTCGTAATGGGGTGGCCAACTCCGACCAGGAGAAGGCCGATGCTCTCGCTGAGCACTTAGAGGCGCAATTTGTAACGACTGACAACCCGTCAGACCCGGTGCACATTGGGCACGTGGATCAGGTCATCGCAGCGGTCTCGTACAGACCCTTGGATGAACCGGAGCCCACGGAGGCGGCAGAAATGTCGCGGGCGTTAGCCGCTCTAAGATTAAACAAGGCCCCCGGACGCGACGGCATCAATAACGCGGTCCTCCGAAAGCTGCCCTTGGAGGCGATTAACTTCCTCGTGGAGTTATTCAACGCCGTCCTGCTCCTGAGTCACTTCCCAGAGCTCTGGAAGCACGCCAACGTCCTCTGCTTTCATAAACCGGGTAAGGACCCGGCCCTAACTTCGTCTTACCGACCGATCAGCTTGCTCGACTCTTTGGGCAAGCTGTTCGAGAGACTACTACTGACGAGACTGACCCGACATGTTCGCGAGGCGGGCATCTTGGTGGACGAGCAGTTCGGCTTTCGGGCGGGACACGCTACGTCTCATCAACTTGTCCGGCTCGTGGAGCAGGTTACGAGGAACTTCAACATCAACAGGCTGACTGGTGCTGTCTTTCTCGACGTGGCAAAGGCCTTCGACCGTGTTTGGCACGAAGCTCTCCTTTTCAAACTCCTCTCCTTGAACCTTCCCTTCTACCTAGTTAAGATTGTTCAATCTTATCTATCCAACCGGACCTTCTCCACTACCTTTGGGAACGCCACATCCCAGGTCAGAAGAATCCGGGCTGGAGTGCCACAAGGTTCCCTCGTGGGCCCGGTGCTCTTCAGTCTGTATGTGAACGACATTCCGAAATCCCCAGACACCAAGTTAGCACTGTATGCGGACGACACGGCTCTAGTAGCGGAGTCGTGGCGAGGGCAGCTGGTGGAGAGGCGACTCCAGACGCACCTGACGCAGTTGGAGGGGTGGCTGACTACCTGGAGAACGAGTATTAACGTGGAGAAGAGTACAGCAGTGCTCTTCACATGGAAAAGAAAGTTCTACAGGCCGGCCCCACTGCGGCTGTTCGGAGAACAGATCAGATGGGCGGACAGTGCTAAGTACTTAGGACTTACGCTGGACACCAAGCTGACCTGGCGACTTCACTGCACAGAGAGACTGACCAAGGCGAAGCAAAGGCTGGGAATCCTAGGCCCACTGCTTAACAGGCGTAGCGCCCTGTCCACAAGGAACGGTCTGACACTGTACAAGCAGCTGCTCAGACCGATCCTCGACTATGCGTGTCCCGCTTGGGGCCACCTGGCGGACACGTATATGAGGAGGATGCAAGCATTCCAGAGTAGGTGTCTGAGGATCACTGTGGACGCACCTTGGTACGTTCGGAATGTGAATCTGCACCGAGACCTGGATATGCCGACCATCAAGGACCACTTCCGGAAGCTGGCGCAGTCCTTCTACGCCAGACTCCCCGGTGCCACCAATCCTCTTATCCAGGGGCTTGGGAATTACGTCATCGACCCTGGGGGGTGCCACCGACGTCCCAAAGCCCTGCTCGGATAAGCGAGAAGTGACAAACGTGGTTTGGGAGGCTCTCACACAGCCCCCCATAGAGAAGTGTCTCCGCACGTAACTCTAAAAACCTCTTAGTCGGTTCCCAAATTTTTCTTTTTCCCTAAAAATATTAATTAATAATATGCTTTTTGTTTGTTTCAGTTAACTTCGCGAAATGCGACAATCCGTCTGAGAATTTCCCGAAAACCACACGGTGTGGCCAATTGGTCGGTACGTGTTGGAATTTGCTCCCGTGCACCCCTTCAGGGTGCATTAGAGCATGCATTATGAGTCTGGAGTCTGGAGAACTCTGGTCCCGCCGATCCTCGACTATGCGTGTCCCGCTTGGGGCCACCTGGCGGACACGTATATGAGGTGGATGCAAGCATTCCAGAGTAGGTGTCTGAGGATCATTGTGGACGCACCTTGGTACGTTCGGAATGTGAATCTGCATCGAGACCTGGATATGCCTACCATCAAGGACCACTTCCGGAAGCTGGCGCAGTCCTTCTACGCCAGACTCCCCGGTGCCACCAATCCTCTTATCCAGGGGCTTGGGAATTACGTCATCGACCCTGGGGGGTGCCACCGACGTCCCAAAGCCCTGCTCGGATAAGCGAGAAGTGACAAACGTGGTTTGGGAGGCTCTCACACAGCCCCCCATAGAGTAGTGTCTCCGCACGTAACTCTAAAAACCTCTTAGTCGGTTCCCAAAATTTTTCTTTTTCCCCAATAATATTAATCAATAATATGCCTTTGTTTGTTTCAGTTAACTTCGCGAAATGCGACAACCCGTCTGAGAATTTCCCGAAAACCACACGGTGTGACCAATTGGTCGGTACGTGTTGGAATTTGCTCCCGTGCACCCCTTCAGGGTGCATTAGAGCATGCATTATGAGTCTGAGTCTGAGAGAACTCTGCCTCTATTGGCTCGCGTGATGGGCACTATCCCTCCAATTTGCACGCACCAATGGGAAGCCCCTGTTTCTCCCATTGGACAAGGCCAGTCAGCAGTGGAGGGTATTTAACACGGTGATTCCTTGGTCTCAAGACCAGTCAGCCAGTCAGACTCGGTCAGTTGGCCTCGGCCGATCAGTGGTGGCCCACTTGGGTGCACCACTCATACTAAAGAGCTTATTAAATTGTCTTTGTTACGAAAGAGCAATTTGTTTAACCCTCTCTCCCTCTCCACCATCACCATACCTCCCACCACGACTCTCACGTTGCCGGGACTTCCTTTCGTTCCACCGCGACTCACGTTGCCGCAACATCCTTCCGTTCCACCGCGACTCACGTTGCCAGAACATCCTTATGTTCCACCGCGACTAACGTTGCCGGAACACACTCGCCGACCTTTTTCCTACCCACACGTGTCTGACCACGACGTCACCACCGTCGGGACATCAACTACATCAACTAGTTACCCCGATCCGAAGGGATGGATAACATGCTGACCATGACGGTTAAGACATGGGAGTAACCATCTCGACACCAAGGGTCCAAGTATTCTGTTATTTTCCAAGTCCTTCAGACTTGTTGAATTTGTCCTTATGGCTATGTAAATTTTTGTTTAGTCAATAGGACTAACTTATTTTGTACGTCAATCAGACGTGTTTTGTATAGTCATTATGACTTCTTTATTTTGAACGTACATCTGACATGTTTTATTTAGTCAATATGACTTACTTATTTTATACGTCTATTAGACGTTTTTTGTATGTCAGAGGTGTTGACTACATATTTTCCTAAGTCCATAAGATATAGCTTAAATGCGGCAGCCTTGAGCTCTATTTGTTATAGGACCCAGGCTTTAGAGCCCTCTCATTCACAAGTTCATTATTCAGGAGTAAGTTCATAAAACTTTACAATACCACATGACGCCATGGACGTCATGTTCATATGTGCTAATATTAGAATGGCTACAACCAGGTTGTCTAACTCCTTTATTTGAGGACCTAGTTAGGTCAGTATATCACAGCACTGTTATTTGTATCTCTTTTTCTGTGTTACTATTTTGGGTGCGCAAAGTGCGGAACAGGGCTAGTCTTCTATGGTGGCCCGCACAGATAGTACTATTCTTTCGCTTCTTGGTTGGCACATCTTATGATTTAGTGTTTAAAATTAGTGTTTTCTAAACGTGAGGTTTACCCCTGGCAATGGGTAATGTCATAAATGTACTATTGAATGCTCTGGCAATTCCCACTGGGAAAGGACTGGCCATAGTACTATTTAGTGTAGACACCTGGTTGCCTTTCTACTATTCACTGATATAATGAACCGTCCGTCCTTTTAATATTTCTGAAATAGTTCTTTATCTCTATCCGAGCCAGCTAGCTAGGACGAACATTTGCTAATAACTCTAAAATTATAGTGTCAGTTGTTACATCTTTATTTGTCTCTAATTCACCTTGTTTTGTTTAGACCCATCTGGTGGAAGTTAAGCTGCTAGCCCGACTGTTCCCGTGTCATCTTGGACACGTATTCTCCCGAGCTACGGGAAGATACTCTAACTTTGGAGTTATTATACCCCATCATACTTAATAACTTACTTTGATAAAGCACTTGTTTTTCTTTGCCCATTCAACGGGCTTCAACCACAGTTTCTACTATATATTTTTTTTATTCAGCTGTTGTACTCTATGTTTTTGTATAATAAATCTATTTTTGTTACCTATTTAATTCTTTTTCTGTTATAAGGTGTGTTCTCGGGAAACATACCAGAATCCTCCACGCGAAACATCACTCTTAGATAAAAAATGTAGACAACCCTTAATAAAGTACCCAGGTAATAAAAAATTCCTACAGCCTCTGGAAATATCAACCAGTCTTACTCGTCAAAATTCACGAGTCCACCATGGGAACTATCCACAAGAACCCCTCGGCAAAAAACCTGGAGTATTCCTCGAAAAACATCCCCAGGGCCTTCTTCGGGTAACAACAACGAATCCTCATAGGGAAACCTCTCCAAATCCTTTTCGGAAAAAACCCATGAGAACAACTATGTAAACATTACCAAGGTCTTTCTTGGGAAACAACACTATGACTTCTTCGTGAAACACCCACGAGACTTCCTCGTTTAACAGCCCCGATCCATAAAACATCCTTAGCAAACACCACCGAGTCCTCCTCGAGTAATACACACAAGTCTTCCTCAGCAAACAACCTCGAGTATTCTTCGGGAAATTTCCCCAGGTATTACTCGGGAATTATCACCCAGGCCTCCACGTAAAATAACCCCAAGTTCTGCTTGGGAAAAATTTTCTAAGTCCTCCTCGTCTAACACCCACAAGAACCTCCTTGGAAATATCCTAGAACCCTCCTCGGGATACATCCCAAAATAATCCTCAGAGAAACACCCCGAGTCATCCTCGGGAAACATACACGAATATTCATAGCGAAACATATTATAATTCTTCTCAGGAATCAACTACGGGACTCTCTTTCCTCTGGAAACATCACAGAGTCTCCCTAGGTAAAAACCCCGATTTTTCCTCGGGAAACAACTTCAAACCTCCTCGAAAAATACCCCCGTGTCTTACTCGGGAAACAACTTCAAACCTCCTCGAAAAATACCCCCGTGTCTTACTCTGGGAACATCACAATGTAATGATTGGGAAAAAACCACGGAAATCCTCGGAATAGCCCGTGTCTTCTTTAGTAATTATCGACAAAACCTCTTTGGGAAACACTCACACTATTCGTAAATGATCTCCTAGTCTACCTTTTCGGGAATCATCCCCAAGTCCTTCTCGAGAAACAATCCCATGTTCTTTTTGGAAAACACTTACAAGGCTTCTTCAGGAAACCATTCCATGTCCACCTCTGGAAACACCTGTTGCACCTCTTATGTAAATTTCCCCAAATTCTCGAGAAACATCCCTGGGTCCTCCTCAGAGTATAATCCCGAATCCCTATTAGGAAACATCTCCAAATACTCCTCGGGAAACACCCACGGGACATCCTATGTAAACATTACCAAGGATTTCTCGGGAAACATACCAGAATCCTCCACGCGAAACATCCCTGAATCATCCACGAGAAATAACCTTGAGTCTACCTCTGGAAACATACACAACTTTTCCTCGGGAAACAACACTAAGTCCTACTAGTGAAACATCCACGGGGCCCCCTCGTTTATTAACTCCGAATCTTCAACGGAAAAAAATTATGAATCTTTCTCGGGAAATATGCTCGAATCTCATTCAGTAAATATCCCCAATTCCACCTCGGGAAACACCCCAGGTCCATCTTGTGTGATATAAGCACGTATTCCTCAAGAAACCCCTCGTTAATTATCACAGAATATTCCACTTAAAACATCGCCAAGTAATACTTGGGTAGAACCCCCAACACTTTTTCAGAAACATCCCCTAGTTTCCTCAGGAAACACGCCCATGACTTTCTCTGGATAAACACACGGGATAATCACGGGAAACATCCGCAAGTAGTCCTCGTCAAACACCACCAAATCTTCCTGGGGAAATATCCATAAAACCTTCTCGGCAAATTCAACCGTGTCCTCCTCGGCAAACAACCACAAGTATTCCTCGGGAAATTTCCCCAAGTCATCGTCGGGAAATCGTTACAATAAATTAAGTAACACTCAATAAACTTTACTTCCTTTTAGTTGTGTGCGAAGTCCACTTTTTTAATAATCACTATTTTTACTGATTATTTTTTTTATTTGTCTTAAGCTTGAACAATTATAAAATTGTGCTTATTTATGTAACTTTAAGCACTTTAATCATATTTTATTTCAAAGTTGTTTGTAATATTTCACTGCAATAGTAAAATCTATGACTTGGAAATGTATAATAAGACAGTGTAGAAACACTGTACAATAATTTAAAGTAATTAATAGTGAAGGAAGCCAACCTGAAAGGATAGTTAGGTTAGGCCTGGATAAAAACAAGTGAGTGAAGTGTGTTTCTATCCAGGTCTAACCTATCAATTACTTTATATTTTTGTAATGTGTTTCTGCAGTGTTATTATGATATTTCAATCTAATATTATGAGAGACAAAGCCATTATCATAATATACAATTCATATACTCCAAATTTTTTCATATTAATATTAATTTGTAATACACATAAAAGCTCAGAATGAAAGACACCAATTCAACATACCCAAGTTCTACTCGGGAAAAATCTCCAATTCCTCCTCGTTAAACACACAAGGGAACTCCTTGGAAAATATCCACAAATACTCTTCGGGTAACATCCCTTGTTCCTACTCGGGATACACCTACGAATCCTCATAGGAAATCCTCTCCAATTCCTCCTCGAGAAAAACCCACAGGAGCTCCTATGTAAACATTACCAAGACTTTCTTGGTAAACACCCCCGAGTCTTCCTCGGGAAACATAACTAAAACCTCTGCGGGAAACATTCCCGAATCCTCTTCAAGAAATAACCTTAAAAGATCAACCGGTAAAACAAATAAATATCTAATCTTAATTTATGATGATAAAGTAATGTTAAAATTGTATGTGTATTTTCATACTCATTAGTTCCTATTTAAAATATTATTCATTTAATAACAAAATATGTTAAATAGTAAATAGGAAAGCATTTTGAGATACCTATTTATTTTGTGTTTCACGTATCAAATTAATATCTATGTAGACTACAATCGGTTTACACTGAAAGGTGACATCAATACTTTAATGGACTAAACTTGCTTATAGCGGTATTTTATAAGCCACAATGTTAGATCATAGTCTATAATAATAAAAGGAAGTATTTGTCTGTGTGTGTTTGTTTGTGTGCGATGCCCAGCCAAATCTACGGCATGCAGAGATCTGAAATTTTTAACATAGGTGGACGGAAGGGAGTCCGAATGAACCTCGATGCAGGATTTTTAAATGTTCAATTAGATTTTTAATAAGGCTATTTTAAACAAATTTTTGAAGACTTTTTTTTATGTTTTAGAATTACGTTTCAGAGGTACGGGCACCATGTGGGGGGGGGGAGGAGGGGGGGGCCAGGGCTTATAAAATTCTTATACCAAAGTGGGTCATGGGCAACGCCATGCAGGATTGCTAGTAATTCATAAAAGAAAGTTTGCTAGCTTTTAAGATATCTGGAGTGTAGGGTATATAATAATTATGTTGAATAATTACTTTAATAAAATGTACATAATTTTATCTTTGCATATGGGCCCTATATGATTAATTAAACTTTCGAACTGATTTAACTTTTATTAACAGACAGAACCCCCTTCAGTGGTCAAATGATAAGGCAGGATTCGCAAACAAACGACCCGCGAGACATAACTGACTGGCCCGTTTGTCTGCAATATCTTTATATTACTATCCGGCCTACATCCATGTACTCGCACAAAATACAATAATTTAAATTTAGTGTTTACTACGTAATTTTAAATAACAGGATCCCCTAGAACTATTTAAAACTACACTATATTTTTGTTTTAACTTTAATTACTTGAGTGTGGGAATTTGAATTTACACAAGAAAAATCCCAGTTTTTAAATTATTTCCAATATACATTAATGATTTTAAATACATAGCATCAAATAGATATTATAGACCTGCATTAGTGGCCACGTGGTATGGTATCTAGCCTTCCTCTATCAAATAGTCATATTTTGATAGGGCCACAATTTGTGGGATTTTTTATACGTTTCTATATAAGATATCACACATTTAAAAAACACTTTATGATTAAAATTTAAACTATTTAACTGGTCAGAACTTTCACCCTTATTTTGCTGAAAACAATATTAAAAAATATCTAACCACTTCTTAAATAAATATGTATTTCCAGACGTCTGCAATTCTCCTAAGTGCTCCTTAACAAATAATTGCAGTCGACACCCAGTCAGTCCCTTAGTTGAAACAAAAAAGGTCCATTGTGTTTCAAGTTTTCTTTGTAATGTGCAGTCAGAGTAAACTTATTTGTGTGGCAGGATTAGGTTACATAGCGTAGAGGGATGGGGGGTAGAGCTGGGGGAGGGTGCTAACTGAAGCTTGCTCAGTGAGCGCCAGCCGACAGGTTAACTCGAGGAGCTCATATTTTGTAATTAACTTTTAGTACATTCGAGTTAAAAGTGAGTCGTTTAAAAAAATGTTCATTTGATTGTGCTGTAGTCACTGGGGATCGCACCTAGCGATTCCAACGTTGAAGGAGTAAAGCCTCAAAAAGGAACGCAACACGTTTAATCTAGCGGCTGTGGCTCTGTTCTTTCCTTCTCTGTGAACTAGGCCTATTCTTGCCATAGAAGATCGAATAAAGGAATAAAATGTCACAAATGTAAATTGGTTCCAAAGCCTAGTTCACATGTAGCTGAAAAATGGAAATAGAATAATATTTCCTGCTGGATGAACACACAAATAAGCTGAAAATGAAGGAATCACGAGTTTACTGTAAATAGTTTTGAATACATTCTAAATACTAGAGGAAAATATATTATTGTGAAATTAACTTTAATTTTAGTCCACAAAGGTTTATTTGATTTGATAATTTAAACCATCACCAAGATTGTTCTCATAATTTATACTCAACATACATCTTGAAATCATTATATTTTTTCTTGTTTATTGAGTCTATAAACCCATAATGAGGATATGATTATGATAATTGATAATGATAATGATTTTCATTTAACTTTCATTTAGGTACTTTTATTGTAATTCTGACCAACAGCCACATTGAAAAAAATACATAAGAATACAACTTAAATACAATTTAAAATATATTTAAAATGTAAAAGGCGATTATATACAAAGGTAATAAATAAGTTAAAAAAAATAAAATACACTAAAAATAAAAAATACATATAAATCTCTAGAGGAGAAAATATCCAATAAAAGTAAGTAAATATTAGGTATGTTCCTTAAACACCCAGTGGTGTATTCTCTCTACAATAAGTTAATAATCAATATATCTCAAGTTGTTTTTATTAGTAAAAGTGTATTTTGTTTTTATTATTTTGAAATTGAATTCATAACAAATAACCAGTTTGAGTACAAATATAAGAATTCATCCAAATTTAAGATAATAATATTCAAGGGATTTTTGTATTCACCATTTGTCTCAACCAGGGATGTGCCCCACCATTTATACTAGTTGGTATCTCTGAATAGTCCTAAATAGTTATTGTAATAGTCTGCAGTTTGATGTGTTTTAATATTTCATCTTCATTTAAGTGATTGAGAGCTGTCAGAATTTTTAACTTTCTTGTGTGTTTTACACATAGTAGGGGTGTACTTTATGAAGTCATAATAGGTACAGTATGCCAAAGACGGATTTCCTCAAGTCAGCATGGGCGTAAAGGGAGCTCATAAAGTTTGGATAGCCATTGTTCTTTGTTTAAATATTTATCTGAGTATAATCCCTAGAGACCCCTAGAAACAAGTGGTTAGAGGTCTTTGGACCCCAAATCTCCCTTTAACTATTTGAATAAACTAACTAAATTACTTATTTACTTTATGGCATTAGGAACTCGGAAGTTCAATGCTGCACATACAGAAGTACACCATCTATCTTTATCTTGAGTTAGTTCCATCCAGTCCACCTCACTACACACTATCCCTGTCTTGAGTTAGTTCCATCCAGTCCACCTCACTACAACACTATCCCTGTCATGAGATAGTTGTCCAGTCCACCTCACTACACACTATCCCTGTCTTGAGCTAGTTCTATCCAGTCCATCTGACTACACACTATCCTTGTCATGAGATAGTTGTCCAGTCCACCTCACTACACACTATCCCTATCTTGAGCTAGTTCTATCCAGTCCACCTCATTACAGGTCCATTCTAATGTTATCCTCCCATCTGTGTCTAGGTCTTCCCAATAGTCTCTTCCCATTGGTCTAGTCATTAATTTTTTTCATATTATGCCAGTAAAAAAAAATATTAGCACTTTATATTTATTTAAAAAGCAACTTAAATTCCGTCTAATCTAATCTTTGCAAAAGTAAAAATCTCATACCAGCCTAACTTGTGAACAATTAACATGGATCAAACAATAACTACAATATATTATTATGAATATTATATATTGTATGTATGCTTGTATGCATGTTAAGTGTATATATGCATACATACTATAGTATACTATTATCTGTAATACCACGTTACACTAGATGAAAATGTTAAAAGAAGATCACGAAAATTGTATAGATGTAAAAAAAAAACTAAATTTTCATATGCTATTGCAAAAATAAAAGCATGAATAATTGTTTGGATGTTAAAAAAAATACTACTATTATAGACAATTGTAATTATTATGTAATTTATCTATGTCCGTCATATGTTAATGTCTGCAATATAATCCTATGTTACTACTAGCTAGATTGGAGATTTATTGTAATTCTTATATATTTAATTTAATAACAATAAACAAAAAGCTTTATCATCTGAATCTGCATTAAAGTACTTCTTAATTCAAACTATTGCGTTAATTATCAAATCAAATGGTCAAAAATCAAATGGTAGCTAAAAAATTTAAATAAATCTCTTCAAAGCATTGTCCTTTTGTTACAGTGGAAATTGAATTCAGAAAATCTTGAGTTAGCATGGTGTACACAACAGCCAAGATAGTACAGGTAAAATGGGATATATATATATATAAAAAACATTGGTCCGTTGATGAAACTTGGCAAAAACGTTTCATTTGTAATGAGAATGAAGAATCAAAAGAGTCCATAAAAATTTCTAGGGTGGAAGGGTGTTTGGAGGGAGGAGGAGGGAAATGTGGGGTTTTGAAAATGAAAAATTAATTTTGGTACAACCTAGGCAAGTGAAACATGTTTTTTGAGTATTTTTTGACGCTGGATCGAATGAAAACAAAAGCAAGACGATATAACCACCCTAGAAAAAGTTTTAGTCCTTTTTATAGACGAAAATACATGTATTATTTATTATAACGTTTTATCATTGAAAGTAATCAAAAATGAATGAACAAAGTTAATGAAGAGCCAAAATTTAATATAAGAAAGTACCAGTAAGTAATAAAATAAGTAAGTAGTAGTGAGTTATTAAAATAGTAAGTAATAAACAGTATAAGTGATAAAGAATAAGTAATGAAATAAGGTACAAATTTATGGTAAATCACTTGAAATTATACAAGAAAAAAAAGAGTTTTGTACACTAACCATCTCCTTAGAAATTAATAGAGTCACCTTCAATCAAGTCTTCAGGGTCGATGAGCATATTGGTTCTTCTTCTTCATGTTCCGTATTGAGGCATGTCACACCTTGCACAGTCGTGTACATGCAGCTGCATTGTGATGTAGAACAATTGCCTCTGCATGTACATGACATCAACTTCAGAATGTCTTCAGGGGCTGCTTCCAATGTCATTTTAGTGGGTAGCAACAAATTCCCATCCTGTCGTGTCCAAACCCACTGTTCAGGAAATAATTTATAACCAAGCCACAACTGTACTTGGTAGTAACATCTATATGAGTGCTGAGCTGCACTGTCAGACGTGGGTGGAAGGGATTCCAATTTGGCACTAGTCTTTTTCAAAGACTTTTGAAATAGTCTGTATCTCCATTCATCTAGAGAACATTGACCATTTTTCTCGTCATACAGGGACAAAAATAAAGTTTCCCCAGATTTTTTCACTTCTATTTCTGTTGAACCCCTGGAGTTGAAAGTTGATGTGACTTTCTCCATAGCAGCCTATGATTTCAGTATTCTTAGGAAAATTTTTTACCTTTCCCAAATATAGCACTAGTGCTGTCACAACCACTAAATGAATGGCCCAGCGATAAGTAGTTGTGAATGTTTGAATACTGCTGTTGTAGGGATGTTGATGAAAATAGTCTCTGATTAATTTGTCCTATTTTTGGTTTTAATAAATACACTACTTTGTCCAAAGGGACAAGGGCTGTCATGAGCACAAGTATATCAGTATCTTGACTAACAATTGCAGGTTGAAGCTATTGAGCCTTCTCAATTGCGGGTGTTAACAATTAAAGTGTCTGCGTCACCACAAGCTTGTATAATTTCAAAATTGCTTTTGTGAAGCAATGTTTTCACCATTTTAATCAGTTGCTTTTTGTTTTCAAAGTTAGTGAGAAACAGCTCTTGATTTCCATACACTGGGGTACTCTCCATTATCATAAATTAAGGCGCGAAATGTTTTTATACTGTCATTGTCATCGTACCCATCCAATTCTATGACATCTGATTTAAAATGCTTTTGGACGTATCTCACATAGACATCACATACATCATTGTAGGAATTGCAAGTTAACTTGTTCCATTTCACTGCATGAAGTAAGTAGCTTCCGTTAATTATGAAGGTGTCAAAACTCTCAAGAAGATTCTCATCGACACTTTTGAACTCCTTGTATAGCGCTGACTTGACTGTTTTTCTCATCCCTGAGTTGTTGAAGAGTGACAGTGGGTATGGGGCAATTTTATATTTGAAATAATTAGATAAGTCGTCAGTTGGGGTTTTTCTCACTAGCATTCTCTGATACAAAATGAGAGGATCGATGTGTATGGTTTTGTCATGAAATTTAACAGCACTGTTTATTGCTGATTGGGGTCGGACGTTATCGTTTTCGTTTCATTTTTATATCCAGAAATGTTTTACTAACTATGACTTCCAACCTCTCTTCGCCAACTTCTTTCACCATATGACACTTAATTCGGTCAGTGCCTGTTACTCCAGTAACAATGACACTATTACAGTTGTTTCTGTAGAAAAAGGGTCATATAAGTCCAACCAAGCTTGTAACTTGTTAACATCGTCGTTATCTTTCTTAATGCGACTCTCTCGCAGATCTACATGTTGTTCTGAGGAAAAAAATTGGGTGCTGGAAAACTCTTCAAGAGCCTCAACTATTTCTGAGACTGCTGGTTTAGTAACAACTTAAGCATTTAGAATATCCTCCGTGAAACCTCTCCTTACAATCCTCCCGCCACTTTGAAGTCACGATTCGCGGTCTGCTCTATGACCATATCACTCCACGTACCTGAACAAAATTTGTTTGTACGTCTTACACAGAACGTTTTCAAGAATTTTTCATATTCCAACGGGTCCATTTTAATAGACAGTTCGGACATCAACTGTAAGTAGATGTTGCTTGCTTTCGAATAATATAGATGACCATTGGAAATGAAGTAAGGCATCATAATTTTGACAGTATACAAATGGAGCTTCCAGTTGCCTGTTCTTTCAGCTTCTATGTATTTCTTTATTAATGTTGTCATCTTGAAATACTGCACACACAGTTTCGATGTTGGTCCTTTCTGTTCAGTGTGGAGGTTCACTCATGTCAGTGACCTTCACAATTACGCACGAGGTGTCACTGTGGCCCTTCCTTGCTCATACTCACACTCACTCACTTTCTCTCTCTCATTCCCGCTTCTCTAGTAACACCTGCGAGGCACCCCACACTCGTACTATACACACGTATATCCCGTCCATTTCACCTGTTTACACTTACCTTTTACTCACATTTTACATGTATTTTCATCTATAAAAAGGACTTTTTCTAGGATGGTTATATCATTGTGCTTTTGTTTCCATTCGATCCAGCGTCAGAAAATACTCAAAAAACATGCTTCACTTGCCTAAATTGTACCGAAATTAATTTTTCCGTTTCAAACACCCACATACCCTCCCCCCCCCAAAAGACATCCTTCCACCCTATACATTTTTATGGACACTTTTGATTCTTCATTCTCATGACCAATTAAACATTTTTTCCAAGTTTCATCAACAGACCAATTTTTTGTTTTTTCGTAGGGTTTTGGGTACTATTTTACCTGCACTAAGATGGTTGTGCTTGTATAAATTGCTTATGGAGAGTAATGTAAAATTGCAAGAAGTTCAATAGGGCACTTTAATGCCTTTGTTTTCAAGAGCAAAGTTTTATTTTCAGATATCTCATGAATCATTCACACTGGAGCTAGATATACCCAAACTACAAATCTTATTTGGCACAGAACAAAAGCTGAATCATTATCAGGAGGCCTACCAGAGTGATGCTGCAGTAGAAATACCAATAAAAACAAAACACAACATGAATGTTTTGTATTTCACTTTCCTTTTTTTATATATATATATATACATATTTGATCAATAATATTTCTTGGCAAATTTATTTTCAAAATAAAATGTATATTTGGGCTTACACTAGAACTCATTCTGTAGTGAAGAGGAGTTCAAATGTCATAGATCACAATTATATCAGTAATTTGAAAAGAGTTTGAAAATATTGTTGAAGAAGCTAAAAAGTTGCTAAGAAATGGGGTACCACAAAAAGATTTAAAGGCAAAAGGAACGTAATTAATAAAAGATTTCATGATGAGCTGCTGTGGATCACAGATTTTAAAATGGACAATTGCACTTGGTCAAATGAAGAGCAAATTCGAAGGTCTCAAAAACATAAGTAACTTGTTTCTATTTCTCACACCAACAGTATTGCTGAACTTGTCTGATAAAGTATAGAAAAATGCTCTTAAACTAGCACAGCAGTATTTTAAAGACTTTCAGAAAATCTATTCCTCCATTTGTTGCTCTTTATAAAATCTTTGAAGTCGGAAATTGAAAAAATCAATGCCATATGACAGCTCGCCGAGCTTGCTTTAGTCAAGTTTTCAGACATGAGCTCCATTTATCCTGATGTGTGCTCACTTATTTAAATTTTTTTCGACAATTCCTGTTTCGGTGGCATCAGCAAAAAGGACATTTCCTAAGTTAAAGATCATCAAGAATTACCTACGGAATACCATGGGATAGGAGCGCATGTCACATGTCATCAACATAGAATCAGAGACAGCAGGAAAAATTACGTCTGAGCCCTGATTGATGACTTTGCTTACATCAAATCATGAAAGAAATAAATTTTAAACATGCAAGTTAAAAAAGTTAAAAAGTGTTTAATTTATGCTCGTGTTCATACTTAAGCTGGCCCCTATAATATTTAACTGAGGGGGTTGGGGTGGTGCGGGATTCTGATATCAATGTTTGCAAATGGGTCTTTGGTTTTTAGTTACGCCACTAATTTAGAATACCGGTATGTTAATATATATTTCCAAGGTTACATTTTAGAATAATATTTTGATCTGAAATTGTATTTAATTAATCAAAATAGTTGGAATCAGGCATAGCCTACGGTTCCATTGTGTTACAAAGTGTTTTACTCTCATGCCAAAAACTCCATTATTTTGGAATGTAACATTCTTGCACTTAGTTTGATTCACATGGCTAACAAAAAGTCTTTAAGAACTAAATGACCTAAATGATTAACACAGATGACAATATTTAGCATATCTTAAAAATAGTGAGTCAATTATAAATAATTAAAAATAATGTAACTAATGCTGCTTTATTATCTAAGCAGTCTCAATTTTAGCAATTGTTTTTATTAATAACTCAGCATATTACTCAAGTAGAGATAGCATACCATTGATTGTTTTACATCTCTCTTAGGCTTTGGCTATTTCTATAATTGAGTATGAAAACAGTCACTGCTCTCTATATAATCTATATTATCATGGCGGTATAGCTCACTGTCGATATTTTATTATTGGTTTGCCAACTTAATGAAAATAAAATCAATTTTTGAATTTGATTTTAAGAACAATAGTAAACTTGAGAAATAGATAGTAGTAAAACAAGCTAAGCTGTGTTGTTTTGTGACTTTTCGTAGAGTTTGTCAACGCAGTAGAAAGGTTTACGAGAGACAACCCATTGGTTGTGGTGACTAAGACACGGCACTTGTGATAGAGTGTATCCATTCTATGTTGGAAGATATCTTGTCATACATTCTAGGTCTCTCTGTGCCCAACTTAGAGCAGGCTATCCTCCAGTTGCTTATTCCAACCAAAGTCCATGTCCTGTTGTCTGACTGCAAGCAAACCATGGGACTGCCTGCAAGTTCCTCTTCCTGAAATCAAACATTATCCACCTTGAATGCATCAGTGTACATGTGCACTAGGTACTTAATAATAATAAATTGTGATTACAATCCTGATCTATTCTATTAGTGTGGGTGTACGAGGACTACAGGTGGATCATAAGATCCCAAATGATTATTCTCATGAATGTTTGTGGAATTACCTAAACTTCCAAATAACAATATTAGTTCCTTCATTTATATAGTTTTATTTGGTTGTTAGCCAGCGCAATAGCTATGAACAAACCAACTCAAAATAAAATACCATAACTTTGTATTTGAAGGTTCAAAATATGATTAACGACAATGGGCTTTGTGTGTTCATTTAATTAAAAAGTAAAGGTAGTAAAAAGAGTCTAGGAGCTAGGTGGCTTTAAGAAGTGCATAAGATTTCTACAAGCCCTGGTTGCTGGAAAAAGAATTGTTTCATAATTTACCTTACAGCCAATTTTGAGAAATAGCAGCCATCTTGTTATTTTCAAAATATTTGTATAAGACTGGTGTTATGTATAATGTAATCGTATGAGGTGTCATATTGTATGTTGTAAGGTCAGACATTTTTCAGAAGCAAATGAATATTTTGAAAATAAAAATAACATATCTACTTATTTCTATTTTTTTGTCACCACATCTCACCACACATATGTATTAGTTATGATAATGTGTTAGAAATGAGTATGGTCGAACTTATGGGAAGTGCACAAGCATTTGCGTGGAGGGAGAGTGGAAAACAATTTAGAGAAAACCCCCCTCAATATACCTGAATGAGATTCGAACATAGATCACCTTGTCATCATTAGTCCAATATTATGTGAGTGATGGCTTGGAGTTAAGCCATTCAATCACTGTACCATATATCCTTCCCCATTTATTTAAACAAAATGTCATTCTAAGACTACATTTAAACAGTTTTTCATACCAAAGTAATAATATATTACAGAATGCTATCACAGTTGGTACTTTTAGGAATATTTTAAGGGAATAAATAAGTAAATTAAGTAATTCCCTCTTTTTGGTTTAGTAAGTCTGATTTTTTGAAATTCAAATTTATCATTGATATTATTATGTTAATCCTACACGTCCATACAAAATGTCTCTACCCGGAATTTGAAAAAGTCAAAGAAAAGTACATGTTAAGTCGAAAAGGACAGACATTTGTTAGATAAAATATATTACACATGCTACAAAGAGTGGTGGCCGTAATTGTTCTGGTGGGATTATAGGTTGCAGTTTCTTGTAGACCAATTTTGTTAAAATGGTAAAGAGCAGAGTTCTTGACATCGCCCTTCCTCACCTTCCTTTCTTCCCCAGAATACTTTTAACTATACAAAAAAAAGACCAGTGTGAGCCTCTAATTATACTGAGGTCCATCAGGCCCCCTTTAGTGTAGCCTCATTGCTTCCCTTGGTCAAGAATTAACCACACACCACTGATTCACACTAAGGACTAAAATATTTTGGCGACATTCTTCTTTTCACAGATATTCTCCTTGTTCGGTTTTCATTATTAAATGTTGATGTATATGGGTTTAATCTCAAAATAACTGAAATAAAATTAGAATCTTAAAATTCAATTTATATTTAATAATGGTTTCCACCTGTTGTAGTGTAAATATTTAAGTTGAAACCAACAATATCACATCCTCATATTATGCACAGCATTATTTTCAATCAAAATAATCAAAAAAAAAAGATCAAGATGGTGAACATTTTTAAAAATTATCATGAGACATACTATGTGACCAATTTTTTTTCTTTTCTATAGTTTGGAGAAAGTGTTTAAAAAGAGAAACCCTCACCTCGAAAATCCAATATGATTGTTCTAGCTGTTATACTGGCCTGGCACAGGCGTTAAACAGCGTCTTTGTTTGACCCAACATTCCCTTCCACGGACGTGAACCAACGTTTCATTACAATACATCCATCAATGAACAACTGCTCTTTTAGCCAGCTTGATATCAAAGCTGAGAGATAGAGCCACCAGTTCAATGATATATTATCACCATCAATAAAACAATAAATGGGTAAATAAGCGAGTACCAAAAATATGTGTCAGATCAGAGTATGTGAGTAGAAAAATATCTGTGCTAAACACGCGCCAGGGAATGGGTTGAATAAATGATACTAACATTGCAGCCATTAGTTGGGTAGGCTGGTTCAGAACAGAAGCTATTGACAGTAGGAATACTTATGTTCTCACAGCTCTGCATGGAACTAGTCTTCAGTTCTATCCTCTTGAGTAGTTCTCCTGGATACAATATGGAAACACAATACATTAAAGATTAGAGTGATATTCTAAGCTACCAGAAAGTAATTAAGTCAGCTCAAAACAATAATAGGTATGTATGTGTATTTTCTAATAGCAGATATTTAAAGTTCTCACAAAAAAAAAAAAACACTAATTAATCTTTAATTGTATCATGTGTAAATGAAGAGTGAAACGCTACTTACGGTTTCTAGTCCAGCCTAGTGTGTTACAATAAGAGAGGTTAAGAGAAGCCCCTTCCTTGGGAAGACACACTGGATGAACAAAGTCGGAAAGTGTGACTGGTCTCTCTAGTTTCACCATGACAACAGTGCTGCCTTCTACAGGGGATTTCACCATTCCCACTACTGCCCTCTCTTGTTGCCATGGAGCATTACCAGAGAGGCGAACAGTCCCTAGTCGAGCAATCCACTCTGCTTTCGGCTGCCTGCTTACACAAAAGATCATAACTTCTTATTTTTTAATATCCATCTTTATAAGCTTACTCTTTAAGAAAACCCTTTGTATGGAAGATGGCAAAGGATCACGCTATATATCGTTATCCAACAGCTTTGAAGTTTATTGTAGGTTCAATGAATGCATCACAAACTAACAATCAGTATAAAGGAAAACGTTTATACATTCTATTAAAATTATTAATAAAAGTACTACTGAACAGATTTTTATTTTATTTTTTTAACTTATAAAGTGGAGAGTCTATAAATTAAAAATAACAGATTCTTTAAGGTTAGCTATTAAATATTTAGACATTTTAAATTTATCATTAGTTTTACAGCTTCAACATTGTAGTCTACTTTAAAAGTAAAATTGATTCAATAATACATTCATTTTAATTGATCTTTTTTAAAACTATGAACTGATTATTTAATACATTGGAAGGGTATTAATTCAATTAGAAACTTATAGATTAATAATTTACTTTAGTGGCTAAATGTAAATTAAGTGAGAAATGAACCTTATAAAACTCTTCATCACTATCAAAGGGAAGCTTTCAACAAGAAGAGGTTATTGCTGACAAGCAAGTTGAGTTTGGAACTGAGGAAGAAACTGATGAAATCCTACATTTGGAGCATCACACTCTAAGGTGCAGAAACTTGGACTTTTAGGAAAATGGAAACGAAATACTTGGAGAGCTTTGAAACGGGTTGCTAGAGAATACTTTAGAAGATCAGGTGGGCAGACAGGGAGACAAATGAACAAGTCCTAAAAAGAGTGGGCGAGGAGAGATCCATTTTAGATGTGATTCTTCAGCGCAAAGCAAACTGGATCGAACACATCCTTAGGAGGAACTGTCTTCTGCACGACGTCATAGAAGGAGAAGTTGAGGGAAAGAGGAGCTTAGGAAGAAAGAGGATTAAAATACTGGATGACTTGATGGAAAGAATTAAATTCTGAGAGCTAAGGAGGAGGCAGAGGACAGGCAGCATTGGAGGTCTAAGTTTCACTGACAAAAGGAATGGACCTGTTGTAAGATAGAACACCTAATAATAATAACCAGAGGGAGTGGCGTAGAAACATTATGAAAACGGGAAGAATATACAGTGGTCTTACCTCATATCTTTCTTTATTTATTAACTCTAACCAACGTTTAGTAGATATTATATTTATCACTGATTTGTGTGTATACAACACAAATATGTTATGATACTCTCAGAAAGATATATCCCTTCGCCTTACATTTTAGTAGATACAAAATAACAAATACACATAAATAGACATGCCTATACCGGTGAAAGTAATAATATATTATACCATGTAGCCGGGGAGTACCATCATAGGCGTAGGTGATTATCAATGACTGGAAACATTCGAACTAGGGGTCATCCTTTGTTTGACAACACCAGGTAGAAACATACCTGTCTAAATGTCTGTTCATTCTCTATCACAACATTTCACCCATCTTCACGACATGTGATGGACATGCACAAATCATTAGCTACATATGAGTGAACAATTAAGATACTCCTGGATAGCTCAGTGGTTAGAACATTGGAGTACTAAGCCAAAGGTTCCGGGTTCGATTCCTGTGTCCAGGTGTCATTTTTCAAATTTAGAATATAATATCTAGATGCGAGTAAATCCTCACTAAAACAAATCTAATAGCTTTGGTTATTTGATTCTTACCTAAGAATGAACCAAAAATTGACCTATTAAATGACAATAACAAAATTAAAAATAGTGACTTAAAATTTTCAAAAATGACTTTAAAAATATGTACTATATATATTTTAATAAACGCACATGACTAAATCAAAAAAATGCTTTACAAAAGTAAACCAAAGTTATACATACTATGAAAAACCTTTAACAACTAAACTCCTTCTAAATATAATATTGATTTACAAATATCAATGTCAACGCAACCCTCACCAGCTCCAGTCTGGTCGCAGAGGAATGTGTATTTTACCAACCAAACAGGCTAAGAGGAGACAAAGGTTATCAATTACATTTTATCATTCACACAAATGTGGCTTATTTAAAATGTATATATTATTATGTATGCTTTTATAAATTATTATTAATATTATACGAAATACAGTTCACTTATTTAACATGAATGCCTTAAAATAACTCAAAAATGCCTGAGACCGACTAAAAGATTTATAAAAAGAAGTTTTAAAATTACTATAAAAGGACAGAAAGCAAGAAAATTTAACCTGAAATTTTAAAATGACAAAAAATGACCTATAAAATGTCCACAACTAGAGGATAATGAACAGGGTGTATTTATGTATACTTATGAGCATTGTATTTGAGGAACAAACTAAAAGATGGCAATCCGGGCCCTGCCAATAACCAAATAGATTTAACATTTCAAAAACACTAAATGAGAGTAATGAGAAATGAAACTTCTTTCTTCATAAAATGTATTAATGAGGTCATGTTGAGAACAAAGTGATTTGACTTTGATGAGGAAATATCTGCAGTCACTACACAATCACTAAAAGGGGTGAGATACATGTTAGAATCAGATCTGAGTTATTCATAGTCTGCCCTAGCTACTATCTAAATATTTCAATTAAACGTCACTAACCTTCCAGTATTATTAAGTTTTTATATTGAAACTCTCTCTTTTCCTGGTTCTCCAGGATTTTCAGTCATAACTGCCTTCGTACTTTTAATGCATTGTGTACTTTAATTTATTGATTATTTATTGTTGATAAAATTGATACCTCACATATTCGAGTGATCCAGGATGTTACACATACACATTTCCTGGTTTAAGCTAAAATTTAAGAATCTTTGTATTATATACCTTCAAACTCCATGGCCCACCGCCTTCTCTTACCACATGTCTGGGCTAACCACATTTATAATTAATCAAAGGGTGTAAAGATGATGAAGGTAGAGTTTAGAGAAAGGATACTTGTTATCCCTCATCTTACACTTTGGGGGTCACTGGTTTAGGTCTCAGGGCGACGCTTGTTGTTGAAACATTGGACTCGTGGGTTGTGTAGGTAGGGATAGGATAAAAGTCGACGGTCCCAGCAACGCGAGTCGTGGTGGGACAGGTGAAGGAAGGAGAGAGAGAGAGAGAGAAAGAGAGAGAGAGAGAGAGAGAGAGAAAAAGAGAGAGAGAAATAGAGAGAGAGAGAGAGAGAAAAGAGAGAGAGAAATAGAGAGAGAGAGAAAGAGAGAGAGAGAGAGGACTTAGACACTGCAACAACCTGCCCACTCAAGACACTACAACAACCTGCCCATTCAAGATACTACAACAACCTGCCCATTCAAGACACAACAACAACCTGCCCTTAGACACTTCAACAACCGCCCTCAAACACAACAACCTGCCCATTCAAGACACTACAACAACCTGCCCACTCAAGACACAACAACAAACCTGCCCACTCAAGATACTACAACAACCTGCCCCCTAGACACTCAACAACCGCCACTCAAGACATTACACAACCTGCCACTCAAGAACATTACAACAACCTGCCCACTCAAGACACTACAACAACCTGCCCACTCAAGACACTACAACAACACGCCACTCAAGACACTACAACAACCTGCCCACTCAAGACACTACAACAACCTGCCCACTCAAGATACTACAACAACCTGCCAATTCAAGACACTACAACAACCGCCCATCAAGACATACAACAACCTGCCCATCAAGACACTACAACAACCTGCCCACTCAAGACACTACAACAACCAGCCCACTCAAGACACTACAACAACCTGCCCACTCAAGACACTACAACAACCGCCCATCAAGACACTACAACAACCTGCCCATTCAAGACACTTCAACAACCTGCCACTCAAGACACTACAACAACCTGCCCATTCAAGACACTACAACAACCTGCCCACTCAAGACACTTCTCAAGACACTCAACAACCTCCCATTTCAAGACACTACAACAACCTGCCCACTCAAGACACTTACAACAACCGCCACTCAAGGACACTTCAACAACCTGCCCACTCAAGACACTACAACAACCTGCCCACTCAAGACACTACAACAACCTGCCCATTCAACATCAACAACTCCCACAGACACTACAGCCCACTCAAGACACTACAACAACCTGCCCATTCAAGACACTACAACAACCTGCCCATTCAAGACTACTACACAACCCATCAAGACTACACACTAGCATCAAGACACTACAACAACCTGCCCATTTAAAGGGACACTACAACAACCGCCACTCAAGACACTACAACAACCGCCACTCAAGACACTATCAACAACCTCCCACTCAAGACACTACAACAACCTGCCCATTTAAGACACTTCAACAACCGCCCACTCAAGACACTACAACAACTGCCCACTTCAAGACACTACAACAACCTCCCCACTCAAGACACTACAACAACCTGCCCACTCAAGACACTACAACAACCTGCCCACTTAAGACACTACAACAACCTGCCCACTCAAGACACTACAACAACCTGCCCATCAAGACACTACAACAACCTCCACTCAAGACACTTCAACAACCTTCCCACTCAAGACACTACAACAACCTGCCCACTCAAGACACTACAACAACCTGCCCACTCTAAGACACTACAACAACCTGCCCACTCAAGACACTTCAACAACCTGCCCACTCAAGACACTACAACACAACCTTCACACTTCAAGACACTCAACAACCTGCCACTCAAGACACTACAACAACCTGCCCACTCAAGACACTACAACAACGCCACTCAAGACATCAACAACTCCATAGACACTCAAAACCCCACTCAAGAACTCAACAACCTGCCATCAAACACTCAACAACCTCCATAACCTCAACAACCCCACTCAGACATCAACACGCCCATCAGACACTCAACAACGCCATAGACACTCAACAACTGCCCATCAAGACATACAACAACCTCCCATAGAACTACAACAACCGCCATCAAGACATACAACAACTGCCTCAGACACTCAACAACCTGCCCATCAGACATACAACAACCTCCCACTCAAGACACTACAACAACCGCCACTCAAGACACTCAACAACAGCCATCAAGACACTCAACAACCACCCATAGACACTCAACAACCAGCCATCAAGACACTCAACAACCCGCACTCAAACGACACTCAACAACCGCCACTCAAGACATACAACAACCTCCATCAAGAACTACAACAACCCCCATCAAGACACTACAACAACCGCCCATCAGACACTCAACAACCAGCCCACTCAAGACACTACAACAACAGCCATCAAGAACTACAACACCTGCCCATCAAGACATACAACAACCTGCCCATCAGAACTACAACAACCGCCATCAAGACACTCAACAACCCCCATTAAGAACTACAACACCTCCATCAAGACACTCAACAACTCCACTAAATACAACAACCGCCCATCAAACTACAACAACGCCCATAAGACACTACAACAACTGCCATCAAGACACTACAACAACCTGCCATTCAAACACACAACAACTGCCACTAAGACATCAACAACCGCCCATCAGACACTACAACAACTGCCATTCAAGAACTACAACAACTCCCACTCAGACATACAACAACCGCCCATCAAGACACTCAACAACCAGCCCACTCAAGACACTACAACAACCTCCATCAAGACATCAACAACCTGCCCACTCAAGACACTACAACAACCGCCATCAAGACATACAACAACCTGCCCATTCAAGAACTACAACAACCTGCCCATTCAAGACACTACAACAACCGCCCATCAAGAACTACAACAACTGCCCACTCAAGAACTACAACAACCTGCCCATCAAGACATACAACAACCGCCAATCAAGACATACAACAACCTCCCACTCAAGCACTACAACAACCTGCCCATTCAAGACATTACAACAACCTGCCCATTCAAGACACTACAACAACCTGCCTACTCAAAGACATTACAACAACCTGCCCACTCAAGAACTACAACAACCTGCCCATTCAAAACACTTCAACAACCTCCCACTTAAGATACTACAACAACCTGCCCATTCAAGACACTACAACAACCAGCCCATCAAGACACTACAACAACCTTCCCACTCAAGACACTACAACAACCTGCCCATTCAAGACATTACAACAACCTGCCCATATCAAGACACTACAACAACAGCCCACTCCAAGACATTTCAACAACCTGCCCAATCAAAACACTCAACAACCTTCCCATTAGGACACTTCAACAACCAGCCCATCAAACAACTCACAACAACTGCCCATCAAGCCATTCAAAAACCACTGCCCATTCAAAACACTTCAACAACCTCCACTTAGTACACCATTCAACAACCAGCCCATCAAGACATTATCAACAACCTGCCCAATCAAACACTTCAAAACTTCCACTTAGGCCACTTCAACAACCAGCCCACTCAAGACACTACAACAACCTGCCAATTCAAGAACACTTCAACAACCAGCCCATCAAGACACTAACACAACTCCATTGTCCCATTCCATAGACATTACAACAACCTGCCCATTCAAAACTACAACAACCACCCATTCAAGAATTACAACAACCTTCCCATTCAAACACTTCAACAACCTTCCCACTCTAGAACACACATATCAACAACCAGCCCATCAAGAACTACAACAACCTGCCCATTCAAGAACAACTCACAACCAGCCCATCAGAAAACTCAACAACCTTCCCACTCAAGACATACCATAACACTCCCATTCAAATCCTACAACAACCTGCCACTCAAGCACTAAGACACCACACCTGCAACAAATACTACAACAACCTGCCCACTCAAGATACTAAACAACCTGCCCATTCAAGACAACCCCACTAAACACAACAACGCCCATCAAGACACTACAACAACCTGCCATCAAGATACTACAACACCTGCCACAAGACACTACAACAAACCTCCACTACTCAAGACACTACAACAATATGCCCAAAAAAATTTAAGTCGAGAAACACATACGAACGACCAGGTAATTCGTGTTTGAGGTTTTTACCATCAATTTTTACGTATAAAACCAGTTTACCTTTGCTGGGCAACCAACTACAAAAATGAGTTAAGGTTCTAATGAAGTCTCAGTCATGATTAACTTCAAATTGAAATATTACACAAGAACAACAATGTTTTATGTTCTAATGATCATTATCATAAAACTAAGACATCTTTAAAATGATCTAAGTAATGTAATTTGGCAAACATTTTAATTAGTAAAAAGAAAGGGAAATAG
The DNA here is from genome assembly GCA_033556935.1 of Timema podura. Classification (NCBI taxonomy): domain Eukaryota; kingdom Metazoa; phylum Arthropoda; class Insecta; order Phasmatodea; family Timematidae; genus Timema; species Timema podura. Next base: position 46,185,815 of record JAVRXN010000003.1, read on the forward strand.
CTACCCCGACATTAAGATGAAATGTACAATTTTTGATAGTTTAGTCTAATTTTTACCACAGGAATGGAATTTCCCATGCGCAAAATGCTGAAAATCTCTCACGCAAGATAAATATTTTTACAAATTATTAATCAATCTGCATACAACTCACACAACTAGCAGTGATAAACAAATAAACTCAATCATATAAGAAAAATAATATTTCATGCCTCAGATAATAAATTTGGATCCCACTTGAAAAGAGCAGGAGATATACTAACTCAATTTTAATGTCCATTTACTTTCCGACTTCATAGATTATTTTGAAATCAGGACAGCAAAAAAAACCCTCAAAGTATTTTTTTCCTGCCCTGTAAACATCTTAAAAAAGAATATTGATTCAGTCGATGCATCACAAGCCTCTGAATAAATAATCTATTAATCACAACACAGTAATTGATGCATCAATCAATTATAATCACTTGATGATGGTAGTAGTGTTCATAGTTTCATATTAATATTAATGATCAGATAAAATAAATCTTTTGTCGAACATTAATCAACAAAATATGGATAGGACATTAAAACAAATTCAAAGGGATGAATTTTTAAAACCATTCAAAGCTATAAAACTTATTTAACCATACAAATATTCATTAAACATGGCTTTTTTTTTTGAGGAGGGGAAGTAATAACATATTTAAAAAAAAGTTTTAGTAACTATTGTAACGGGCTAAATTGGTTTAGCGCTGTTAAAACCTCAAAATATGAATATAAACTGCTTGAAGCAAGCCATCACCATTTTGTACTGATATATTGTTTCTACATACTCGACTTGTAACTCTTGTTTACTTTGTTTACATACCCTCATCGTGGATTTCTGCCTCAAAGTCCCCTGCCCCATCAGAAGAGGCATCGCAGCAATAGTGACTGACCGCGCCTATAGATAATGTTACTCCGAACTCATCTAAGTTCGCGAGTCGACTGAAAGCAACCCTGGATTTGTTGGCCCAGCGAGTCAACCTTCTAGAAGGTTATGGAATTTCCCCCCACTTCTTCTCACTGGTCACCTCTTCATATCTAGCTGTGGATACTATATAATCGCCGGCTCGCTTGAAAAAGATATGACTGCTATCACCAACCTTCAACCGGACGGACGTCGCACTTGGAGGAAACTAGCATATATTGGTGAATATGCTGCTTACGGCGACAGCCCAGCTCGATAGGAGGAAGTAACAAGGACAGATACATATATTTAATAACTACGGAACAATTAGGAGAGGCCTATGTTTTTGAATAGGACTTAGGATTTATTATTTGTTACCTCGGGAACATTATCTGCATTGTTATGTTTGTGTAGGATAGGAATTTGGGTTCTCATGCTTCACGCGTATCTCCTGCTGAGTCCTTGGACTAGCAGTTATAGGGAATGCATCCCGCGTCTCACCCTATGTGACCATTTCTCAATATCTGGGGTAGCTAGCTGGGATAGCGATAGTTCTGGTCATTAGTGGGCCTGGGAATGATACCTAGTTAGGTATATTATTTATGTGGAACTCCGGTTTGGGAGCTCAACCTGTGGGCCATCTCTGCCAGCCTGGCTTGGCTCGCGGTATTGTATTTCTTGTTTTCCTTTGCGCTCCCGTTGGGGTCGACAACCCGTGGGGCCGCTTCTGCCCCTCTGGCACGGCTCGTGTATTAATTGCTTTGTATTTTTTTACTCTTGTTGAACTCCACTTGGGGGCTCAACTAAAGGGGCGCTTTCACCGATCAGGCTTGGCCTGTAATGTGAAATATTTTTCTTGTAAAGTAATCTTGCCCTCCATGTGAGTGTTTCTTTTGGCTCATGTATCTCAGGTATTCATGATGACTGAACTTGAACTTGCACTGTATATTAACTTGTTGAATGTCTACGGTCAACGCATGATGTTAACGGATGTTTTCTAGGTATATTATTTATTCTAGTACATCCATAAGGCGCTTCACGCCCATTGTTGACCTTGATACATTGCCTAGCTACCAGATTGCTAACAAAGTTTATAGACTGTACTCATTGAGATTATGTGCCTATGATATTCCATGTACTTTCGTTTCATTAAATCTTATTATGTTAACTTATCCTTTGCTCTTATTTATAATATGTATGTATGTGTACCAACATCTCTACGATAGCTGTGATACCAACACCTCTCTCCACCCTTTGGAGGGATAGGAACTGCCAGTCCAAGGACTCAGCAGGAGATACGCGTGAAGCATGAGAACCCAAATTCCTATCCTACACAAACATAACAATGCAGATAATGTTCCCGAGGTAACAAATAATAAATCCTAAGTCCTATTCAAAAACATAGGCCTCTCCTAATTGTTCCGTAGTTATTAAATATATGTATCTGTCCTTGTTACTTCCTCCTATCGAGCTGTGCTGTCGCCGTAAGCAGCATATTCACCAATATATGCTAGTTTCCTCAAGTGCGACGTCCGTCCGGTTGAAGGTTGGTGATAGCAGTCATATCTTTTTCAAGCGAGCCGGCGATTATATAGTATCCACAGCTAGATATGAAGAGGTGACCAGTGAGAAGAAGTGGGGGGAAATTCCATAACCTTCTAGAAGGTTGACTCGCTGGGCCAACAAATCCAGGGTTGCTTTCAGTCGACTCGCGAACTTAGATGAGTTCGGAGTAACATTATCTATAGGCGCGGTCAGTCACTATTGCTGCGATGCCTCTTCTGATGGGGCAGGGGACTTTGAGGCAGAAATCCACGATGAGGGTATGTAAACAAAGTAAACAAGAGTTACAAGTCGAGTATGTAGAAACAATATATCAGTACAAAATGGTGATGGCTTGCTTCAAGCAGTTTATATTCATATTTTGAGGTTTTAACAGCGCTAAACCAATTTAGCCCGTCACACTATTTATAATAAAGATAAGAGTTAAAGTTGAAAAATGAGCTTGAAATTTTGAACATACCTTTTTAACAAAGGTAATTTAACTATAATTATATTTCTATAAAAATGTGTACAGAACATTTCATAGAAGTGTTTATTTGTAATTGAACAGTCAAATTATTTTTAGGGGACTCAAATGAGATAGAAATAGAGAGAGTGTCACTCACCCTTGAAAGCAGGATGCTGTAGTTACAAGCCACTGAGGGGACACCAAAGTTCCATCGCACACATGCACACTGTCCTTGAATAAGGCCACATGCCAAGGCCAGTCACCTGGGCCACCATTTTTCCGAGTCCATTCAAACCACCCTCTTTACGGAGAGACTGTAAACCACACTCTGGACACAAATAAAAAATAAAGAACATTGATTTAATAAGGTGAACTATAAAATATATTTTAGTGAATAGTGATAAATGTACAAATATCAAAAAGATTGACCAATGTGATATCAATATAAGCATTACTTTTACTATAGATCCAAGTTAATAGATTCAATTTGTTCTGCATTTGATAGCCTCGGAAATGGAAAGCAGGCACATATCCAGAATTTTTCTTCGGAAGGGTGGGGGGGAGGGGGGGCGCTTATTCATCCAATATTGCTCAACGACGATGGTCATCTAAAGACTAAACAGCGTGGGGTGGGAGGTGGATGAATCTGACTTGCACGGAGAGAAAAATATATCAAAATTTCATACAAAAATTTATTGAAGTAAACCCATTCTTGCATTCACTAATAATTGATATACTTTTTATGATTTTTAATAGAAAAAAGAATAATTGATACATTTTATAAAAGCTAATATATTTTCTATTCAAAGTCTTAAAGTCTTAAAAAATATATTAATTATTAATGAATGTAAGCATGGGTCAACTGTATGGTTTTTTTTTTACAAAATTTTGACATATTTTTATATTCATGTGTGGAGCAATTCATGAATCTTATTATTCACGATGTTTAGTCCAGCTAAAAATATAAAACTGAAATTAATTCCTACTGTATTTTTTTACTTAGTAATTTATAAATACAAGACAAGATATTATTAAAATATAATTTTCTAATTTTTTTATCTTTTTATAATATTTTTTTATTTTAGTTTAGATTTTGGGGATGAGGGTGTTCAGCCCCATGAGCCCCCCCACCCCCTGTCTGACACATGCCTGATGGAAAGGTCAAACAATGCCCATCAACCAATGAGCGACTGTTAGTTTAAATACCAGTGAGGTATAGTTATCTTAATCTCCATAGTTTATGAAGATAGCAAGAGAGGTTTGAAATGTGTGATTTCACAATGTGTTTAGTGCCTAATAAAGCATTTATATTTAGGTAGATGAAAATGAATGTGGTAACATTATGGTACTGAAAGATTTGTATATTGTACTACTGTACCTGCTTTCATAAAAAATAAGAAAATATTATCATTGATAGCTTAGAGAAATCTGAAAAAACAGCAATGTTACCAAGTAAAGTAAGCTGATTAACAAATTACGAGTCTTGATTGACTTGAGGTTGCCATTTTGACAAGTAACAAAAGTCCAAAATCATAAACATCCACTTCTTAATTTTAGTAATATGCTTCCATCTTATTGTTTCCTATCACTAACACACTTGCTGTTATCTTGGCCCCCCTTGCATACTTTTCCCCACATACTTCACCTATATCACTCTCCTTGCGTTTTTTATTTTTTATTCTAAATACATGACAATACCATCTTCTATCTCATGTACACCATGTATGCCTACTTTCCCCCCGGATAAATTCTTTCCTAATATTGTTTCTCCTCGTGACAGCTATCATGCTCCTCATAAACTTCATTCCCAAGGTCAGGTTTCTTACAAATAGCTTTAAGTTTATTTTATTTTAAAGTCAATGGTAGCCCAGATTATTATGATTAATAGTGGGTGCTAATTTTAACTGTGATATTTTTACATTTTATCCTTCAAGCTAGTATTATATTTGGAAGAAGGTACAGGCAAGGTGGATTGATACATGTAAAAGGAATGAACACAATATGGCTTTTACAATGTAAATACGAACACAGTTCACATTTAACATTCCTGCCATTGGACAAAGAGGTAATAATGGCTCCCTCTGGAAGAAAATCAATAGTTACCGCCCCATCCCCTGACCTAGGTTTCATTCTATCAGAATTAATCAGGGGGGAATGTGGAACGCGCAACGCAACTCCCTAAAAGAGGAAACCAAACACACAAAAGGGAGAAAAAGAAAATTGGTACAGGATGAGAGGACACTTAAATAGGAACAAGTCTTAGTCCAGTGGCAGCAAAGTAAAGTGTGAACTGTCTTTTTCTTTTAATTGTAAAAGTCATTTTGTGTTTTTTCCTTTTATATTTTTATCCCTCTTTCCTGTACCTTTTTCCAAATTTACAATTACCTCATGAAACAAAATGAGGTTTTCTTATGAAGTAATACTTAAAGCTAGGATAGTTTTAAGCATCATCTTATTAAAAATTAATAAATTTCGATTCAGCTAGACCAACAAGTTCAGATTATGTATGTCATGACAGAACACATTGTTGTGAGAAACATCCAGTAACATACAGTAGCAAAAATATGATTACATTTGTAGCAATTATTATTCTTTACTCTTTGATGGCTTGTATAATTCATTGTGGACCGTAGGAGTATGTAATCCCACAAGAAAGTTTGTCACTCCTATAGTAATTAAATTAGATACATAATATATTGAAATAACCACCACCACCATCATCATCATCATCATTTTATGTATGTTCAGGTATCTTGAATTTCTATTAGAAACCAGTCTTTCCCCCTTATTTATTAATCTTTTTTATCATGTTCATCCATTTTATTATTGGTTTTTGTCTATTTTAATTTAATCTAGGTCCCAACTTTTTTTTGCTAAGCTTCTATCATCCATACTCTTAATATGACCATAATATCTCGTCTCAACTTTTCTATTTAATATTGCACTATTTATTTTATGTCTTTGTTCCTAATTCCTTATTTTCTTGTTTTGTTACTATTCTTCTTACAAATCTCCTCTTAGTTCCTTGTATTCTTTATACTTTCCTCTTGCTTACTCATTGTACATGCCCCTGTTCTGTAGATCACTTTTGGTGTATAATAGGTTCCATAAATAGTTTTCCTTCATTCTAAAGGTATATTCCTGTTCCATATCAGATCCTTTACTTGTCCATACAGGTTTCCTCCAGCTTGGATCCTTCCACTTATTTACTCAAACTCAACTATTCCTCCATGTTTTCGCTATTTACTTTAGAGATATTTGAACTTTTCTGCCATCGTTATATGATTTCCCTCTAATTAAATTTGTCCCTCAGGGCGACAGCTTATTTTCAACATTAGTTATTCACTCTTTTTTTGACTAAATATCACACATGTTATGTAGCTGCAGTTGCCCAAGTGTCAATTTGAGGCTGTACCTGAACTTTGCTTTCAACATAAATACAACTTGTCATCTGCAAACAACATCACTCTCACATTTAACTATCCTATTCTTTCTCTTATTTGAAGATTGTTCATAGCTGTATATTGTATAGTGAACAGAATAAAAGTGGCTGTAGTTGAGTGCGCAAAAGATGTGCAGTGCACAGTGTGATATTTCAGCAATCTAGCTGGAAAAAATAAATTATTCAACTGAACCAAAAGAGTGAAACTATGTTTGTATTCAATAATAGAACATTCCTAGTGTGTGTCAGCGTGATTTGGTTCTCAAGAAGTGCGCAGCATAGTGCTGAAATGTGCCCGAACATGTATATACTCGCACTTGTCATGCACAGCCCAAACTCATTCTGTTCAGTCCTATTAGTTCGCTAGACCGATGTACATCCTCCGTGTTCTCCAGTGCTCTTTCTATCTTCGAATTATTATTTTCATTGTTTTAACTTATTATTAAATGATTTATCTTTTCAAAATTATATTTTACTGACCCAGAGACAACTTTTGAAAACGTGAATAATTTTCACTTAACATAAAAGCTATTTTTTTTTATTATAAGTAGGTTTTAGTATATTATACCACTTTAGACAGGGTGGCTGCTATACACAAATTAAAGCTAGTTCCTTCATATATTCAAATCATACAAAAAGTTTTGTGTAAATTTGCACACTCAAATTTATTTCATTATTTATAGAATGACTCAGCCAATTACTCGCAAGTCCTTACTTTACATATGGGTGGAAAACTCGAGGAATTCGAAATTTGAAGCCATGATAGCTTTTAGGAATTCGAAATTTGAAGCCATAATAGCTTTTATTTTACAAGAATTGAACAACGTATCATTTTATAAAACTGCTCTAAAAAGTATTAAAGCAACAATTAGGAGTTTTTGCCTAAAAATTGAAAAGATATGGAATAAAGTGGCAAGACATCGAGAGCGGTTCCTGAAAGACTATTCATCGTGGTTTCAGGGAGATATTACATTTCCTGCAGTTGTATTCCAAGCTGTCTCAAGTACTTTAACACAAGATGGTACCATTAACAGGCCTGGTAGGCCTAAAAAGCTCGTTAGTAGCTGTGGTCCTAAGGCTAGATCACTAAAAGTAAAAAGCTTTCTAAACTCAACCAGCCATGATGAACTGTTGATGGTCAGAGAAGGAAGGGAAAAGGGACTCTGCAGCTATAGTTAAGGAGCTCTGTTTTTCATCTCCAAAAAGAGGTATCACAATCAAAAAGGGACGCAAGTTTTTACATCAAAAACCAGCTTTACTATCTGCTGATCAAGCCCTGGCTTTAATAGTGGATGCCAATCTTTCAACACACCATTACAACTTCATACGCCAACAAGCCAAAGACTTATTATATCCACCTTATTACAAGGTTAAGGAAGCTAAACAGTTATGTTATCCTCCTGGAATTACCAAACCAGAAACAACAGCCGAAATACCACACCAATCACTGATTGACCACACAGTATCACAATTATGTAACGCTAAACAAGTAATAGAGAGATTGCATTTACCCGAGATAAGTACTCTCAACACAATCATAAAATTGGGTTGCAATGGGGCATATCAAAATAGATATCGACAAAAGTTTTCTGAAGAACATTTTACCGATGAAAGTTTAAAAGCATGTCTATGATACCTATACAGATTTACTCAGGTTCTGAGAAATCTAATAAAACCATACTTTGGCAAAATCCTGCTCCATCTTGGACCAGACACTGTCACCCCATCAAATTTATATTTGCCAAGGAATCAATAGACGTGATATCCACAGAAGTTAGGAAAATTGAGAGATATATCGTAACACTTTTGTCTTCCAAAATATTTGTTAATGGCATGCAAGTTACTGTAAAGTCTAGATTGATATTTTGCATAATAGATGGTAAGGTCTGCAATGCTGTCACATCATGTGCTTCAACACAAACATGTTACTTGTGTGGAGCTAAATCAAGCAAAATTAACAATACAAATAGAATATAAAAAAAAGGAAGTGAACAAAGATTTCCTTTCTTTTGGATTATCACCTCTACATTCCTGGATTGAATTATTTGAATGTATTCTTCACATTTTTTATCGTTTAGAAATAAAATCATGGCAAGCTAGAGGATCAGAAAAGAAAGAAAAAGTGGCTGAAAAGAAGAAAGACGTGCTAGAAAGGTTAAAATGTGAGTTGGGTTTGCTTATAGATGTGCCTAAACAGCAAACTGGGAGCACGAATGATGGCAACACGGTTCGGAAAGTTTTTAGAAATGCGGAGAAATCTACAAAAATAACAGTGGTGAATTTAGACCTAATCAAAAGATTTCATGTCATTTTACAACTCATTATGTTTTTTATGAATCATTTTAGAAAGTTTAGAATGTGGTTTTAAAATAAATGTGGAAATGTTTGATGCATACACTAGGGATAAGGGAAGGTGGGGAACAGTGAGACTATTTTGAATGTCTGTGAAGGTGTGCTATGCAGTGTTCAAATGTTGTACTAGTGACTTTCCACCATATTGTGTTTGTGAAGTACTGTATTAGTCTAGAGTGTGTTTTATTAAATTTTCTATTTTAAACCTAATCAAAGTAATTTTTCTCCATTATACAATTTTTATTATTTACTTGCTTTTGCCCGCGGCTTCGCTCGCGTTAATGTAGATTTTATCAATAAATTCAGGTTGTCGATTGACACAGGGAATATGACAATAAAAACGATGAACATATTGAGGTTGTTAGTCAATAGAGGTAGAGATAAAGAAAAAAACAAACTACACAATATAAATCAGGATTAAGTGTAGGAGTAGAAAAGAAGTAGTGGAGTGTGTGTCAGTAGAGTCATAGGTTATGCCTTGCCACGAATTGGAAGATCCTACTCCATCTTAAATTTTACTTACAGTTAATTAACATCCCTTATTTACTCCGCTTATTCTTGACCGTTGCAATCATGGGCACAGAATAGATCATTATTTTAGGACGCTCCTATATACTATGTTGTATGTCCTTCCATTTGGCACAAATACATACAAATTCTGGGCATTGGACACACGTGAACAGGCTACATATAGCTAGCCATGGGAAAAACATGGCATTTCCAAATGCACCCCTGCTACCTGCAATGTTTGCCCTTGCGCTTTGTTAATAGTAATAGCAAAACTAAGTTTGATTGGAAAATGGAGTCTTTTGAATTGAAATGGTAGGTCAGTGGGGATTACTGGGATTCGAGGTATGATTACACTTTCCCCTTTTCCCACACCTGTTCAAATGGTGACACAGATTCCCTATGTCCTTTTCTGTACCCATGACAACGTGTATGCGAAATTTCATGATGATTGGTCGAGTAGTTTAGGCGTGAAAGCATAACAAACAAACAAACAAACAAACTCACATTCGCATTTATAATAGTTAGGATTTACATGTATTGTCAATATAACAATTCTAACTATTCCACCTCTTAGCTACTAGTTTTTGCTATCAGAACCATGGTTTCTGTTCTCAAATATCTTTACAGGCTATGTTCTCTTCTGGATGGGGAAGAGTGAGACAACAACCCCAATGATGAAAATAACAATAAATACCAGTAATTCTAATATTAATTTATCCAACTTCTTTCATTACACCTTAGAATCTTAAAGAAAAATGCCTTGTAATCCTAAAAGAAAGACTGAAATTGTCAGTTTCTCTGAGGAAGTAATGAGTCTGCGAAATGTGGCGGCAGAGAAGAAATTAAGTTTTCAAATTTTAAGTCGATATGTGATGAAACAGAAGGCTTCTCCAGATCAATCTGTTAGAATGAAACAAAATTATTCTGTAAATAAAATTTTTACAGATGAACAAGAGGAAATTTTAGCACCATATATATAGTTAGTTGCTCCAAAATGTTCTATGAGCTACCTATATCTGATTGTTGTAAGCTTGCTCATGAATTGGCAGATAAAAATAATATAAAATAACCAAAAACCTGGGATGATAATAATAATAAGACAGGTATCGAATGGTTTTAAGGGTTTATGCGCCGGCATCCCAGAATTTCTCTTAGGACACCTGCGGGCTGCAGCTTAGCCCGAGCAAAAGCTTTTAATAAGCACATAGCCAACATTTTTTTAACAATTTAAGAGATGTTTATTCTCATTCTGACTATTTTTCAGATGAAACAAGAGTGTTCAATTTAGATAAAACCAGCACTTCAACTCTTCAAGGACCTCAAAAAGTCATTGTTGAAAAGGGTCTTAAACAAGTAAATGTTGCAGCAAGTGGAGAAAAGGGGGTTTACGTTACTACATGGTGCTTTATAAATGCAGCAGGTAATGCTTTACCTCTAGTAAGTGTATTTCCCAGAGTGCATTTCAAGAAGCACATGATCACAGGTGCACCAGCAGGTTCCTTGGGCCTAGCAACTGTAAGTGGGTGGATGACCTGTGAATTATTTATAGAAACTATGGAGCATTTTATTAAACATTCTCATAGTTCTAAGAACAGTCCTAGTTTACTCATTTAAGACAATCACGAGTCATCTCTAAATTGAAGTTCTAGATTTAGTAAAAGAGAATGGTGTTACAGTTTTGACTATACCACCCCATTCATTTGCAAAATTCTGACCACTTAATATTGGGGATTTTGGGCCTTTCACCAGAGCCTACAATGCTGTTGTGTACTCTTGGATGATCAGACAACCTGGCTAAAATTTAACAATTAATGAATTGGCAGCCTGTGTTGGAGAAGCTCATTTAAAGACGATGGCACCAAAAAATATAACAGCTGGATTCAAGAGGTCAGGAATATATCCAATAGATGACTAAATTTTCACAGATACAGATTTCATGTCAGGTTCAGTTAATTATAGACCACCTCCTGACAGTACAGTTCAAAATTCTGAAAATAATATTCAAGAAAATAACTATCCCACTGTGAACTTAACCACAACAACACCCTCCATAATTCTTCATCCCAATGTAAACTCAACCATCACTGAACCCGTTACAACGACATCCTCAGTTAGCCTTCACTTCAATGTGAACTCACCACATACTGAACCCAGTCCAACAACATCATCAGTTAGCCTTCACTTCAATGTGAGCTCACCACATACTGAACCCAGTCCAACAACATCCTCAGTTAGCCTTCACTTCAATGTGAACTCACCACAAACTGAACCCAGTCCAACAACATCCTCAGTTAGCCTTCACTTCAATGTGAACTCACCACAAACTGAACCCAGTCCAACAACATCCTCAGTTAGCCTTCATTTCAATGTGAACTCACCACACACTGAACCCAGTCCAACGACATCCTCAGTTAGCCTTCACTTCAATGTGAACTCACCACATACTGAACCCGTTACAACGACATCCTCAGTTAGCCTTCACTTCAATGTGAACTCACCACATACTGAACCCGTTACAACGACATCCTCAGTTAGCCTTCACTTCAATGTGAACTCACACATACTGAACCCAGTCCAACGACATCCTCAGTTAGCCTTCACTTCAATGTGAACTCACCACAAAACTGAACCCAGTTCCCAACGACATCCTCAGTTAGCCTTCACTTCAATGTGACTCACCACAACTGAACCCAGTCCAACGACATCCTCAGTTAGCCTTCACTTCAATGTGAACTCACCACATACTGAACCCAGTCCAACGACATCCTCAGTTAGCCTTCACTTCAATGTGAACTCACCACATACTGAACCTGTTACAATGACATCCTCAGTTAGCCTTCACTTCAATGTGAACTCACCACAACTGAACCCAGTCCAACAGACATCCTCAGTTAGCCTTCATTTCAATGTGAACTCACCACAACTGAACCCAGTCAACGACATCCTCAGTTAGCCTTCACTTCAATGTGAACTCACACATACTGAACCCGTTACAACGACATCCTCAGTTAGCCTTCACTTCAATGTGAACTCACCACATACTGAACCCGTTACAACGACATCCTCAGTTAGCCTACACTTCAATGTGAACTCAACACATACTGAACCCGTTACAACACATCCTCAGTTAGCCTTCACTTCAATGTGAACTCAACACATACTGAACCCGTTACAACGACATCCTCAGTTAGCCTTCACTTCAATGTGAACTCACCACATACTGAACCCGTTACAACGACATCCTCAGTTAGCCTTCATTTCAATGTGAGCTCACCACATACTGAACCCGTTACAACGACATCCTCAGTTAGCCTTCACTTCAATGTGAGCTCACCACATACTGAACCCGTTACAACGACATCCTCAGTTAGCCTTCACTTCATTGTGAGCTCACCACATACTGAACCCGTTACAACGACATCCTCAGTTAGCCTTCACTTCAATGTGAACTCACCACATACTGAAACCGTTACAACGACATCCTCAGTTAGCCTTCACTTCAATGTGAACTCAACACATACTGAACCCGTTACAACGACATCCTCAGTTAGCCTTCACTTCAATGTGAGCTCACCACATACTGAACCCGTTACAACGACATCCTCAGTTAGCCTTCACTTCAATGTGAGCTCACCACAAACTGAACCCAGTCCAACGACATCCTCAGTTAGCCTTCACTTCAATGTGAACTCAACACATACTGAACCCGTTACAACGACATCTTCAGTTAGCCTTCACTTCAATGTGAGCTCACCACAAACTGAACCCAGTCCAACGACATCCTCAGTTAGCCTTCACTTCAATGTGAACTCACCACATACTGAACCCAGTCCAACGACATCCTCAGTTAGCCTTCACTTCAATGTGAACTCACCACATACTGAACCCGTTACAACGACATCCTCAGTTAGCCTTCACTTCAATGTGAGCTCACCACAACTGAACCCAGTCAACGACATCCTCAGTTAGCCTTCACTTCAATGTGAACTCACCACATACTGAACCCAGTCAACGACATCCTCAGTTAGCCTTCACTTCAATGTGAACTCACATCATACTGAACCCAGTCCAACGACATCCTCAGTTAGCCTTCACTTCAATGTGAACTCAACACATACTGAACCCGTTACAACGACATCCTCAGTTAGCCTTCACTTCAATGTGAACTCAACACATACTGAACCCGTTACAACGACATCCTCAGTTAGAGTGCTCTCACCTTTACTATTTGAAAGAGTAATGGAAATGGTTATAAAAAAAGTGACAGGAAAACTCGGGGAGGAACGAATTAAAGCTGTGATGTTTCCTGATTACCTAATGGTATGGGGGGAGAAGGAAGAGGAAGGACAGGAACCATTTCAAGAATGGAATGAGAAAATAAAAGAATGTGGAATGAGATTTATCATGGCAAAGTGTGAAGTGATGGTAGTGACAAGGAAGAAGATAAGGCCTAGTTAGTATTAAGTTGGATGGTGTTGAGCTAAGAAAAATGCAGAACGCAAAATACCCTGGAAGCGTGAGTGAGGCGAAAGATGGAAGTAGAGAGGTTGTAGTGAGAAGAGGACAGCACAGCAGGAAGAGTCATTCTATAGGTGTGTATGAAATCTATTATGGAGAAGATAAGGGGTCTTGAAGTGTAAGGAAGTTTTTGTACAGGATGTACTTTGTACCCATTCTGACATATGCAGCAGAAACATGGACATTGAATGTAAGAAATACTATCAGAGTGGAGACCATGGGAATGAAGTTTATGAGGAGTATGTTAGCTGTTACAAGGGGAAACAAGTTTAGGAATGAAGTTATCTGGGAAAGAGTGACTCCCTACAGGGAGTAGGTTAGCATAAATGGAAAACATTTATTACAAGTGAATGATTTTGTATATTTAGGCAGAATGTTCTGTAAAAATGGATGAATGGATGGATGTTGAAATCGACAGACGGGTGAATCCATCTCGGTGAGTATTTAGATGTACCTGTGTGGACTATTAAAAAGAATGAACTCCTCTCACATAAACAGTATGTAGCTGGTAAGACTGAAAACTTATGGAAGAGACAAGCAAAGTTTGTGTAGGTTTCCCCCTTATCAAACTATGTCAACCCCTTCAGACAGTCATGCATATTGGTAGGTGGGTAGTTTTTCGCTCTCTGAGCTTTCAGCAGCCTCACTTCAGCTTCAAGCTCCAAAGTATTTAAATTGAAATATTTAATCAATTGGGTCAAGAAGGGAGGACGGATGGTCTGAGAGAAGGCTAGAAGCCTTCGGGGCACGTTGCGTTGTGGAGAGGACCGTGACTCCAGCTCCAACACCAAAATACTGGTGCAATCTTGCGCCAGTGTGCCGTCAGGGAGACTAACACCTTTACCTCAATCCGAAGGACCTGCCAAAGCAACCTTACCAGAATCGGAGGCATCCGGTTCATCTCTCCTAGATGAGGACACGTCCAAGACCGTTCCTCTCCCAATCACAAGGCCCAATTTCTCCGCCCCCTCACACTGCAACTCTTTCCCCACCCTTTTGGACCCATATTACTCTTTCCTACCACTCCCCACTCCTAACCCTCTCGCCCCTGTCACCCGAAATCACACCCACCCATCACACCTAACCCAGAGAATGACAGTGCAAAGTTCAAAATTGCATTAAGGTAATAAGGGGTATTCCGGGAATAGATCCATGGGACTTTTCATCGAGTCTCTTGAGGAATGTCCAGGAATCTCCGAGGAGTAACCCTGGCCATCTGATCATGGAGCGTAGCATCCTCTACCTGGTCTCTCATGGCAGTACACCCGAATAGAGGACCACAAGTGCTGAAGGAGCTTACGGTCGAATTCTGGAATGCCAACGGGATCGCGGGAATGAAGACTGAGCTTGAAAGTTTTCTGGCAAAGCATTGTGTCGATGTAATGCTGTTGGGAGAAGCCCACTTGCGCTCCGTAATGAGGTTCTCGTTAGCAGAGTTTATCTGCAATTGGAGCGACCGAGCAGAGGATGTAGGAAGGGGTGGGATGGCGGTCCTGGGCCGATGGGGTCTTGACCACCACGTCGTCTTGACACCTCCCCTGCAATACATGGAAGCAACGGCTATACAACTGGTGACATCTACCGACCCAGTGCCAATCATTTCCATCTACTTCCTTCCCTACCGTCAGTTCGACCGGGCTAAGAGGGCTGACATGGAGGTGCTTCTTCGAGGTACCACGCCTGTTCTAATCGGTGGTGACTTCAACGCTAAGCACACTTCATGGAGCACTAGGATTATGTGCGCTCGCGTTGGAGTGCTCCGTGACGTCATAGATCTACACGGTTTGGTGGCTTCCTGCCTCCTACCCCACCCACTTCCTTCACAATCCCCTTGGTTTCACGGACGTCCTCGACTTCGTTGTCTCCAGAGGGGTTCTGAAGTGTCTAGATGAAATAAAATCTGATCACAATCCCATTCTTGTGAACCTTGTATTCAGAGTGCCCTTCAAAGCTCCCCGAAAAACTCGATCTTAAGCGCACTAACTGAGACTGGTTCACAAATATGTTGAGAGAGAGGTTGGGACCCACCCCTACCTTTCAAACAGCAGCAGAAATCGATCATGGTGGGGAGTTCATAACATCCGCCATTAAAGGATTGCTCAAAGCTTCAACGCTAAGGACCCTTCTTAAGAGGGCGCCACAAGCTTCTTTGACTGAGTCTATCCTCAGGCACGTCTGGGAGAAAAATCGGCTGAGGAAGACTTGGCAAATCTAGAAGGACCCAGTAGACAAGGCCAACTGGAGCTGCAAAGTCCATGCGGTTCGCGAGATGGTCCAAAAATACGGGAACAGTGTCTGGGAGGACAAGATAGAGAGGCTGTACGTGCAGAATAGGTCCCTGTGGTGCATGACGAGGAACTTTATGTGGGTCCCCGCACCAAGGCCACCTATGGTGGGTCGTAACTGTGTGGTCAGCTCAGACCAGGAGAAGGCCGATGCTCTCGCTAAGCACTTAGAGGCAAAATTTGTACCAAGTGACGACCCGTCAGAGCCGGTGTACATTGCGCACGTGGCTCATGTCATCGGTGCGGTCTCGTACAGACTCCTGGACAAACCTGAACCCATGGAGGTAACATAAATGTCACGGGCGTTAGCTGCTCTAGAACTATACAAGACCCATGGACGAGACGGTATCAAAAAAGCGGTCCTCAGAAAGCTACCCTTGTTAGCGATTAACTTCCTTGTTGAGTTATTCAACGCCGTCCTGCTGCTGAGTCACTTCTTTGAGCTCTGGAAGAACGTCAATGTCCTCTGGTTTCATAAAGTGGGTAAGGACGCGGCCCTAGCTTCGTCTTACCGGCCGATCAACTTGTTCGACTGTTTGGGCAAGTTGTTCAAGAAACTTCTACTGATGAAACTGACCCAACATGTTCGCGAGGCAGGCATCTTGGTGGACGAGAAGTTCGGCTTTCAGGTGGGACACACTACGTCTCACCAACTCGTCCGTCTCGTGGAGCAGGTCACTAGGAACTTCAACATCCACAGACTGACTGGTGCCATCTTCATTGACGGGGCAAATACATTCGACTGTGTTTGGCACGAAGGTCTCCGTTTCAAACTCCTCTCCTGGAGCCTGCCCTCCTATCCTATGTTAAGTTTGTACGATCTTATATATCCCAATGCAGCTTCTCCACTATCTTTGGGAACGCCACTTCCCAAATCTGAAGCATCCGGGCTAGAGTGCCGCAGGGTTCTCTCAGTGGGCCCGGTGCTCTTCAGTCTATATGTGAACGACATTCCTAAATCCCCAGAAAACAAAATGGCAGTTTATGCACAAGACATGCTCTAGTAGCGGAGTCGTGGCGTGGGCAGCTGGTGAAGAAGCGATTCCAGACGCACCTGACACAGTTGGAGGTGTAGCTGACCACCTGGAGAACAAGTATTAACGCGGAGAAGAGCACGGCAGTGCTCTTAACATGGAAAAGAAAGTTCTACAGACCGGCCCCACCACGGCTGTTCAGAGAACAGATCAGCTGGGCAAACAGTGTTAAATACCTTGGACTTACGCTGGACCACTAAATTGACCGGGTGACTACACTGCACTAAGAGACTAAACAAGGGGAGGTAAAGGCTGGGAATCCTAGGCCCACTGATTAAGAGGCGTAGCACTAAGTCTACAAGGAACGGTCTGACACTGTACAAGCAGTTGCTCAGACCGATCCTCAACTATGCTTGTCCCTCTTGGGGCCACCTGGCGGACACGTATATGAGGAGGATACAGGCGTTCCAGAGTGTATGTCTGAGGATCATTCTGGACGCAGCTTGGTACGTTCGGAATGAGAATGTGCAACGCGACCTGGATATGACTACCATCAAGGACTACTTCCGGGAGTTGGCACAGTCCTTCTACGACAGACTTCCCGGTGCCACTAATCCTCTTATTCAGGGCTTGGGAATTACGTCAACGACCTTGGAGGGTGCTATCGACGTCACAAAGCCTTGCTCGGATAAGCGAGTTGTGGCAACAGTGGTTTGGGAGGCTCTCACCCAGCCCCCCATAGAGTAGTGTCTCCACACTTAATTCTTAAAACATTTATTCGGTTTCCCAACATACTTATTTGTTTTACCACACCAATATTAATAAAATGTTTTCTTTGTTTCAGAACTTCGCGAAACGTGACAACCCGTCTGTTAGATTCCAAAACCATACGGCGTTACCTATTGGTCAGTACGTGTTTGAACTTACTTTCGTGCTCCCCCTCAGGGTGCATCAGAGCATGCTAATGTGATGTTATGTGATTAGAATAAGAGTGCTAGGTGTCATCTTGTCTCCCTTACGTGTGATTGGCTTGGATCGTTCTGAGCGACTGCTGTTTTACGCCCGGATGGAGCTTATGGTGAAGATGAAGAAAGGTGTTGGCATCGGGGTCGGGAGAAGACTGCCAGATGAGGCGTTGAAGAATCCCGGGCCCGAGAAGCGACCGGAAGGAAGAAGTTGGCGATGAGCGTTGGGGGATCCGCCGTCAGCGGAAGGCTGGTGCGGCCTGTACTGGCTGGGGTAGTCAAAGGTTTCCATTCGCGGCGACTGAAGGCTCCTCCGGTCAGGAAGGAGCTCGTGCCGTGTGGCAAGTGGTCCACCACAGGCCCGAAGGCCAATGTTTAGCGGCAGCTGCCCCCTCGAGGGGCAACAAGCCTGTAGTGGAGGCTGAAACGAGCGGTGCTACTCCAACTCCGGGAGTTGAGCGTGCCGCCAGCGAAGCAAGCGCGAGTCACCTTCGGGTGACAATTAGGCCCTTTCCAGGGTCAAAAAGGCTGGCGTGACCTCTCAAAATATCGGGGCAGTGGGCGCAAGATCCAGCCTACCAGTTGTAGGTAGCGGAGCCCCTCCAACTACCGGAGGTGAGCGTGCCGCTGACCGTACCTAGCAAGTCACCTTCCGGTGACGAATCTGCCCTTTCTAGGGGCCAACAATCCTCGCATGACCTCCCAATTTACCAGGGAGGTGGGCGCAATAAGCAGCGACGATGGTGAAGCCAGCAAAGCCCCTACAACTACCGGTGGTGAGCGTGCCAATTACGGCTGCCCCTAGGAGTCGCTGGCCCGTTTAGAGGCGAGTTACGAATCAGTCCTTTCCATGGCCAACACTTCACCAATTACAACCGACGTGAGCGCAGATGGCCAGGGTGTAGTCAGCGGGTCCCCTCCAACTACCGGAGGCGTGCGTGCCGCTGACGGACCCACCGGGGCATTCGGTAAAGCATTTTAGGCCTCGGCTCGTTGGTCAGTGCTGGCCCCCTACAAAGCGTTAGCAACAATGTCGATGCGGGTGAATTTAGCGGGGCCCTCCAGCTATAGGTGTGCGTGCCGCTGATTCACAAGAAGAACTAGAGGCCCTTTTTAGGGATGACAGCCCATAAAATGGTAAGGATGGGAAAAACTCCCACCAGCACGATGTGTGGAAACCTAACGGTGCCAATGGATGCCCTGACCAGTGGAAGCTTAGCCGGCGTTTGCCGATAAATACCGCTGCAAGCGGCACCAACACGAGCGATATCGCAAGGGCCTCAAAAACCCGCGTCAACTCCGACACCTCCCGCCAAGGGGTGTCGGTAGGTAAGAAACGCCTGGTTGAATTTTCTTCAGACTCGGAACACCGGGTCACACGCTTCGCGTGTGTCGAATACTCGTGCGATTCTGTTGACGTGGAGGGACTGTCTTGAGGACCAGACTTCCCGTTGATGTGTGAGGAGTCAATCCAGGGGTCCAATGATAACTCTGAGGGTTTCCATAACGTAAAACTGAGATGAAGGGTAAGGCCGGCAACACCAGGAAGCTTTCGGGGGGAAACCCTAGCCATTTAGGCGGTAGCTCTGGTAATGAGAGCTAAGGCAACGGTGGCCCAGGCTAGGTTCCGCAAGCATCGGGTAATGGTGGGAAATGGCGGAAATCTAAGGGTATCAACACCAACCGTGCCTCACCCCCACCTAGTACTAGTCGTTCTGGACTGGCTCACAAAGCAGAGGGGAAGATCCCTCCCATCATCTATTGTGATGTGGAGGACTACTCCAAAGTGGCGAGGGCCATTCGATTCAAGGTTCGAGAGCCTGTGGATGCGGTCAGGAAGCCGGGGGATTGAGTGTCCTTCCAGTGCGAGTTGGAGGAAGCTTACTACGCCCTCCATAAGTTCTTGCCGAGCTTGGGAATCCAGCACGTTGCGGTACGGAGAGTGACCGTGACTCTAACTCCCACTAGACTGATGGAATCCAGTTAATCCATCTCAGTCAAGGACCTTTCAATACCGCTCCTATCCCATTCCCAAACCTTACTTCCCCATCCTCGCACCATACCTCTTTGCCAACCCCTTTGCACCCTTCCAACCCTTTCCTACCACTCCCACTACAACCCCTGTCACATCTACCACCCCAAACCGAACCCACCCCCCCACCTACCCCAGAGAATCATAGTGAAAAGCTCAAATGTTGCAGTGAGCTACTCAAGGGTATTCCGGGACTGGATCTATGGGAATTTTCATCGAGTCT
Source organism: Timema podura (assembly GCA_033556935.1). Classification (NCBI taxonomy): domain Eukaryota; kingdom Metazoa; phylum Arthropoda; class Insecta; order Phasmatodea; family Timematidae; genus Timema; species Timema podura. The sequence goes on from JAVRXN010000003.1 coordinate 46,206,052, forward strand.
ATTGAGAAAGGTCCAGGAATCTCCTAGGAGTAACCATGGCCACCTGGTCATGGATAATGTCATCCTCTACCTGATCTTTCATGGCAGGACAACCAAATAGAGGACCACTAGTGCTGAAGGAGCTCACGCTCGCACTCTGGAACGCTAACGGAGTCGCGGGGAAAAAGGCTGAGCTTTAAAGTTTCCTGGAAAAACATCGTGTCTTCCCCCACACCCACCCACTTCCCTCACAATACCCTTGGTTTCCCGGACGTCCTCAACTTCGTTGTCTCCAAAGGGATCAGAAGGCGGTTAGTGCTCAAGTGTCTAGCTGAGCTAGACTTGGATCACAATCCCATTCTTGTGAACCTGGGACGCGCAGTGTCCTTCATAGACCCCCCGAAAACCCGACGTTAGGCACACTAACTGGGACAGGTTCACGAATGTGTTGAGAGAGAGGTTGAAACCCACCCTTACCTTTCTAACAACAGCATAAATCGATCGCGGTGCGGAGTTCATTACTTCCTCCATCAAAGGGTCGCTCGAAGCTTCGTCGCTGAGGCACCGTCCTTAGAGGGCGCCATAAGATTCTTTGCCCGATTCTATCCTCAGGTACGTCCGAGAGAAAAATCGGCTGAGGAATGCTTGGCGAATTTCGAGGAACCCAGTAGACAAGGCCAACTGGAGCTGCAAAGTCGATGCAGTTCGCGAGATGGTTCAAGAACACCGTAACAGTGTCTGGGAGTCCTGGTGGGGAGAGGATGTGTGTGCGCGGAGCTCCGTGTCGAGTTGCAATAATAGTGGTTAAAATGTGAGAACAATGAATGATTTGTATTCATCTTGTGCGGAATGAAGAGAGGAAGAGACTAAAATATGTTTGAGCAAGATCGGACTAGAGGTACGCCCTCCACAGTAGGCGTTCCTTTTAAGTGGGAAGGAAGTGAAAAATCAGCATTTTTAAGGTGCTGAAAAATTGGGGTAAAAATTAGGAACATTATGTTGTGGAAATGATTAAAAAAGGATAAGAACTCTAGAAGTTATTAAGTGTTAAAGTTGGGGTCATGGGGGTCATTATTGACTTTCTGGTGAATTTCCAAGATAAATCGATTGTAGGAGTAAATGTGGACCTTCAGGACAAAATCTTTAGAGGACTATAACTTTCGCAAAAGTGTAGTTGGATTAGACAAACTAGGTATATAAATGATCATGGAAGTTAGCCTCGAATGAATCCAGTTGCGTATCACGCAAAATTAAAAAAGGGGAACTTAGGGGAAAAGTGCCAGACGTGTTGCGAAATGCTGGGAAGCAAGAAAAGAGGGGGAAAGGAGTAACAGTGATGAGGGAAGTGAGGAGGAAGGACCATTAGTTGCGATTCAAGACAGGCTGAAGACAGAGGAAAGTTGTAGTGATATGTAAAAGGCCTTTGCGCTCTTAGAGGAATGTGTCAAGAAAGTGGAAGGAAAACCTGGGGTGAAGACGATGGAGAAGGTGATCAAGATTTATATGGATGTGTTAGCGAAATTAGCTAATAAGAGAGGGCAGGTAAAGTATTTGGAGAAGGAAAATAGAAGACTAAGAGAGCGAAATGAGACATTGGAGAGGGAGAAGACGAGAGCAGCCCAGCATCAAGAAAGAACAAAGACGGTACCTAAATATGCAACCGTAGTGGCTAACCGGAAGCAATGGCTGTCAGAAGAGGGAGGAAAAAAGGAGTTTAGGGTGGATGTGGAAAAGAGGAAAAACACGATGTTCATTTCCTCCGTTAGTGGGAAGAAAGCGATAGAGGTAGAGAAGTAACTGAAACAGAAGATCGACCCGAAGGAGAATAAAACGCGAATTAAATTTATGCGGAAAGCGGAGGGAAACGTGGTAGTTGAAGTGGAAAATGAGGTAGAACTAGAGAAGTTTAGGAGGCTTGGAAATATTGAAAATGCGCTGAAGATATTGGAACCAAAAGAATCGTACTCTCTTATGATATGCTATGAAATAGATGGAGAAAAGTCGGATGCGAATTTCATTGAAACGGTGTATGCGAAAAAAACTTTGCAGACTTAATATGAGTTGATTTTGAAAAGTGGTTCATTCCGGTATTCAAGACGGGACCAAAAGGGAGGAAGATGTTTAACCAAGTCGTAGAAGTAGCCCCTTGGGTGAGGAGCAAAATACTAAAGAAAGGATTTATGTCAATTTTGGAAGGGTAAAGGTGAGGGACTATCTGGTCGTGGATAGATGTTATCAGTGTGGAGATCTGGGGCATGTGAAAAAATACTGACGAGGAACGAAGAAGTGCATGAAATGCGGGAAGGATGGACATGAGAGGAAAGATTGTAAAGAGGAGGTGTGCATCCCATGTACAATAAGAGTGGGGGAGAAAAATAAGAAGGGAGGGAGTAGATAGCCGAATAGGAGGGAGTGCAATACGTATAAGATGTGTTTGAGGAGGAAAATAGAAATGACAAATTATGACATAATTAAGTCATGATGGTTTTAGAAGGACAACTGAGGTGGAAGAATGAAAAGGAGAAGACGGAGCGGGAGAAAAGGAAGAAATAAGAGGACGGGAAGAAGAGGGAAAGGGGGAAAATTTGAAGTCACTGAAAAATAGGGAAGAGGGAAGGTTTGAAGAATGGGATGAGAAGAGGTTCCTGGTTTCTGCAACCTAGCTGAGGGGGCTCCCCTTGGATGAAAGCGGTGTAAATTTATGATGAACCGGGGGGGCAACAGTTCCAGCAGGTGGAGAGAATGAATGACGGAGGGAATGATCCCGCTACTCGTGGGGCCCCCGCACTTGGCAACAAGTGTGTTGTTGTTGGGTCTGAGCGGTCGGACTTCCAGATCGTCGGGGTCCTCCTTCCAACGTCTGGCGACAGTCGGACCGAAGGTAGGATTAGGATGCAACGCAGCTGACCTATGGAAGTAAGACTTATCACAGTGGGCGAACAAGAGGAGAACAAGAAGAAGTGGAGGGAGTGGTGACTTTTGTGAAGAGCGAGGTTGAGAGTAAATGTAAATGTGTAGCGCACGAGGGCAGTATAAGTAGGTTTAAGTTAGATTAAGAGGATGTAGTAGTTGTATTAGGAACTGCATTAGTAATTAAGTTAGTATAAGTCCGTAGGTAGTGGTTTCGTTGAAAGTGGGCGGAGTCAGAACCCCGGTAGGGCGCCTTTCCAGGTGGCGGATAGGGAGATGACCACCTTAGATCTGGGAGCGGCGTGGGATCTAGCGGACCCTGCACCAAGGCCTCCTATTGTGGGTCGTAACAGGGTGGCCAACTCTGAATAGGAGAAGGCCGATGATCTCGCTGAGTACTTAGAGGACAATTTGTACCGACTGACGACCCGTCAGACCCGGTGTACATTGCGCACGTGGCTCAGTTCATTGGTGCCGTCTCGCACAGACCTTTGGATGAACCTGAACCTATGGAGGTGACAGAAATGTCGTGGGCGTTAGCCGCTCTAGTACTAAACAAGGCCCATGAACGCGACGGTATCAATAACGCGGTCCTCAGAAAGCTGCCCTTGGTAGAGATTAACTTCCTCGTGAAGTTATTCAACACCGTCCTGTTCCTGAGTCACTTCCCTGAGCATTGGAAGCACGCCAACGTCCTTTGTTTCATAAACCGGGTAAGGACCCTGCGCAAGCTTCGTCTCACTGACCGATCAGCTTGCTCGACTGTTTGGGCAAGTTGTTCGAGATTTCTACTTACGAGACTGACCCGACATGTTCGTGAGGCGGAACATACTACGTCTCACCAACTCGTCCGACTAGTGGAGCAGGTCACGAGGACCTTCAATATCAACAGGCTGACTGGTGTTGTCTTTCTCGACGTGGCAATGGCCTTCGACCACGTTTGGCACGAAGGTCCACTTTTCAAACTCCTATCTCTGAACCTGCCCTTCTACCTTGTTAAGGTTGTACGATCTTATCTATCTCACCGAACCTTCTCCACTACCTTTGGGAACCTCACTTCCCAAGTCAGAATCATCCGGGCTAGAGTGCCACTGGGTTCCCTCGTGGGCCCGGTGCTCTTCAGTCTGTATGTGAACGACATTTCTAAATCCCCAGATACCAAGTTGGCATTGTATGTGGATGATACAGCTCTAGTATTGGAGTCGTGGTGAATTCAGCGAGTGGAAAGGCGACTTCAGACGCACCTGTCGCAGTTGGAGGAAAAGGTATTAATGTGGAGAAAAGCAGAGCAGCCCTCTTCACATGGATAAGAATGATCTAAAGGCCGGCCCCCCTCCGGCTTTTCGGAGAGCAGATCAGATGTGCTAACAGTGCTAAGTACCTGGGACTTAAGTTGGACACCAAACTTACTTGGCGACTAAACTGCACTGAGTAACTAAACAAGGTGAGGCAAAGGCTGGGAATCCTAGACCCACTGCTTAGCAGGCGTAGCGCTCTGTCTACAAGGAACGGTCTGACACTGTACAAGCAGTTGCTCAGGCCGGTCCTCGTCTATGCGTGTCCCTCTTGGGGCAAACTGATGGCCACGTATATGAAAAGGATTGAGGCATTCCAGAGCATATGTCTGATGATCATTGTGGACGTGCCTTGGTACGTTCGGAATGTGACTCCGCATCGGGACCTGAAGAATCTTATCATCAAGTGCCACTTCCAGAACTTGGTGCAATCCTTCTACGATAGATTTGCTGGTGCCACCAATCCTCTTATCCAGGTGCTTTGGAATTACGTCATCGACCCTGGAGGGTGCCATCGACGTCCCAAAGCCCTGTTTGGATAAGCGAGAAGTGTCAAGCAGATGTTTGAGAGTTTCTTATCCAGCCCCACCATAGAGAAGTGTCCCCACACGTAACTCCAAAAACACTTTGTCGGTTTCCCAACATACTTTTCCCCCTCACTAATATTAGTCATAATATGTTTTTTCTTTGTTTCAGAACCTTCACAAAATGCGTCAATCCATTTGTTTTACATCCCAAAACCACACGGTGTGAACACTCTCTCGTGCTCTCCTTTAGGGTGCAATAGAGAATGCTAATATGCGACTGCGAACTTTTCTCTCTATTGGCCTGCTTGGCGCACACTGTTTCTTCCGTTCTCACACGCCAATGGGAAGCTCCCTTCTCTCCCATTGGACAAGGCCAGGCAGCAGTGGAGGATATAAACTAGGGTGGTTCCTCACTCAGAGTTAAGTGGTTAGCCAACCCAGGGGAGCCACCTGTTTGAAGGAGCAAAAGTAAATAGTCAAAAATCAGAAAGAGAAATATTTTATATTATCCTCTCGATCCTTTAACTCCCACCGCAACTCAAGTTGCCCGGTCTTCCTCATGTCTCACCGTGACTCACGTTGCCGGGATCTTCCTGCCAACCATTTTACTAACCTTACCCACACGACCCACGAGACCAATATTTTAACACAACGTCACCCCCAGGAGACTACACTTTGTCTAAACCTCAACCAGTTACCACCGAAGCCGACAGACTAACCAGGGATTGCATAGTATGACATTTCTGGATGCTCTTGACATATTGAAGAATATAATCAATTCATATTTTGAAAATTGAAAAATGACACCTGGACACGGGAATCGAACCCGGGACCTTTGGCTTAGCACGCCAATGCTCTAACCACTGAGCTATCCAGGATTCGTCCCGTGCCCAGGGTCATTCTTCACTCATATTTTAAGGCAGAGTCTATGATGGACTTAGCGGAAATCGTCGGCTACAAATATGTGATTATATTAATATCACAAGCCATCGGATAACGCAGCCATCTGCGACTCGGTAGTGGGCTTTTTGTTGCCATTTGTACAATTATTAAATTGTATGGGATTGCATATTAAGAATTAATAGCCAGAGATACTATTTTTGCTTATTAGTGGGAATTAGATCATCTAGATATCATATTCTGAAAATTGCCTACGATTTCCGTTAAGTCCATTATAGACTCTGCCTTAAAATATGAGTGAATAATGACCCTGGGCACGGGACGAATCCTGGATAGCTCAGTGGTTAGAGCAATGGCGTACTAAGCCAAAGGTCCCGGGTTCGATTTCCGTGTCCAGGTGTCATTTTTCAATTTTCAGAATATGATATCTAGATGGAGTAATTCCCACTAATAAGCAAAAATAGTATCTCTGGCTATTAATTCTTAATATGCAATCCCATACAATTTAATAATTGTACAAATGGCAACAAAAAGCCCACTACCGAGTCGCAGATGGCTGCGTTATCCGATGGCTTGTGATATTAATATAATCACATATTTGTAGCCGACGATTTCCGCTAAGTCCATCATAGACTCTGCCTTAAAATATGAGTGAAGAATGACCCTGGGCACGGGACGAATCCTGGATAGCTCAGTGGTTAGAGCATTGGCGTACTAAGCCAAAGGTCCCGGGTTCGATTTCCGTGTCCAGGTGTCATTTTTCAATTTTCAGAATATGATATCTAGATGGAGTAATTCCCACTAATAAGCAAAAATAATAGATCTGGCTATTAATTCATAATCAATTCAGTTGCTAAATCTTCCAGTACATGCGATAGGGGTTTCTCCTATGTGAATTTTACTAGCACAGCACTAGGATCATCTATGAAGACAACAAGTCTATGGTATTTTATTTATAATAATCAATGGACCCCTCTTCATTTATTTAATCCGTCCAAGTGTGTTGACTCTTGACTTGTTTCAGGATGCCATTCTGCCATAGACACTCAGAGTAAGGAAAGGTCTAGAGGCATTAAATATGATGAAAAATGGAACAAACTTGGAGTTGCTTCTAAAATTGAGAGTAATTTTTTTTTCTAATTACGTATGCAATATCCTATGTGTATTTTTAATTCAAAATACATCAGTTAAAATTAAAACCATAGATTTTGTATAATCTATTACTTTAAATTTCTAATCACTCATATCATTCCTGTTTGTATAGTGTAACTAGTAGTAAAATAAATGGTACGGCACACCGCACAGACTTTCTCTCTCTTTCTATAAACTCGTAAGATTTCTGAACGGAATAATGTACATTGTATCATCACCACTCCACATAAGAACACGCATAAAATAATATACAATGATATATAATCAATGAGAAAAGAGGCGCATCTTTGTCCACCTAAGAACATTTCAAACAGTTTAATGTCTTCCACAAGGGTCAACACTTCGTATTAAAATTTCGATTTCTGGTTAAAATTTTAACATTTTATAAGGTGTTGCAGATCTTCAAGTCATCGCATTGATATTTAATTATTCATTTATACATTTTGACCAATAAAAAATGTAAATATTGACTATTGAGTCTAAAATGGAGATAGATCATTGCTATGCAAACATTTCTCCTAAGAGATTTAAGGAAAAATAACATACTTTTTTAGATACTTATATTTAATTACTCTATGGCATTGGAGAATTATTGCTTTAAGACTTAAGTAGTATATGTTTACAACTAAAGCTCAAAAAATTGTATTAATATATTTGCAAATATCTCAGAAACTGCTATTTTTATAAAAATATATGTCAAATAAAAGTTTTTTATTTCTAATAGTCCTACAATTTTGCAATGATAAGTTGTTTAGTTTCTCCAATAGTTGTGGAGATACGGAAATTAACGCTTCTGTAATGTACCCTAAAAATCATTTTCATAGGAAAATGAAAATAGCCAGTTTATTTATAATCTTAATCAACGCCTAGATACGAATTTTAATCAAAATCGTTTAAGCAGATTTTGAGAAAACCAAATTTTTCTCTTTTCGCCCTTCAGTAAACTACCCTTAATTTTAAGTTTTTATAGACACACAGACAGACGGCATTGCAAATACTATTTTTTAGGGTTCGGGGGGTCATGAGACGTCGACATCCATCAACATTTCAGGTTAGTTTTTTTTTTACGGTCGCAATACTTAATCTTTAATGTCCAAAAAGTTAAAAATATTCATATATATGCGTATAGATTGAAAGTTATTGATTTTATAAAAATATGTTTCGGATAAAATATCTGTATTATAAATATATATACATATTTGTAATGCTAAGTAATTTCATATCTCAAATAGTTTCGGTGCTATTTAAAAAAATGTTAATTTACGCATCAGACCGGAGCCCTTAAAGCCATTTTGCCAAATATTGAGGGTAGCCATTTTGTTTGGAATATTTATTAATGTTTATAAATGAAATTTAATCAAAATCGTTGGAGCCGATTTTGAGAAAATCGACTTTTTCTCTTTTTGCCCTTCAGTAAACTACCCTTAATTTTAAGTTTTAATAGACACACAGACAGACGGCATTGCAAAGACTATTTTTAAGGGTTCGGGGGGTCATGAGACGTCGACATCCATCAACATTTCAGGTTAGTTTTTCTTACGGTCGCAATACTTAAGCTTTAATGTCCAAAAAGTTAAAAATATATATATAATTGCGTATATATTGAAAATTATTGATTTTATAAAAATATGTTTCGAATAAAATATTTGTATTATAAATATATATACATATTTGTAATGCTAAGTAATTTCATATCTCATTTAGTTTCGGAGCTATTATAAAAAATGTTAATTTACGCATCACACCGGAGCCCTTAAAGCGATTTTGCCGAAATATTGAGAGTAGCCATTTTGTTTGGAATATTTATTAATGTTCATAAATGAAATTTAATCAAAATCGTTAGAGCCGATTTTGAGAAAATCGACTTTTTCTCTTTTTTCCCTTCAGTAAACTACCCTTAATTTTAGGGGTAGATATCCAATTCCAAAAACCCCTCGGGGCAACCCTATCAAAACCCTAGATATCAAGTTTCAGCTCAATCGGTAAAATAGTTTAGGCTCTAGTTGGAGGTACAGACAGACAGACAGACAGACAGACAGACAGACAGACGGAAATTCAAAAACCACTTTTTCGGATTCAGGAAGTCATGAAACGTCAAAATTCATCAAAATCTCGAGTTCGATTTTTTTGACGATCACAATACTTTCTCTACCTGTAAGATAGAGAGAAAGTAAAAAAGTAATCAAACATCTGGTTAGCACTTGCATCAAATTTATTTGAAAAGCATTCAAACACAATCAAAATATGATACATTTTAAAACATTTTCTTCTGTTTTTAGAAGAAAATAATGTCTTAGAAATATTTCTTTTGAAGCTTACATTTTTTTTTTAAATCGGGGGTGTGGGGTTCAGACCCCCCTTACCTACAATTTTAGAAATCAACCACTGTAGTAGTGTAATGAGTCAGCAGTAAAATGTATTGAGAATAAAATCCAGGTGGCAGAAAGTGAAGATGCATGGAGTATGAAATCAAAATTACAAGTGAACACCCAGTTCAATGCCGGATTGAAAAAGGATGAAGAAGATAAAGATTACATTGTTATAATACTAGAGGATGAAGAATCTAACAAATTTACCCTGAACACACCACTTGACGAGGAAGATATCATCATCATAGAGGAATCCAACAAATCTACTATAACCATACCACCGGAAGAGGAAGATATTGTCATCCCCGAGGAAACATTCATACCAAGACGTTTTCAATGAGCTAACAAAGGAATTCCACCCATAAGATTACTGGAAATGGTAAAAAAGGTAACCACACCTATTGTAGAACCCACATCCAGAAAAGAGGCAGTGAATAGTACTGACATTTCTCAGTGGATTAAATAAATTGAATCCATGAAGAAAAATAACACATGGGAACTCACCTGCCTACCTCCAGGTAAGGCAGTCATCGGAAGCAAGGGGGTGGACAAACTTAAGCGTGATAACCAGGTTAAAGTGAACCGTTTCTAAGCTTGTTTTGTGGCACAATATTTTTTACAAAAGTATGGCTGTGACTACAATGAAGTATTTGCACAAGTGGCAAAACAAACTATGCTCAGAACACTACTTACAATCGCTGGGAAAAGAGGAATGAAGGTACATCATTATGATATTGAGACAGCATATCTCAATCGTGACTACAATGAAGTATTTGCACAAGTGGCAAAACAAACTATGCTCAGAACACTAGAATGATAATATTCATTATTTTAATTGAAATTTATTTCAGGTCAAGGTGCAGCTTATATTAAAGTAGAGGTGGATTACAATAAATTTATTTATACGTATAAAGATTTTTAATATTCTTTTCAAGGTGGATTTAATAGTAAATTTAATTAGTATCTTAATTTGATTTTGCTCTAAAATATGTACATATCGCCCGTCGCTCTCATTATTTAAGTTGAGATAAGTCGTAACAGAGTAGATGTACTGGAAAGTGTATCTAGAAAGTTTACAAAATTAGAGCTTGATTTATAAAGCGTGCCATTTACACTGGTGAGATAATTGTGCAATTCAATTTATTTTGAAAATAATAGATTAGTTCTTGTTTGGGTTTATATATTTATTTGAAAAGTAATTTTATTGGTTTTAGTATAATTTTTAATGAAATAATAGTTTGATTTATAATTAATTGTGTTGTGAAATATAATTTGAAATAGTTTGAAATTTTTTTTTGTGATAAGTAGATTTATTTTATTGTACCTTTTGTATCAGGGTAAATTAAAATATTAATAATAATATTATTTGTCTCGATTTAATAAGAGTTAATAGTATATGATAATTAATGTTTAACTATTATTTTTAATTTACTATTAGTGGTGATAAACCATTCGTTTTTTAAGGTATCTAGTTTTTTAAGAGTTGAATATAATTCAGTTAATTAATTTTAATAATTTTATTTTTGAATTTTTTATTATTGATTAATAAAATATAAAGGGTTTAGCTTTTATATTTAATTATAACTATAGTTGATTTATTAATATTTTATAGGCTTGAAATTAGTCAATAAGGTTGAGGATGTTATAATTTATTATTATTATTTCTATTATTTTTATGAGTTTAATTTTATATTAAAATTAATTTTTTAATATATAATGATTTGAAATAATGATTTAATTAGTATAGTATGGGTGTATTTATTAATATTATATGATAAGTTTATTAAAGGAACTAGGCAAAAAGGTATTTTTATATTTATTGCCCGCCTGTTTAACAAAAACATGTCTTCTTGATTTAATGATTTGAAGTCGTACCTGCCCAATGATTTATTAAATGGCCGCGGTATTTTGACCGTGCAAAGGTAGCATAATAAATTGTCTGGGAAAAGAGGAATGAAGGTACATCATTATGATATTGAGACAGCATATCTCAATCGTGACTTTAAACATGAAGTGTATATGCAACAACCAGAAGGATACACAAATGGTGAAGATAATTGTGTTTTTAAACTCAATAAGAACATGTATGGGCCTAAGCAAGGTCCTAGAGAATGGAACAAGATATTAAACAACGTTCTCGGAAGCGTCAATGATATATGCTTGTACACAAAGCAAGTAAATCAGGATTGGGTCTACATACTAATCTATGTGAATGATTTGATAACAGTCTGTGTAAGAAATGAACCACTGAATAATTTGGAGTGTACTCTGGCAAAACACTTTCAAATAAAAAATCTCAGGGAAATGAAACACTACCTCAGAATGCAGTTTGAACGTGATGAAGATGGTATTTTCTACTCGCATCAGATTAACTACATTAAAATGAAACTGAAGTAGTTTAAACTGGAAGACAACAGACCATCAAACATTCCAATGAATCATGGTTACCAGAAAAGAAGTGGATCTAGGAACCGATGCAGTCAAATGGCACCAGTGATAGGATCACTAGTGTATTTGGCCACCCATATGAGGCCAGACATTGAAGTCAGCATATCCATATTAGTGCAGAGGGTGCAGGAACCACTTCAAAGTGATTGGACGGAAGTGAAATGAATATCTCGTTATTTAAAGACCACAAAAGACAAGAAACTGAAGCTTGAAGGGTGTACCAGATAAAAGCTGAACCAACTCATTGGATATGCAGGTGCTGATTGAGGTGGGTACCAAATCGACAGGAAATCAAACACAGGTTTTTTTTTTTTGTTTTTTTTGCATGGAGGAACTATCTTCTGAGTAAGCAGGAAGCAAAAGTCAGTTACGTTATCTTCAAGTGAAGCGGAATATGTGGCACTTGCTGAAGCCGCACAGGAAGCAGTATGGATTGGGAGACTGTTGAGTGACTTGTGAAGCCGCACAGGAAGCAGTGTGGATTGGGAGACTGTTGAGTGACTTGTGAAGCCGCACAGGAAGCAGTGTGGATTGGGAGACTGTTGAGTGACTTGTGAAGCCGCACAGGAAGAAGTGTGGATTGGGAGACTGTTGAGTGACTTGTGAAGCCGCACAGGAAGAAGTGTGGATTGGGAGACTGTTGAGTGACTTGTGAAGCCGCACAGGAAGCAGTGTGGATTGGGAGACTGTTGAGTGACTTGTGAAGCCGCACAGGAAGAAGTGTGGATTGGGAGACTGTTGAGTGACTTGTGAAGCCGCACAGGAAGCAGTGTGGATTGGGAGACTGTTGAGTGACTTGTGAAGCCGCACAGGAAGCAGTATGGATTGGGAGACTGTTGAGTGACTTGTGAAGCCGCACAGGAAGAAGTGTGGATTGGGAGACTGTTGAGTGACTTGTGAAGCCGCACAGGAAGAAGTGTGGATTGGGAGACTGTTGAGTGACTTGTGAAGCCGCACAGGAAGCAGTGTGGATTGGGAGACTGTTGAGTGACTTGTGAAGCCGCACAGGAAGAAGTGTGGATTGGGAGACTGTTGAGTGACTTGTGAAGCCGCACAGGAAGCAGTGTGGATTGGGAGACTGTTGAGTGACTTGTGAAGCCGCACAGGAAGCAGTGTGGATTGGGAGACTGTTGAGTGACTTGTGAAGCCGCACAGGAAGCAGTGTGGATTGGGAGACTGTTGAGTGACTTGCATGAACCGTTAGTGAAGCCTACAGTGATCTTTAAGATAGTCAAAGTCGTATTAAACTTCGTCAGTGAAAAAGGTAATCAACGTACCAAAAACAGAGACAAAGTACCATTTTATTCGTGATTAAACAGGTGAGGGAGAAGTATGGCCCGAGTGAGAACATAATAGCAGGACATACTTACTAAACCACTTGAAGCAGTGAATACTAGGAAGTTTTCTCATGATGGGATTTGATTAGTACAATCTTTTCTTATGTTGGTATCATTTGTTTTGTTTTTAACTTCCATCCTCAGTTAACATTTTGTTAAGTTCTGTTTCCATTATTCTTGATTAAAATATAGTAAGTTAGATTCATAATTACTCTAAATTATTTTTAGTCAACTTGAGGTGTGCGATATGCGAGAAATTGCTTGCCAATACTACATACTCACATGATGCAGCTTATCAGTTCTACCAGCACAGCTCTTTTCCTGTTCAAATTTTCTTTTGTACTATTCTTTTAGTTATTCATTTTCAGCGCCAGTGCAGCCGCACCCCCCGACTACGCCTCTGCTGAATGGTATTATTAATTAAAAGGGCAGAGCTTTGCTGTGAGAACAAAATGCTTATGAAAAAGCAGTCTCAGTATTAAATAAATTATATAATTTAAATGTCTAGGAGTAAATCTGTTATCAGGGAAGACAATGACCTAATTGATGTTTTGGTGTCACTCGTTTTTGTCCTTTTAGATTGTAACATTGAATTTACTAAGCCAAGAAAAGGTACAAATAAGAAATTAATTATATGTAAAGTTTTGTAGTGCTCACAAATATCAGTTTTTTCTGTACACATGTTTAGAGGTTGATACAAGAACAAAAAGTGTCAATCTATCAAAATATTTAGAGAGTTTAAAAATGTGTTTGTAGCAAACCTAGGTTTCTTCTCCAAGTAAAGATAACTTTTTCTACTATACAATACTATGAGACTAGAGATCTTAGAACAAACCTCACTCTCCTCTACCCTCTGCCTTAAATAAGATTCTGAAATAAATTATATAGATAATTGCAATAAAAGATGTGGATATGAGAGCAGCTTTCATAAAAGTGATCTGAAATAATTCAACATTATGTCTCAAATAACCAAATGAATTAGGTATCGTGGGGATTACAGAGTAAATAATCAGCAATATGCATTTCTTTTAAGGCTGTGAGGACTAGGCCCATATTTGATGAATGACTAAATACTACTACTAATTATGTATATGCACTACAGTTGTTGACCTATTTAGAAAGTGAAGCTAATATTTTCTGTAGAGTTTATTATATCAGCTTTCTTACTTTAGAAAATTTTATTATGCAAGAAAAATAGATAAACCATTTTTCAGTCATTTAGTCCAGTTATCATGTCAGTTCTCTTGGCATTACTGTGATATTTACAGTCAAACTTGCTTTGTTTTCACCTAAAGATCAATATATTATAAATGTATATTGTGTATAAACTAGTGCTTATGTAACTGTACCATAACATTTATATATTAGGAGTTAATACATGAGCAGCTGACACCAGTCAAGTTAAGTATACTACAAAGAGCTATCATGAGAGTTGTATATCCTGAAAAACTATCTTTGTATTGTAAGGTGCTTGTACCAGTCAACAACTATACAAACGTGAAATAAAATTGCTCACTAAGGTTCGAGCAGCCAACGACCAGCACCTCCTTTGATGGACAGGGCCCTCGCACAAACATGATCTCTGAGGCAGTGGGGTTCTCCATGTGGACATATTGAACATTGTCCTCTTGGTCCTTCTCGACTCGGAAGAAACTTACATTCCTGAGGGAGAAACATAAAATAGTTAACGAGTATGGATAGGACTGCTACTAGATATATATGAATAAAACTTTTTATGGATACAGTACATGAGAAAATTTGTTGAACAGATCTTATTACTTCTAACAAGTTGTCTTGTGGCCCTTTTTGTTTCGGCGTTGTTGGTTGTGGTGGTGACGACCTTAGATCTAGCTCAGTGGGTTGGTTGTTGTGCAAGGAGTCAGGTGTTGTTGGGTTCTAGGTTGCTTTCAAAAGAAGGTGCTGTTGGGGTCTCTATGAAGAGGGCGGAGGAGGTCGGGTAGTGATGAGATGAGAATATTTCTTTCTGTGTCTTACTCTTCCGTTTTGTTCCTCTCATTCAATGAAGCGGTCCTTTGTAAAGTAGCTGATATGTGGGTCCTGGTGAGAGGTGTGTTCACAGACGTCTTCATGGCAGTAGAGGTAGCAACAGACTCCGTAGGTTTGACCTAAGGATGGGTGAGGGCCCGAATGGCGGAATAGATGGTGATGTTTGGCAGGGTAGATTGTAGGGGCCGGGGGAGCTGAGTCAAATCCCACGGTACGGAGCTTCTCTTGTAGTTTGTGGTCGTTAAGGAACCGGCTGTGTAAGCATCTGGGATCGGAGTGGGCTGGAAGGGTTCCGGTGCTTACGTGGGAGGGGGTTTTTTGGGCAAGAGGCTCCGTGAAGAGGTGGCAGGGGATGTGGTGAAGGGGGTCTCTGCGTTTTTGAAGATGGCGTACTGGGCTGCACAGATATATTTGGTCTCCCCTTTTCCCTTGCTACCCCAAGTATGTCAAGGATAAGTTGACTGGAGCATGGGAGAAGGAGGTGTGGAGGGGCTGACAAGTCCATGAGTTGGAGGAGAGAGAGAGATGGAGGAAAGGAGGGCGGGAGGGGTGTCAGCAACTCGAATGTCTCGTAGGTGCTCTGGGAATGAAGAGAAGGGAGGATGGTATAGGCGTGGTAAATAACAATATCATATGTTGAGATGATCTGAAGTGATCAGATGAGGCTTGAAAGATTGATCGTTTTTCTAAACTGTACATTTGTGACCCACAAATAATTATGTTTGTTACCTGGTACTATATTTACATTTTTCTATGCTAGTCCTAATATTAAATTTCCTTACATCTTACATATTTAATTATGATTATTACCCTTCATGTTTGTGTATACAAAGAAAAAACCCATTATATTTACATGGCTTATTAATGAGTTAGTTTTGTTCGCTGATAGTTTCGGATAAGTCTATCGCGATACCCTTTAATGAGGGGACCAGGTGCATATTAAAATACCCTAACCCAGTACAGAGCACCACGCATTTAGAGCGATACGATTGGTCCCTACACCGCACCGTCTCTCTCTCTCTCTTTCCATTACGCCACCTTTCTCCTCTCACGCGCTGTGTCACATTACAGTGCCTTGAACGGTTGATAGTATATCATTATAAAGTAAAGTATGATTTTGGTAGGAAGAGCAGTAAAAGCTAGTTATTAAAGTTACTAAAACTATTTTAATATATTCTACATCAATTGATGTTATCTGCAGTTGTTTATTTTTATAGATATTATCAATATCTATAATAGTAAAATGTTATCACTATTGACTGCAAAGAAATATGCTTGAATTTTCTCTACTGTTCTTCCAACCAAAATCAGGCTGTATGTATAGTTATTATTATATATAAATTTATATATCCGTCATATACATCTAAATTGTATATATATTATAGTAAAGACTATAAATGCATTATGGTATATATTGAGATCTTTAGTGCAAATACTATAGTATCGGTAACATATTATATAATATGTAGCATGTCTTCTATATAAAAGACATCTACAATCGTGTCAATGGAAAAATTAAGTAAAGGGATTAAAAGAAGAGAATTAAAACTAATATATTCCTTTATAATAAGCCAGATATCAACTCACATGGGCTGGATGTTAGCGGATACGATCACCACGCCGTGGCTGGCCTTTCCGGCAGCGCCGACATTGCTCAGTCTTCATCTTCTGACACAAGTGGTTGAAAAGAAAGACTTTCTGACTCAACTCGACGGTCCTTCAAGAAAGCGCCACTGAAACGCTTTCCCCTCTCCTACCCCCCCCCCTTACCTACCCTGGATCCTATCATCTGGGTTCTTTTCCGAGCAAGATCCAAGGTATATAATGAGTACGCTCAAGACCCATTTTATGGCATTTCACTGTAATAAATTGAAGGAAGAACTTCTGCACCGATCTTCACCGACACAGAATACTGGTGATCACGATGTGTCAGGCGACGGACTCACCACCGCCGCGCAGAGGAAGCCTCTTCTAGTTCCATGAGTATTAAGCCAAATGTTTGACATAGATTGCTATGTCCCTCAGACATGGCCTGTTGTATTATATTGTTAGCTTATTTTTGTATGTCCATCAGACATAACTGGTTTTCTTTAGTCAGAATGACTAATATTATTTCTATGTTCATCAGACGCGTTGTTTATAGTCAGAGTGACTAACTATGTCTTTAAGTCATTCAGGCGTGTTGTTTTTAGTCAATGAGACTATCTATGTTTAAGTCCTTCAGATACAGTCAGCTTTTTTGGCTGTCTCTTTTTCCTGTGTCCATCAGACGTAATTTAAATACGAGGGCTCTTTGCTCTATATATGTGTAGGACCAGGTGTTCAAGTTTCTCTATACTATAAATTCATACTTCTTTACCTTAAGACATAGTAATATTTCATGACACCCTAAACGGCAGGTTCACGTTTGTTATTTCCGTATTGCTACATGCCGGTCATCTAGCACCTTAGTCTGGGATCTAGTTAGGTCAGAAGCTGTATGCTGTTTAGTTGGCACCTTTTTGTGTTACTATTTGCGGTGCGCAACTTGTGAGAAATACTAGAGTAAAGTAGTGGCCCGCGTAGATAGTACCTTCTTTAGGCCCTTTGAGCGCTTTATTTTTGTAATTAAAGATATTATCTACTGTGTATTGTGTATATCCCAGGGTGTGGGTAGTCATATGTACTATTGATTGCTCTGGCAGTACTCATTAGGAAAGGACCGGCCATAGTACAATTTGCTGTTGATGCTTGATTGTCAGCCATCTGCAGTATAAACAAGAAATATAAAAGATTCTCTTACAGAATATTTCTCCGTGGGTATATGTGACCCGCCTGAGCTTTAATACAAGCTAACTAACTTAACTGACATTTGCCATAGTGTAACCTTGTTACAACATGTAAAGAAAAGGATTGTTTGGCTCACCGATTCTGCCCCCATTTGGCTCGTCTCGACAAGCACTCCACACAACAAACACATCGCGGCACGACTTGTATCTGACTGAACTGAGAGACCTTGGTTAACCACCCGCCTCTGATTGTGCCTCGCCCAAATAAAAACAAGAGACAGTCGACATGCGCAGACTCGTGCGCACCGACGAGAGTGTTGTGAAAGCAACGGATTTATTGTGCCGCGCGAGTTTTGAACTAAGCCGAGGCTGTGTGAGCAAGTTCCAGAACAGTGCTACCCCCTTACCCCTCTGCCGATCCTTGCTTCCCGCGCTTTGAGAGCACGTGATGCCTATCGTGTGTATGTAATGGCAGGACTCTGTAGTGCCAGTACACATATCACTACAATCTCTAGGTGAGACACTTTGGTATTGGATGAGTTTAGTTTTGTTTATTTCAAAATTCTGTTTGGCATTAATGAATTCAAAATTACTGTTTGGCGATATTATGTTAAAATTTCTATCTTTATTTATTTTAGTCAGGTCTGCAGGGTTTTAATTAGAGACCATAGTTCAACACAATACCGTTGCACGGTTAGACCCAAAACATTTGTCAGATAGAGTAACTCTTTATCCGCTTCATGGATGGGTTTACATTTTAAAGCACCACCATTTTTAAAGTGCAGTAGTCTATTGGATTATATCATTTTGATATTTTAGTGAACTTATATTTAACGATTATGTTACTTGTTATTATTGAGAATATATTTTATTGGAGATTTATATTTTGTTGGTTAAACCAGGGGCCGCGAGCCCATGTGCTTAGTTTGGCTAACTTTGTTCATATGTTAGATATCTCAACTGTAATGAATCTTTCAATAATAGTAATTTGTTGTACATTTCTATTGCGCCTAGTAATGGCTATTAAGATAAACTTTAATCTGGAACACGTTGTTTATTACTCTAGTAAATTGAGTATCGCCGATGGCGACGGGCTAATATCCTTATGATATTACCAGAGTCTGTAGGTTATTATTCCTATTTTTGGTTATTATTATTATCCCTATCAGATTTGTACGAAGGTCAATTTAACTGTAAATTTGTTTGAATTGTTTGATCGGCCATCTTTGAGTTTGGGGTCGTGCCCTGGATCTTTTATTGCGTTATTTTGTTTTGGCCATTGTGTATGAATTCTACGTCTAACGCTAGTATGTTTCACTCTCTCTTTGAGTTTTGTCATTTTGTTGAATAAAAAAAAACTCTCTTGTAACCAACTTGACTGTTATTTATGGGTATAAGAGTACACCAAGGGGGGGAGTTGGTTACAATAGTAACTCTAAAAATATAGGATGTATAAATATGTATTGGTTCTCTAGTTTTCATGACTAGGCCATTCTAGTTCTAGTCCAGCGACAGCCCGGCGATATTGCTTAGCATGTTTTCACTCAACATAACTACCCATTTTACCGTGGCTGTGTTGACTTAGACACTTGTTCTCCCAAGCAACAGTCAGTACCTGTATTTCTGGAGCTATTAAACCTAAACACTTGTTCTATTCTGATGTTTTCCTTTTTACTCTGTATCGCCACCAGGTGGTCCGATCGAACATTTTTGTCATCCATACAACATAAAATATTGTTTATATGATGTAATCCTATATTTTATGATTTGTTTGTTATACTAAATTTATTTATGTTACTCATCTTTTCCTTGTACTTATAATATATGTTACCTACCACTTTAACGTTTAAGTGTTTAAATGCCTGCAAAATACTTTGTAGAAATTTACTATACATACCTATAATATGCATTGTATATATGTATCGCATATCAAAACGCATTAATAATGTTCACTTTCTGTGCTCTAATACATATGCTACTATGAATGTGCTGAATAAAATGAGTTTGTAAAGTCACTGTTGATTCTACAAAGCTACTAGTTCACTTGGGGAATGTAAAATATGTATTTACTATTTCACATACTCACCGAACATTTTAAAAAAACTACCATCAACCCCCAGTGAATGTTAATAAGTCACGCCAAGATTAGGTTTGGTTAGGTTAGTTTAGGCAAGTTAGGATAGTTTAGACAAGCTTAAACTAGCTTATTTTAGCTTAGGTTAGGTTAGACTAGGTTAGTTTAGGTTAGTTTGGATTTATGTTCTATATTTTTATCCAGATACACAAGCTAGGCCGTAGTTCAGGGGGGTCTGGGGGATCAACCCCCCTCCAAAATTTTATGAACAAAATATATATGGCTTTATTTATGGTTAAAACCATATCAAAATTAAGGTACACATACAACGCTGGCGGCTGTGTTACCATAAAAAGCACTTCAGAGATCTTCTAGAGGTGTTTAATATTTAGAATTTTTCCTGCCTTCGGCACTTCAGATAGCTTCTTTAGGTGTTTAACATTTATAGTTTTGTCTTACCTTTGGCAGTTATGGTGTTATGTTGCCATAAAAAAACACTTCAAACAGCTTCTAGAGGTGTTTAGTATTTATAATTTTTCCTAGCCTTTAGTGGTTAGGGGGTTATGTTGCCATAAAAAAAAATTCAGATAGCTTCTAAAGGTGTTTAATATTTAGAATATTTCCTTGCCTTCAGTAGTTAGGGGGTTATGTTACTATAAAATACACTTTAGAGAGCTCCTAGAAGTTTTTTTAAATACATAGATTTTTACTAGCCTCCGGAAATTAGGGGGTTATGTTACTATAAAATACACTTTAGAGAGCTCCTAGAAGTGTTTTTAAATACATAGATTTTTACTAGCCTCCGGCAGTTAGAGGGTTATGTTAACATAAAAATTTCCTTAGAGAACTTCTATAGCTGCTTAATATTTTAAATTTGTCCAAGCCTTCGGCAGTTAGGGGGCTATGTTGCCATAAAAAACACTTCAGATAGCTTCTAAAATTGTTTAGAATTTAGAATTTTTTCTAGCCTCCAACAATTGGGGGATGGGCCAACCAAACCCCCCCTAAAATTAATGGCTGGCTACGGTCTTATACACAAGATATTTTTTTTTTAAATCACTGGTAGGTGTAGATAATACAGTTCCTGTTTCATACTTTCACCAAACTGCATTGGGAAATTAATAAAATCATTGGTAAATTTAGATAAATCCTATAATTTGTTAAATAAACCATCGCTTTCGGTGATTCTATATATTCACTGGTTATTTTACAAAATAATGAATTAAGAACATTCACAGTAACATATATATTTTATTGCACCACGCCTTACTACCCGTTCAGGTTATACACCTATGCACTTATTATGCTAATGGTTAGGGATAATGTAGGTTTAATTTAGAGGAAGTGCACTCAAATTTGCGTGGAGAGAGTGGGAGAAACCTTTTTAAAAAAACCTTATCAAAGCACTCTACCGGTATTTAACCCCGATCTCCCCGTCTTCTGCAGTCTTGTTTAACACGAGACTAGCGCATTATACCGTGCAGCCTGTATTCTAATATTGTCTTACTATAATTACATCTTCAGAATTAATTAATGGGAGGAACTCTTGTAATGTAATGAATGTATTCTAAATAATTTGTATGACTACTTATAATGTTTGAACCTTTCTAAAGTATATTTAAATGTGCTTTTATTATTTTGTAACTATTTGTTACGTTTGAACCTTTCCTTAAAGTGTATTTAAATGTTTTTATTATTATTTTGTAATTACCTGATATGTTTGAACTTCTTCTTGAAGTTTATTTAAATATGTTTTTATTATTTTGTAACTATCTATTCTATTTGAGCATTTACTTAAGGAGTATTTAAATGATTTTTTTTATTATTTTGTAACTATTTATTATGTTTGAACTATTTCCTAAAGTGTATTTAAATGGTTATTTTTTTATTTTTTGTGTTTTTTGCTTGGTGAGTGACCGCTGTTTGAAGACCGCGCTAAGACCTAGGGCCAATCATATTGCTCTAAATGTATGGTTCTCTGTACTGGGTTAGGGAATGTTAATGTGCGGACCGGGTACTGGGGTGCTAGCCCATGCAGACCGTGATGGTTCCGAGGGCGCATTTGCTCGTAACGGTTGAGGGAAATCAGTGGGTGTGTTAGCTCATACTGGATACGGTAGCTAGCCTTAGGGTTTGGGGTGGTCATATAATGTCGCGTGACAAAGTTAGATCTTAATTTGCCAATAATAATTAGATTTTTATCACAAAATATATATTAATGTCATGTGAGTTTTAAAAACAATGTGTTTTTTATAATTTTCAGGTCAAAGCAAAATTTCCAACACTGTATTACTAATTGAAGTTATGCTTTCGGACTTAAGCCATATTTCTGATTATGGCCTTTGTAATAACAACCAAAATTTCAGAGTTTATTATATACCCAATGCAGCTCAAGCCCTAAAACATTAATTTATATTCAAACAATGGCCACAAAAGCCTGCAAACCATAAAAAAAAAGATTAATATAGTAATTTATTGAATTAGAAATAAAATAGATAAGGAATGTTAAAGAAGATTGAGCGAGGTAGTGTTCACAGATTTTCTTAGAGGGAACTGAGCAAAACAAGAGAGCAACACCAGGCACTACAAAAATGGCATACGTGTCTGCTTACAAGTACAGTACATTTGATTAGTGTAAATCCACTTATAGTGAAAGAATTATAAACATTAATGCAACACTCGCACTAATTCTGAGCACTCTTATAGGAAGAACAAAATAATGTGTAGGAATGAGATACTGTGAATCTGAAAGATAAAATATATATATATATATATATATATATATACCTATACAAGTGTTAGGACTAGAATTTAAGTCCAAGATTGTAACAATTTGTTTCAAATTTATCACAAATGAGTGGTTTGGTGAACATTTCAGCAACTTGTTCTATTGATGATACATATTTAATGTCAATGATTCTTGCTTTATATTTTTAACGAACAAAATGGTACGTGTTTGGTGCGCTTGTGGAACACTTGGTTTTGAATCAATTTTATAGCCCTTTGATTGTCAATACACAGGGTTGTACACTGCACTCACTACCTTGTCGATATAAAATAGAAGATGATGAATCCAAACTAATTCTCTTGAAGCATTGGAGGCAGCTACATATTTTGCTTTGGTGATTGAAAGAGATACATAAAGTTAGCGTTGTGAAGCCCACGTGATGGGTGCTCCACACATTTTGAAGGTGTGCCCTGTTGTTGAATATCTTGTGTCAACATCATTCGCGTAGTCGGAGTCAGAATAATCAATCAGCATAGACTAACAATTTTCCATTGAGTACTCGATGCCAAGGTCACGTGTGCCCTTTAAATATTTTAAAATACGCCTCACTGCGTTACCGTGTGCGTCCGTGGGTAGGGTCTGGTATCTACTGATGATGTTTGTGGCATATGCTATGTCTGAACGAGTTGTAAAAGCCAAGAACATCAATGATCCAACTGCTTCTCTGTAAAGAAAGCTAGTGTTCTTATTTGATTCTTCATCCAAGGAAAGAATAGAATTTAGGTATGCTGGCACACTTGTGGTTTTTGCATCTGATTGAACCTCTCAAACAATCGATTAATGAAATATTTTCCACAAATTGATATTGATCAGTTGGCTTCATTTCGCTGTACTTCAAGTTCTACAAAGTTTCCGAGTGGACTCTCTTTTATATAGAAGATCTTTTCATCTCGGTGATTATGGTGTTCAATGCAATTTCATCTCCTGAGAATATGAGCCATCATCAACATACAGAATTAGTAAATGATTCATTGATTCATTGATGATGCAATGATATACACATACACACCCACACATACACACCCTGATCTACTTTGCACTGAGTAAACCTGAAGGACTGTAGAAAATTGTTAAACTTTTCATTCCAGCATCTGGGGGATTGTTTAAAGTCATTAATATACTCTTGTAGCTTGAAGACGACCCCTTTACAGACGTTGATGCCATCTGGGCGATCAACGTAGGCGTTTACTTTCAAAACCCTGTAGAGAAAGGCTGAGTTGACGTCAAACTGGAAAGTTTTGTATTTTCTTATGACTGCTATCTCGAGCAGTATTCGAACGGTATCATATCTTGCTGTAGGAGCATAGACTTTGTTGTAGTTGATGACTTCAACTAGAGAAAAACTTTTTGTCCATAATCTTGCTTTATAACGATCAATTTCTCCATCAGCTGCTCTTTTCACTTTAAATACCCATCTTGATCCAATAGATTTTTAATTTTGTGGCGACGGGACTACATCTCATGTTTTATTTATTTCTAAGGCACTTATTTCTTCTTGAATTGCTGGCTTACATTTGTAGCATGAGGAGAATTTATGGCTTCAAAGTATGACTGAGGTTCGTTTGCTTCCACAAAACTTGCTTCATAGCATGCAGGTTTTCACAAATTCTCTCGTGGGCCTGACGGTTTTCTACTCCTGCCCCACCCAAGTTTTCTTCCTCATGTAACTTCCTGTTGATGTGCTCTTCAATGTTGTCTAGTTCATTGTTTTTGTTATTTACTATATTTTCATCAAACTTGTCTTTCTCTGAAGCTGCATCTCCCTTGATAGTCATTGAGGGAAATTAGTAGGCTGCTTGCCTTAGAACACTAGCACTGGAATTTACATTGAAAATTACGTTCCGAGATACTCTTGTTTTCCTGGTTGCCAAGCCAAACAAATGGTAATTTTTGAGTCGTCGTCATATCTGACGAAAATGAGTTTCTTACTATTAGGTTCATGTTTTAAACGTTGCTTTTTTTTTTTTGAATAAGCATGAATGCTTCACATTGGAAAACTTTTGCATGCTCCAATATTGGTTTCCTGTTGTTCCAAATTCTGTACGGTGTAGAGTTTGGAGTTTGAATGGTTTTAGTTCTGTTGAGTATATAGATGGCCGTGTTCACTGCCAATGCCCTCAAGTACACTGGCAAGTCCTCTGTGTATAGAGTAAACCGAGGAAGAATTATATGCGTTAATCCAACAACAAGATGATGATGATGATTATAATAAAAGGATAAACTATCTTTTTTCCTGGAGTGATATGTTCACATATTATATTGAAATGTAGAGTGAAAGGCTATCCTTGTAATTTTGCTTGTTCCTGCCAGATGCGACTGCTCACTGTTTCATATTAAATGCTGCTAAGACTGCCTTATAACAGGAATGAAGAGGAACTAACAATTTAGTAACATTAATAAACAATATTCTTATCAAGCACAAAAAGTTTTTGGCTCACTTTATGTGCAACAATAAATAATGTTTAATAAACAGAAACAACCAGGAATATAGTAGTAAATAGAAGGAACAATAAAAAATGGGAAATAATGGAAGTCAAGCAGTAATAATAAATAGAGGAATGGTCTGGAAAGAGTTTTAAATCCAGCCTGGTAACTTAGGAGTCAGCATTACTATCGTATGAACTAAATGCTACCTACAAGCGATAACTAAACACAAATGGTGGTTAGGTATATTTAGCCTCTGAGCCCTTGGGGTGAGTGACAGCTAGTTTGGTTTGAGGGTTATTAAGGGGAAGGGGGAGAATAGAAAACTGTGTTATATTTAAAAGTACAGTAATTAGTTTCAATGAAGAGAAAGAGCTGCAAACATTTTCAATGCGTTGAATTTCCTATTTTTCTTTCACAAGCTAGGTTTTCAATAAATTGGAAAGGTTATTAAATATAATGTGTATCATTTACATTACATAAATATCCTAATTAAATATACTGTAAAATAGTAACAAGAGCAAAAAATAAGGCAGTTCTCGATGTAATAGAAAAAATGTATTTGCTTAGCTTGGAAACAATGTTATTTATTTTTTCCCTCCACTAAGTCTTCAAATTATGAACATGTAAATTCTTGTATTTATATATACTAGAATTAATTTAAAAAGCACAATTAAAATATGCAATCTATTGTATACACAGAATTATAACTAGCAAGTTTTGATAAAATTTTGTTTAAAAGTGGACACATATTTACTAAAAATAGCACATGTCCCAAAATGAGATGTGGGTTTTTTATTTACATCCCGTGGCCTGGGGCAGTTTTTTATTCAAGCCATTTATGTTTCCCTACTGACTTGCTAGGCCTGCCGTAGCTGTACATGTCTTATAATCCAACTTAAGACTAGGACAGGCACAACATCCTGTCACTGGCCGTTAATTTATCAATGTGAAAAGGTGTACCCACATTTCATCAATAATAAATTTTTGGCCATGCCGGGAATCAAACCCAGGACGCTTAGCTCAGTAGGCAGACACGTTACTGACTGAGCCAAGACGTAAAACAGATGTGGTTCATTCTTTTATTTTTTTCGACTATTAAGAATTAATCAAGCTTTGCGTTACCTATAAATACACAAAAACAAAAAAGGGCACTTTACCTAAAGCAACAAACATAAGTTTATTTTCTCCATTATAATGCTGATTACAATTTATAGAAATATGATAGCTGTATAGTTTGGAAATGTATTATGATTTTCTAAACGTCAAAAGCTATAGTGTGTAAATGATATATATATTTTTTTAAGTTTCTCATATATAAATTTAGTATAGATATAATTATTATGATTGTGACTTTTTTTAATCTCATATGGTTTATCTTTGTGTTCATCCCTTCCCTTGACTCAAAAATAATGCTGCATTAAAGTAAATATTGTCCTTCAGTGTCTGCCTTTGATTAAATAATGACATAACCAATTCCCAGTGTCAAAGCATAATAATTAAAAACAACCAGCGTGGGGGAAAAAAAGCTAGCTTGATTAAATTTATTTCACGAAGCTTCATAGACTCGAAGCGGTGGTCTAGGGGTTGAGTTGTTGGCTCGCAATCCATCAATCACTGTCGATGGGGAAGTTGAGGTTTGAATCTCAGCCGAGAGAACTGAGAATGGTTTTCTCAAACTGATTTATCACTGTGGTTTTCCCATTTTCACTCCACACAAATGTGGGTTCTAATTCTCTTACCTACCTTCTTTATCCCTACCCCATTATATTAAGCCACTAATAGACATTGTGCTGGACGTATGAAAAAAATTAGCTTATAACTGAAATGATCCAAGAGAATTCCAGGTACATTAACACCTTTAAAACCAAAGTGATACCACTTTAATCAAAATTAGGTTTTAGAAAGTAAAAATAGTAGGCTACATTATATTTAAATTAGGAATTACTAATTCTGTCAACTAAAAGTAAATACTTGACTTAGGTATTAATTATAATAATCTAAGTCTAATCATAGAGACAACATAAAGACGTGATACACACATTTGCCACTATCTTATTTTAAATTTGGTAATAATATCCTTTACTAATATGGTCAAATCAATAGTGTCAACCGTTTTTCCATTGCATCTGATCAGAATTATAACAAGATGTAGCTTTATCACACTCGCTTTGTGAGATTGGGTCATGATATACAAAGCTAATATTCAACCAAAGGAATGATCCCAAAATAAGTGGTGTGCACAAATAAATAATAATAATTTTACAAGTTATATAAAAAGCATTTCCCTCTGAACTAAATATTTAGCACATGAAAGATAAAAACGGGAATACCTTATGCTGCATGTAATATTTTAATTTGTTCATAACTTTTTTTTTCTGGCTACACTAAATTTCATCAATTATTTTCAATGTTTAGAAATATTAGTGGGACCAGTATTGAAAGCACTTGGTCAATACTAGTTATAGTGTTAAATAACTACAATTAATAATCAACCATACTTTAGAAAACAACATAACAAAGCTTGTTCCTTGTTTTGGGTTGTTGTTGAAATCTCTTCGCTTACATGGATACAATATAGGAAGGATTTTGGATAAGCAATAAACATGAATACCAAGGATCTATGAGTTCAGGAAGCAAACAGTCCATATAAAATGCTGTTAGCCTGCCAATAACTTCTTTTTCTAGAAATGATCATCACGTTCAGCTTTTTCCACGAGTATGCATGGTTCAACTGGTGTCCATATTACATACAGGCAGCTGACCCTGGATTTTAAAATATTACTGATATCGTCTGTTTATGGCGTCGATATTTCTGTCTTTATTAACTTTTCATATAGCAGCCTTTGGACTCATTGATACGGCTGAGGACGAACAATTTACATCCACTATCCCATCATTCCCGATCAAGCTATCTGATGTAGCACCAATAAATGCCAAATTAGGGTAAATGAAGAGGCCGCATCTTTTAACGTGAACATTTAAAATCGCCTCCTAAGTTTACATGGCTTTGTGTTCATTTTCTCTTCCATATGATATAGTGGTTAGATGCTGTAGGTCAGTGTATAAACATTGTTTTACCATATTCTCGCAGCAAGTTGCTGAAAGACGGTTGAAGACTTATCCAAAACTCCTGTCTTCTAATCATAGTTCAGAATCATTCTGATTTCTAGATTGACATTTGATGTCTTGAGTTTTTCCTTGGGTTGTTGAAGACTATCAAGTAATTAATTTTATATATCTGAAAATCTTCATCACAAATGTTGGGGCATGGTAAATTTACACCATAATAGGCGTTTATTTTCTTAATTTGCTGTGGAAAAAAATTTGTTTGACTTGGTATAGTTTGAATCCCGTTGTGATTCCTCATGTTTCTTTTGGGGGAGATACACGTTCGGCGTTTTTTTATCTTCTACCAGCTTAGTAAATTTTCCTGGTCTTGATCCATATATTTGTTTGTGCAGCTTGTAGTGAAGAGCAGCAGTATTATTTCTGGCAACAGCAACAGTACATCGAGCTAGATATAAATATGATATGTATATATTGTGCATAGTTGATGCGTTTTCCACTGGTCTTCTCCACAATTGCAGCATTATAGTGCTCTATACAGTTATTGTTTGTATTGTACTGTAAAACAAGCTGTGACAGCTTTTGAAGAAGGCCCCTTTCAAGAAGAGCTGGATTGATATTTTTAATTTCCCATGTCAAGAAAAAGTATTGTGATAGTGAAAACAATTTAAGAAATTATGACAATTTTTTACGTTTTATTTGAGCACAAACACAAAAAAGTGGATTTTACAATTCTGCCTGTCTGTATGATTCAAACCCGCCTCGGTGGCGTAGTTGGCTAACGCGCCAGTCGTGTTGAGTCAGACCACTGAGGACGGGGAGATCGAGGTTCGAATCTCGGTCGGGTGAACTGGGGTGGTTTTTCCTAAATGGTTTTCCACTCTCCCTCCACGCAAATGCGGGTTCACTTCCTCTAAATTCAACCTTCCCAATTCCTAATCCATTAGTGTAATTAGTACTTAAGCGTATCACCCGAACGGGTAGTAAGACGCGGTGCTAAAATTAAATTTGTATGATTCAAAATGGTTTAATGAATTTTGTTCAGACTTGAAATCTATATAATAAAGGTTTATATCACAAAACTTTTTTTTAACCAAGCCCTTCAATTAAGGGTCGATTATTGATGAATACATTTTTTTAATTCCAAATTTTTCAAAAATAGACTTAACGATTATGTTTAAAATGTATATCTTGGATTTGTTTGACATGACAAATAGCACTATATAATCAGTTTTTGGGCAAAAATTTGTTTAAGGGTAAGGATAATTTACCAATGACTAATTTTTCAAAAACTTAAAATATCTTACAATTGTATATACCAATTTGGTTCCAAATAGGTACCTTGGTAGTATTTTACATAACAAATAACACTGTTTACTTGTGTTTAGGGTAAGATCTCATGGGTAAAGGAGGTGGCCACAGAAACGGTAGATAGAGTCTCCACCCTATCAAAACATCCACTAATTTTTCCTGACATAACTAGTTATATCCAGTCTATCTCATCACATCCTATCCCTCTTAGCTAGTTTCATCCAGTCCACCTTATTACACCCTATACCTATCTATGGGTGTCCACAGAAATTTATACGGGGGGGGGGGGGGCTGGGGAGGGGAGACTTTATAAATTACAGTTGTTGATAAAACTGTAAATAAACTACCGTTTTATTTTTGCTGTATAGGTATCTAACCAAGGATACATATTCACAAAAAACACATAGGTACCTTTTCAGGTAATATGCTTTATTTACATCAAAATTTGGAAAATTGCTTCATTGAAACAAAGGAACATTATATTTTAGAGTAAAACTGAAATAAGAACAAAAAGTCATATAAACAAAGAAAACCAAAGTAGTGTATATAAAACAAAATCTTACAAACTTGGAATTTAAAATAACCAATAAATAAACATTTTCTTAGAAAAATGTTAATTATGAAAGGAGCTTTCATAATCATAGCTTGTATCACACAAAAAATAAAGATGGGTGAATTGAATGTAACTTAAGAAATTACACAAAACTTAATATCGTAATTTATCACCTTTGAAGGTGACTAATAGTATTCTGGTCTATTGCTCAAATTTATTAATAGCTAGAGTAATAAAATCTTGTTTTACAATAACTTTTCTTATGTGATCACTTTGCATGCACAGCCCACATAATCTATTTTCACCCAATGTAGATTGAAGCCAGGTTTTCACCCTCCAAAGACTAAATGATCATTTGATTGTACATGTAGTTGCAGGAAATGCAAGCACAATTAAAAGAGCCTTTTATGGCTGGAAAAAACTCTGAATGATGATCAATAATTTTAATAATTGATTGATTTGAGTTTTCACTAACCAAAAATTATAGCATATTGTTGATTCAGATAAGAAGTTATCAATGTCATAATATTTTTGAATATCTGTTGTTAATTTGTCAAAGTCTTTATTGGCTCATATTTTTCGTTTGTTGTGATGTAACTTAAACTAAATGCTTATTTATGTTTGTCTGAAAATCGGGGTCACAGTGAAGAAATTAAAGAATCTGCATATGAAATAAAAATTGATCGTCTTTAATACTCATTATAGAGTAATTGGGATGATTTGCTTTAATAGTTTGATTTTTGGCTTGTCTTGATATTGAAAGCTCAACATTTATTTCATCTGCAATATTATTAACAGTAGTATGTATATCTTCAAAAAATTGATACCGAGTTTTCCCTATGTTGCATCAGACTATTTATTATTTTCTGTACATGATTGTTCACACTTAATAAGTCTGATTCAATGGCCTGTAAATAATGAGTTAATAATTCTAATATTGAAGAATATTTAATTATTACTACAAGAGAAATTATAGCCTTGGAGTTAGTGCAAGCGTTATATAGCTCATATGCCATCTTCTTTGATTTGACATTGCCAATTGCTCTATCCCTGCAATATCGGCCGTTTCATCAACCAAAATGGAAAATCCAACGGCAGCATTAGCAGCGGTCAATATATCATTTTGAATAATGTTTCCGCATATATCAATAATTTCATTTTGAGTTATCACAAAATAATATAGTGTTGTTGTATGTTTTCAAGTGGGTTTTTAAAATATTATCCACTGCTTCAACTCTAATATGTACAAAATTTTCTGAGGTATTTAATTTGCCTCAAAGAGGAATGTTATTTGTTCCACAAAAACTATTGTCAACACTATATATATAAAAAAATGGTTTTCTTTTAAAGTATAATGAGCAGCATTATTTTTCTGTAAGCTTCATGGCAGTTGTTTTCCTTCTGCTATTGTCACGATGTTGTTGGCTTCAATATTGGAAAATGTATGCCCTTGAGAATTTATATGAGTTTGTCATCTTGTCTGTGACTCTTGTTGTCATGGTGTATTGGAGGTCTTAAAGTCGGTAGGCTAGTTTTTTGTCCAGAGAGCAATTTTCTTTTGAAGGGAGTTTTTTGAGCACCTTTTGAGCTTCTTCCTTGAGTCTTTCTTCTTTTTCAATGAGGCGGGCCTGGGTGTAGCAGCTTAGGTGAGGATCTGCTGAAGAAGAAATTTTCTACACATCTGTAGGGATTACTCCCTTGCAGTAATTGCAGTGGCATGTTCCATAAAGGTGGTCGAAGAGGGACCGGTGAAACAAGGCATGTTGCTTGACTGGCAGAAACGGAGGGGAGGGAGGTGAAGTGTCTAGTCCTAAACTCAAGTCTTTTCTGTAGTTTCTTGTCATTTAAACAAAGAATGTGTGTTTTTCTAGGATCGGTGGAGAGCAGCGTTCTGTGTTCTGACGAATGTACGCGGGAGGGGAGGAAACAGGGACCGCAATCAGTAGGGTTTCTGAGGGGTGGGAGTTCTTGGGTGGTCCGTGTGGGAGAATGGTGGAGGGCTGGTGAAGAGGAGGGGAGAACAAGTTTTTAAAAACAGAGTAGCTATCTGCTCAGTCCCTTCAGTTCTGTCCTCCTTTGCTGCGTTGATATCGAGGATGAGTGGGAGGGTTGTTCATGGTTGAAAGAGGGGGGATTTTGCAGAGGTTGTTCGCAGTGGTAGGTTCTTTGCAGAGGGGAGGTTGGCAGCCTCGATGGTTTATGAGCGCAAGGGGAAAGGTGTGTGAGGGAGAGAGTGACATTGGTTGGTTTTAAAACAAATGATTAATGAAACAAGACAACTCAAAAGGAGAAAGAAAGATAGGTAGGTATTTATCTCAAATTTCAATTTTCCTTATCCCTGGGCCTCAACACACGTGTTCCGTTGGGGAGGTTGGCCCCAAACCTCCCCTTGAGGCTTACTCTTTAAAACATATGCTAAAATATATATATATATATATATATATATATTATATATATATATATATATATATAAATAATATATATATATATATATATATATATATATATATATATATAAAATAATACTCTCCTACATTTAACATGTATGAAATCAGTTACACCAAAGATTTACATATATGTACAAAGTTAATTATTTATTTATTTTTTGGATAATTTTATGTTTGTTTGGCCTTTCTGTTTTGGCACACTCTTTTGCGAAAGTTAGGGACTACGGGACTGTTCTACTTGTCACGCACTTGGGGTGTTTTGGGGGGGGGGAGGGGGGGAGGCTTGCTGGCCATGTGAGGGTTGACCCAAGGGTGGGGAGTGGAGGGGTCACCTGTTGTGTCCGCTTTCTACCAGGTGGCCCTGCCTGTCTCAAGTGTGGGTGTAGTTTCCCGCGAAAGTGCTCAAAACGGTCACCAGATATCGTACCCCTACAGCCGCCTCACAGCAATTTCTTGCGGCTTCATGAAAGTGTATATATTTTACAAACTCCATATTAATAATGCTCCTTGATATAGTCTTTTCACTTTTTATGTAAATAACACGTTAAACTTACATAAAGCACCTTTTAAATACTCTGAGTATGCCAGCCAAGGTTTATACTGAAATAACCAGGCATGACAAAAAGCTCTATTGCTACGAACTGAGTAACGAAAATGTCACAAAGCAATCATAAGATAGATTCTAGAGATGGTTATAGTTTGTAATTAGACTAACAATTTACTAATGTAACAAGAAAGATGAAACTTCATGAAATTATTATGACACTATTGCAAGTAATGTATACTATTGTATTGTACAGTTTACGTGTATATCATATTCAGAACTGATCAATCTGTAATGAATAAAAAAGTACATTATCCGAGGGGGGGAGGCAAAAGTCCCCTCTTTCCCTCCCCTGTGGAGGCCTATGGTTCTATCCAGTCCACCTCATTAAACCCTATCCCTATCTTAGCTAGTTCTATCCAATCCACCTCATTACACCTATCCCTATCTTAGCTAGTTCTATCCAGTCCACCTCATTAAACCCTATCCCTATCTTAGCTAGTTCTATCCAATCCACCTCATTACACCCTATCCCTATCTTGAGCTAGTTCTATCCAGTCCACCTCATTACAGGTCCATTCTAATGTTATCCTCCTATCTGCGTCTAGGTCTTCCCAATGGTTTGTTCCCATTGGGTTTGCGAGTAACAACTATTGATGAAAACTCACTGGTAATTCAGCACTGTGCACAAAGATGTAGCGATGTCACTGAGTGTTGTCTCATGGTTTGGTTCAGGTACGGTTCTATTGAGAGTCTCCATGCAAACCTTGCCACTGTGACCTCTCTCGTTGAAAATCACATAGCCTTTTGAGAAGAACTGAGGCTGATGAGGTGTGGCAGGCAAGGAGCCTGTTGTAAGTGCTGACATACTAGGTGCTAGTGACACTGTAATCACAATACCTACTCTTTATTTACAATGGCTTGTATAGCAATTGACAATTTAGTCAGGGGTATGCAAATCAACATGTTTACAAACTATATAATCAACACTATATACTATCAACTACTATATAACCAACACTAACAAATCATCCAAAGTTTTAGAATACTGTTATGTGCATTAGAGCACGTAAAATAACTGTTGTAATGTCGTAGCTTAAAATAAATAATTATAAGCTAGTTTTATCATCAAAACTAAAATGATATTTTTATTTTATATCCACTCATATCTGTAACATAAGTTTAAAAATTGGTATCTCACTAAGTCAGTTGTTTTTCAAGTGTATAATTTTTTGTATACCCGTGTGTTTCTACTCGTTCAGGTTGTATGTAAATTATCATATTGTTTCCTGTTGAGATTATTAAATAAAATGCAGAGTATATTAAAGATAGTTTTAATAGTTTACTTATTAAGAAAATGAGAGTACACAATAAACAAGTAAGGCTAAGGTGGCCATCTTGAGACTGAGACAGTTAATGAACAGCTAAACAAAAGAAGCATGTTATACATAGAGATAGGTAGGCCTACATCACAACAGAGGTATAAAAGTACAGCACTATTCTAACACCAGCCCATAATTGATTACCTATAACAATCAATAAACACAATAATTTTTCATTAATCTTATGATATGCAAAAAATCAATTAACTATTCCTAGCTCTTTTACATAGTATTCATGTTTAACCTTAGAGAGAGGTTTTGTTAAGACATCTGCTAACATATTTTCAGTAGGAACATATTTGATATTAATTGCTCCTGAGTTTACATGCTCTCTAAAAAAATGATATTTAAAGTCTATATGTTTTGACCTCTGATTAGTAACAGAGTTTTTGGACAAATGTATGGCTCCTCTATTGTCACAAAATACATCAGTAGGATTTACGGTTATTTCTAGATTTATTTCAGAAATTAAAATTCAGAGCCATAATGATTCCCAAACCATGAAGGACATGGCCATGTACTCTGATTCACAAGTAGACAACGCAATTGTTTTTTAGGTGACCTTCTGGTCTAGGGGTAAGGTGTCAGACTTCTGTGCTGAGGGTCCGGAGTTCAATCCTCGGTCCCGGCACAGATTTATCTGATTGCCAAACCCTTCCTTCACCTCTGACAAGATGTGTATTAATCACAACTTGTGAATGTGAGGAATGCCAGGCCTCTACCGTGGTTCGGATTCCACGTTAAACTGTAGGTCCTCCATTTTCATCTCACAATCACCCTACCATTGCACATTAGTGTAAGTGCGTATAACCCGAACGGGTAGTAAGACGCAATACTAATAATAATAATAATAACAATTGTTTTGTTTTTTTACTGCACCATGAAATGAGGCCATTTTGTAACTTGAAACAAGAGCCAGCTACTAAGTACCTGTTATTGATTTTGTTACCCCAGTCTGAGTCACTAAAACTCATTAAGTTCTTATTTCCCGATTTACTGAATTCTAATTTAAAATCCATCGTTTGTAAGAAAAAAAACCCAATAAACTCTACCCTCAATGCTGCTCAGCCGGTAGAACACATAGGTGAGATTCCACCTCTCAAGGTATTCGCAGCGATATGCTGAGGTTGGTACATCTGTGAGCAAAGTCCTTATAAAAAAAATTTAAATAAAAAAAAACAAAAAAAAACACGATCTTATGTTTTTTTTACTAGTGACTATACCTAAAAATTGGGGTATGGTACCAAAAAGGTATGAAACAATGGAATATGTTGTGTCGATACAAACAAAAAAAAAACCCAGAACTTATTATTTCATTAGTGTGTACATATTTTAATTTACTGACACAATTGAAAAAAAAAAAGTTATAAGCCTACCTATTTGACGCCAAAATAATATTTAACAACAAAAAAATAATAATTTAATACTAATTTTCATTTGACAAACTTGGTGAAAAAAAAACATATAATGGAAAATAGTGTTAAGAAAAATTTAGATAAAATAAAGTATTGAGTCTCTCCTCTGATTAACTTATTCAACCCCACATAAATTGTCTTGGTAAGAAAATTTAAAGAAAGGTGTAGTTGCCGTCCTCGGTGGTATGATAATAAACGGAAAGTTCTTACTTGTATAGATCTTCTTTAGTAATTGGGTACAGTTCATCAGTTGTAAAAAAAATCTTCCTCTTTCCTATTTCTTTTCTTTCTCTTGATGAAAATGGCTCGATAAACTGGTAGAAGTCATCATATAAATACTTGGATATGAACCTCGCTCTGGTGACTAACGTAGATTCATTCTGGTGAAAATTGAATCAAAAACTTTGATCTTACACTCACAAAACGAAGGTTTCCTTTTTTCAAGATCAAACTCAGCGCGTCCTTTTTCGTTGTTTTTTTCTTTCTTCATAAATAAGTGTTGTCATGGCAACCCAACAATAAAAAAAAAACAAAGTAAATCAATTTAGTAGTGTATAGAGGATAAAAATAATGTTTTGGAACTT
The DNA here is from genome assembly GCA_033556935.1 of Timema podura. Classification (NCBI taxonomy): domain Eukaryota; kingdom Metazoa; phylum Arthropoda; class Insecta; order Phasmatodea; family Timematidae; genus Timema; species Timema podura. The sequence goes on from JAVRXN010000003.1 coordinate 46,242,335, forward strand.
CAGAGGTGTTGTTCATGGAGAAATAAAAAAAAGAGTTCATTTGAAAAAATATTTAAAAAGTTGATGACGAAATATTGTGAATATTATTTACACGTTCCTTTAAGATATCTGAAAATTCTCTTGACACATAACCAGTGAATCCCTTTGTAAGATTGATTGTACCTACAAAGTAAGTTAACAGCAAAGAAAAGGTCTGGACACTTGGATCCTGTACCTCTGCCGAGTCTTCATCTTGAAAGTCCAGTCCAGAGTCAAGTGGAGTTGACACTGCTTTCACTTCAATCATGTTAAACCGGGTCAGTATTTTCTTGGTGTATTATTCTTGTGAAATCCAAATCTTGCCTGCTTTTCGGTCTCTGGTGATTTCCATTCCAAGGCAGTTTTTTTACTGCACCGAGGTCTTTCATCTCAATTTCTTGTTGAATGCTTGCTTTACCTTCTCTTTCAATTTCTTGTTGTTTGAAAATAACAGCAAATCATCGACATACATAGCAATAATCAAAATATATTTACCATTTCGTTGATAACTAACACACGGGTCAGCATTTGCTCTGGTGAATCCCAGTTCTGTTAAGACTTGATGAATTTTATTATTCCAATTTCTTCCACTTTGCTTAAGTCCATACACTGACTTTTTTGACTTCCACACTTTGCTTTCGGTGGTCAGTTCTTCAGGTGGCGTCACATAGATGTCTTCTTGTAAATCTCCATACAGGTATGATGTTGTGACATCCTAATGAACTATGTCTAGATCTTCCCTTGCTGCCAGTGACGTCAAGTATCGTAAAGACGTATATTTGACTACAGGCGAGAATGTTTCATCGTAATCGAGTCCTTTTCTTTGACTGCATCCTAAGATTACAAGTCTGGTTTTGTACGTTGGAGGTTTTGTTTTATCACTGAGTTTTACCTTAAGTACCCATTTGCTGTTAAGAGGCCTAACATTTTCCGGAAGATCAACGAATGTAAATGAATCATTTTTTACTAACGATTTGTGTTCCTTAGAACCAGCTTCCTTCCACTTTTCATGGTTGATTCCCTCCAGGGTTTCATCAACATTTATTGAGCCATCTAAAATATTTTGTTCCTTAACATAACAACTTATATGATCAGGCCATACCTTTGGTTTGGGTTGTCTTGAAGAATATCTGAGAGTAGATTTTTGCTGCTCTTCTTCATGTACTCGTTTTTCTTCTTCATTTTCTGTGTCGGAAAAACCTCGAAAAATTTCTCCATCACCACTGTCTTGGTCTTGTATGCCTAGATGATCATCTGGTACGTTGTTGATTACTTCATCTTCCTGAGAGTTTTCATTTGGAAAAATTTGTGGAGATGGTCTTGGTTTCACTTCTGGAACTTCTTCGAGCTTGACTTTGCTCTCAAGAAACACCACATCTCGACTAATTGTGATCTTCTTGCTTTCGGGGTCAATAAGCCTGTACCCTTTGGTGTTTACACAATGCCCTAAGAATGTTAATTTTTGTGACTTACACACAATGCTTTAGGTATGTGGACCATGGCTTCACATCCAAAAATTCTTAGACGTGACAAATTAGGCTTCCTCCCACTCCATACTTCATGAGGAGTTTTGTCTTTCAGAGTGGTCGCAGGTGATAGATTTGTGAGATAAGCTGCTGTTGATACAGCTTCGGTCCAATAGGACTTTGGGAGCCTTGCATCCAGGATCATTGTCCTAGTTTTTTCAACCAGTGTCCTGTTTGTCCTTTCTGCCAGCCTATTCTGCGCAGGACTGTAGCTAACAGTTAGCTGATGGACGATGCCAGCGGAGCTCAGTGTTCGTTTCATTTTCTCATTTACGTATTCACCCCCGTTGTCCGAGCGAATCTTCTTGATTTTTAGACCTGTTTGTGTCTCAATCATTGCCTTGAATTTTAAGAATACACTATGAACTTCAGACCTAGCTTGTAAAGTATACAAATATTCTCTGGGAGTAATCGTCAACAAATGGAAGAAAGTATTTATTGCCACCGATTGAAGTTGTTTCCATTGGACCACACAAGTTTCAATGCACTAGCTCTAAAACTGATTGACTATACATTTGGATTCACTTGAACGGAAGTCTGGCCTGCTTATCTATGATGCACAGTTCACACGGTTCGTCAGCTAAAAGGTTAGGGTCCATACCGTCTGACGTTTGGCTTAGTTTCTTCATTCCTTTCCGGTTTAAGTGACCAGGGACTGGGTGTTATGTATATTTTGAGTTAGTTTCTATAAGTTCTGTGCTGATTAGTTGGTTCAGAAAGTATACATTAACTATCCCAAATAAATGAAAATTAAAGTGAGAATGTGATACTCTATTCTAATATATTTTAACAAATAGAAAAAATAACTAAACAGTATTATCTTCAACAAAAAGATAACAATGTTATCTTTTCACTATTCTCTATTTTATTAGATCTGTTTAACCTAAAGCATAATATTTTCTTTGTTTTCATTGCAAGAAATAATTGACCTAAGTATTGGTAGGCCCTATTGTAAATTAGTAAGGAGCTCTACAGGTAGGACTCATGGATTGTGTTAGCATACCACTGAATAGTAACAAACACTAATATTCATTGGTGTTCTGTTTTTTCTTTATTTTTCTGTGTTTTGCATACTAAAATTATCCCAAGGTATATTGTTAGTGTTGTACATTAATATATTGTGCTCTCCAATATCATCTCAGGATTTCTCCATTGTTGTAAGTGAGGTAACTTGTGATTGTTGAAGTATTTTATCTACCGAGTCCCCCGGTGGTCCTGGGAAAGGGAGTCAAAGAAACACCCCTGAAGTTGAGCTACTAATGGAAGTACTATTTTATTCTAATAGGCAATCAGATTATAAGCTCAAGGGTGGCATCCAATACTTTCATACTTTCATATTACTTTATATAAAATTATTATTATATACAGTGCATGAGTGAGTAAAAATATAAAATATTATCTCAACATCAAAGTAATTTAAAATATATTGCTAGGCCCAAATTGCAGGAAATGTTAGAATAGTGCTGTACTTTTATACCTCTGTTGTGATGTAGGCCTACCTATCTCTATGTATAACATGCTTCTTTTGTTTAGCTGTTCATTAACTGTCTCAGTCTCAAGATGGCCACCTTAGCCTTACTTGTTTATTGTGTACTCTCATTTTCTTAATAAGTAAACTATTAAAACTATCTCTAATATACTCTGCATTTATTTAATAACCTCAACAAAGGTTATGGGCCCAGGCAACGTATTACAGTGCGCGAGTGATATGGTGGAGTGAAATAAAGAGAAATAAAATTTCAGTGGTAAGTTTTACACTACAAATTGTACACATGAGTGCGTCTACATCTGGATTGCCGATAGTAGAAAAACTAATTGGTAGAGAAAACTATTCCAGTTGGAAATTTGCAATGAAAGCTTATCTAGAGCACGATGATTTGTTTGAAGTGATAGAGAAAGACCCTCCCGTGATAGAAGATGAAGCTAACGTGTGTTCTTGGAAGAATAAAGAGAGGAAAGCTCTATCTAGAATAATTTTGTTCGTGGAAAAAACAAATTATTCTCATATAAAAAAACGCTAAGACCGCGGCTGAAGCATGGAATGCATTGGAAAGAGCATTCGAAGACTCCGGCTTGACTAGGAGAGTGGTGCTACTAAGAATACTAGTTACTACTAACCTCAGTAACTGTAAGTCTGTGGACGAATATTGTGACACGATTGTATCGACTGCATACAAATTAAACGAGATAGGATTCCCTGTAAGTGACGAATGGGCAGGAACACTACTTCTTGCTGGTTTACCTGAAAGTTATAAACCAATGATAATGGCCCTTGAAAGTTCCGGCACAAAAGTTACAGGTGATGCTATTAAAGTGAAGTTATTAAAAGATGTGAAAATTGATGATTCAACCCTAACCATCGAAACGGGTTTGTTTACTCCAAAAAAAAAGTTCAAGAAGAAAACGGCCGCTATGAAGTGTTTTAGTTGTGGCAAGCCTGGCAATATTGCCAAACATTGTAGACAAAAGACTGATGGCAGGAATCATCAAAGTGTGTTTAGGCACAGCGATCACCCAGCCTTCTACACCCCAAAGTAAGAGAACTTTATTGGCATATAAGGATAAGGTTAAAGTTGAAGATTGTTGGTTTCTGGACTCTTGTGCATAGACCCATATTACAAAAAAATACAAATAAACTTTCTGACATAACCGAGGTAAATGTACTATCAGTAAGTAAAATAGTGTAGAAAGGCCATATTATAACATTTAACCAAACAGGAGGTTATGTTCATGACAGTGATGGTGTACTAGTCGCAAAAGCCCATGTTAAAAATGTGATATATTGTTTGGACACAACTCAAACAAACGAAACCAGTTTTTATGCACAATCTAAGGATTTTTTGTGGCATCGGTGACTTGGTCACTTAAACCGGAAAGGAATGAAGAAACAAAGCCAAACGTGAGACGGTATGGACCCTAACTTTTTAGCTGACGAACCGTGTGAACTGTGCATCATAGGTAAGCATGCCAGACTTCCGTTCAAGTGAATCCAAATGTATAGTCAATCAGTTTTAGAGCTAGTGCATTGAAACTTGTGTGGTCCGATGGAAACAACTTCAATCGGTGGCAATAAATACTTTCTTCCATTTGTTGACGATTACTCCCAGAGAATATTTGTATACTTTATACAAGCTAGGTCTGAAGTTCATAGTGTATTCTTAAAATTTAAGGCAATGATTGAGACACAAACAGGTCTAAAGGTATTTGTTGACATTATTTAGTTCTTGACTATGATGAGACATATGTAGTTGTTGCCCTGTCTCTGGCGTATTATGTTGTTTCGCATGCGTGAGTTGTCTTCTTTAAGTTGTGTCTAAAAGACTTGTAATGGTTGTTGTGTATTTGTGATCTCTAAAGTGATTTAATTAATTTTGGTAGTTATTCGACAAAATTCATTTAGTAATATATACTCGTTTAATGGCTAAAAAAATAAATAACAGTACAGAGAAGAAATAAAAGCTGGTATGCTTATATTTGAACAGTAATATCTCTACAGGTAATGGGCCCAGCACGCTTCCACTGCGACGCCATTATATTGTGAAGTGCGAGTTAAGAGAAATTTTGTTGGTGTCGTCGCTACAAATTTTTTTTGTTCGTGCTATCGGTACGGTTTGTTCGTGTTGTTTGTACGTTTTGTTCGTGTCGTCGGTAGGTGTATATTGCGTCCAGTATATTTTCTTTTCTCTTCGTGCAGAAATGACGGAGAAGGACACATACGATCTCACAAAATTCGACGGCACAAATTTCGCATTGTGGAAATTTAGTGTGTCGTTTTTACTTGATGCTCAAGATTTGGTAGAATTTGTGGAAGGGACAGATACAAAGCCCGACAAAGCAGCAAAACTCGACGCGTGGAAAGTATGGAAAAAGTGTAAATCAAAAATAGCAGTGATCTTATTGAGCTCAGTGGATCGTACATTTCATGTGAATTTAATAAACTGTAGGACACCGAAAGAGATCTGGGATAAACTACATTCTTTGTATGGAGATACAAGTGAAGATGCAAAACAAGATTGTTGGCAACAATTTTACGATTTTCGGATCAAGAATGGCGTGCCTGTCGCGATACAGTTAGAAAAATTTGAAACCATCTGTAAGAAGCTTGATGATGCAGGTGAAAAGCCACCTGATTCAGCTGTGATGTCTAAATTGCTGAGCAGTTTGCCATCAAGATTCTCGGCATTTACCATGGCATGGGAGTGCACCGCAAAAGATGAGTGAAAAAAGGAGAATTTAATCGCGAGGATAATTTGTGAGGACAAAAGATTGACATCGGTGGAAGAGGAGTCTTCATCACTTGCGCTGCAGGTAAAAGCCCTGCAACTAAAACTAGATAAACAAGAAAAAATGTCATCCAATTACCAGAGGGTTAATAATTCCAAGGACAAGGAGAAGAAAAATTCCAAGAGTATTGAAGAATTGAAAAGAAAACATCCTTGTAAGTACTGCAACGAGATTGGTCACTGGTATCGTGAATGTGAAAAGCGAATAGCAGATGAAGAAAAAGGAAGAAAAATGAGTGATGATTCTGCATCTGCATATGTGTGGGACATTTCAGCTTTCTTCTCAGAAACGACAGATGAGGACAAATCTGTGTGGTTGGCAGACTCGGGTGCAAGCCTGCACATGACTTTCCGCCACGATTTTTTCAGTGAACTCAGATCGGTTGGTAAGATAAAGTTACAGTAAAACCTTGGATTGCGAGCATAATTCGTTTCGTAAACGTGTTCGTAATACAAAGCACTCGTATATCAAAGTGAATTTCCCCCATAAGAAATAATGGAAACTCAGATGATTCGTCCCACAACCCAAAAATATTTAATCCAAAAATGATTAATATCTTTTTTATTTTCGTTATTTAAATGTAATTGTACTGTAATCAAATTTATTAATTAAATTTAATCGTGGCTGGTTTGAGGTGGACGAGAGAGATGAGAGGAGGTGGGTTATTGTTTAGGATGACTTTCACTGTCACTAACGGAATCACCGCTATATGTTGGATCACTGGAATATTTTTCTTTTTGTGTGACTTTAACAAAAAAACCTATCCAATGACACTGCTCGGTAGACAAAGCGTAACCGTAGTACTACTCGTATTGCAAGATATCGCTCGTTTATCAAGTTAACATTTATTGAAAATTTTTGCTCGTCTTACAAAACACTCGCAGACCAAGTTACTCGCAATCTAAGGTTTTACTGTAGTTCAAATTGCAAGTGACATGGTGTTACCTGTAGCAGGTATTGGTACAATATATATTCTTGCAGAAGTGCATGGAAAGTAGGTCAACCGGAAATTGACCCATGTGCTTTTAGTTCCAGATTTGAAACGAAATTTATTTTCAGTGGGAGCGATCAATGACAAAAACTTCTCATTCCACAGTTACCATAATCACTGTGAGGTCCGAGAAAGAAATGGTGCCTTATCAGCGAAAGGGGTGCGTCATGGATCGCTGTTCAGAATGCTTTTTGAGGTACAAGTTCCTTCAAAGTGTAATGTTGCAGATGTTAACTCCTTGAAGCTGTGGCATGAGAGGTTAGGTCACATTAATGTCGGTTCAATTAATGCAACGGAAAAATTTGATGCAGCTAATGGTTTAGTAATCAAAGACAAATCCAATTTTTTCTGTGAAGCATGTGCTATGGGAAAGCATGCACACAAACCACACCCATCGAGCAAGAGACCGAAAGCTGATAATCCCGGTGAAAAGATTCATTCAGATGTCTGCGGTCCAGTTAATGTACAGTCACCAGGTGGTTCAAAGTATTTCTTATTGTGTAAGGATGAATACTCGGGATACCGCTCTGTATTTTTCATGCGTCACAAACATGAAGTTTTTGTAAAATTCAAAGATTATGAAGCTTTTGTGACAAAACAGACCGGCAACAATATAAAAATTCTACATACAGACAATGGCAGAGAGTACCTGTCAAATGAATTCAATGCTTTTCTTAAAAGCAAAGGAATTGTTCATGAGCTGTCAACACCGTATGTTCATGAGCAGAATGGTCGGGCTGAGCGTGAAATGCATACTCTTTGTGAAAGTGCCAGATCTATGCTACTTGCCAGAAACCTTCCAGAAGAATTATGGGCTGAAGCTGTTCAAACAGCTGTGTATGTTTTGAATCGAACCATTTCAAAACAATCTGTTGGAATGACTTCCTACGAAAGGTGGTTTAATGAAAAGCCAGAAGTCAAACATGTGCGAGTATTTGGTTGTGATGCATACATGCATATACCCAAGGAGACACGCAAGAAGTTTGATCCAAAGAGCAAGAAAATGATTTTTGCTGGCTATCAGGGAGAGTCAAGGAATTATTGACTATGGGATCCTAAGACTCGAAAAATACATGTCAGCTGTGAGGTAATCTTCAATGAGAATACTGAAATGGCAGAGCAAAGTTTTCATAAAAATGACGGGAAACTTGATTTTGGGTATGAAAATCAACCATACCCAGAAAATGATGTAAATCCACTACCAGTAGCTCAGGTGGAACTTGACTTTGATCTTCAAGGTCATTCAGACTTAGAAGCAGAAGTGAAGCTAAGACCAGTAGTCCAGCAGCAAGCAGATGACCGAGTAGAACCTCAACTGGAAGAGATTAAACTAGCATCAGGTCCAGGAAGACAACTTCGTGATCGAGACCGGCTGCGCAGACCAAGTCGCTACAATGATTCTGCGCTAGTTGTGGATACTGTGCCTACTACTTATGAAGGGGCTGTCATGAGTGCTGAAGTGAAAAAATGGTTACTCGCTATGAATGATGAAATGAGTGCGCTGCAACAAAACGAAACGTGGGAATTTGTGAAACTCCCAGAAAGGAAGCGTGTGATTGGTTGAAAGTGGGTGTTCAATGAGAAATCAAATTCAAGTGGGGGTCTTAGATACAAGGCCAGACTTGTTGCAAAGGGGTTTGCTCAGCGAGAAGGTGTCGATTATTTTGAGACTTTTGCGCCTGTAGTTCGTTATGAATCAATTCGATTGCTTTTAGCCATCGTAGTGGGAGAAGATCTTGAAATTGCCCAATTTGATGTGAAAACTGCTTTCCTCTATGGTGAATTGAAAGAAGAGATCTATATGCAGCAACCACGAGGATTTGAAGACAAAACACATCCTGAAGCAGTATGTAGACTTCAAAGGAGCCTGTATGGACTCAAGCAATCGCCACGTTGCTGGAACCTACATTTCGTGAAATTTTTAGAAAAATTGGTTTTCCAACAAACTGAGTGTGAACATTGCGTGTTTGCTGGCAAGGTCAAAGGAGCAACTGTATATTTAGCTCTCTATGTTGATGATGGACTGTTGATGTCAGCTTCTCAAGAAGCAATTGATGAAGTTCTGCAAAACTTGGAACAGTGTTTTCAAATCACAATTGGTGACGCTAAGCATTTCATCGGTCTTGAAATTGAACGAAATCGGGAAAAAACGCACTATAAAAATTATTCAGAGTGCATACATCCAGAAAATTCTACGAAGATTCTGCATGAAGGATGCAAAGCCGTCAACTGTTCCAGCTGAACCAGGATTACACTTAAGCCAGTTGCAGAGTTCAAGAGATGAAGAAGAAAAGAAGAAACTGCAATATGTACCATATCGTGAAGCAATTGGTTCTCTTCTTTTCGCTGCAAAAGTCAGTCGTCCTGATATTGAATATGCAGTTAATCAAGCTAGTCAGTTTTTAACTAACTATGGGCATGGTCACTGGCAGGCGGTTAAGAAGATCTTCCGTTATTTAAGAGGGACAATGGATTATGGGATTGTTTACGGAAACAGTGGGAGTAACGCCACATTGAGAGGTTTTACGGATGCAGATTATGCTGGTAATGTTGATACACGAAAATCAACTAGTGGATTTGTATTTTTGTTTAATGGGGGTGCTATCTCTTGGTCCTCTGAGCGGCAAAGAGTAGTCGCACTTTCAACAACAGAAGCTGAGTACATTGCATTGTCTAATGGAACAAAGGACGCTATATGGCTACGTAGAATTATTTGTGAATTGGGTTTGGAATGTGATAAGGTCCCAATGTACGTAGATAACCAATCGGCAATTAAATTGACGAATAATCCTGAGTACCACCGAAAAACTAAGCATATTGATGTTCGTTTCCACTTTGTACGGGATGTCTATGAACGTGGTGACATTGATATAAGGTATATTGAATCTAAAGAACAACTTGCAGATGTTCTTACAAAGCATCAGTTCAATTACTTGCGAAACAAGGTTGGTTTGAGAGACAGATCTAAATAAGTGGGAGTGTTGACATTATCTAGTTCTTGACTATGATGAGACATATGTAGTTGTTGCCCTGTCTCTGGCGTATTGTGTTATTGCGCATGCGTGAGTTGTCTTCTTCCAGTTGCGTCTAAAAGACTTGTAATGGTTGTCGTGTATTTGTGATCTCTAAAGTGATTTAATTAATTTTGGTAGTTATTCGACAAAATTCATTTAGTAATATATACTCGTTTAATGGCTGATAAAATAAATAACAGTACAGAGAAGAAATAAAAGCTGGTATGCTTATATTTGAACAGTAATATCTCTACAGTATTATATTGAAAGTTCGATAAATATAATGAACAAGGTATCTTAAAACTTGATTACATTTGTTTGAATGACAAAATTTGTATAGGGGCCATGTATTCAAACTATCACTTAGGTTATAGGCTTGTGGAAAGTATTATTATACCTGTTTTTTTTAAGTTGGCTCATATCTTTCAGAAACCATATTATGTTGAAATTTCGATAACTATAATGAAACAAGTTAGCTAAAAACTGTATTACATTTGTTTGAATGACACACTTTGCGTAGAAGTCTTATGTTCAAATGATAATTTAGGTTATTGACTTGTCGGAAGTACAGTATCTACTAAACACTGATTTTAGTAATAATCCCATCTGTAAGGCCTTATTTCGTACTAGAATACTATCATATATAATATTTTGGTAGGATAAACGACAATTTAGAACGGAGGTAGAAATTCCCTTCTGGAAGGTCTTTTATGCTAACTAAATACAACAATAGGGTTGGATTCTGGTACGAGATAAAGCCTTACAAGCGAGCTTCCTTCAAAAATCATCGTCTATATTAGGCTACTTCAACTTATTTAAAGAAAAAACGAACCAGTTTTGAACTTTTGTATGCTCTTTAAAGCTATAACTAGCTTATTTATTTAATTTAACCATTCACACATTGATGTATCTCATATATTCAATCAAATTAATGAACGATGTCAAATTGCCACATTGCCTTGTATGGATGTAAGAGAGAAAGAGATACCCGAAAGTTTTCTTCTCTCTTACACAATGGTATGCAGCCTACAGCTCGAAAATTTCAGCCATAGATGTCCATCCAGTTATATTATAGAGATAAATGCATTTATTTAATAATCTCAACAAAATGGTCTAGGATTCCATAATTAAGAGAAAAAAAAGACCCTAGTTTTTTTAAAAAGATTCAAATTCACAATTAAAGACGTTTTAAGAATATAAGAATTTACTGAATAAAGTAAATAAAATGACTTTACAATATATTATATTAGAAATTAAGATAGTGTAAAAAGAAATTATCACCGCGATATAAACTGCATACAATTTAGCCAACAAAATATTAATAAAAACTAAAGATCGTTGATTAATAACTTTTTTAATTGCTTTGGGAATATCTTGATGTAGGGGTTGTTTATATTGTACTCACAGCAAGCCTTCTCATCACTTCCATCTGGACAGTCCAGTTTGCCATCACATCGCTTGTCTGGGGAGATACAGGTGCTCCCTATACCACAGTGTATGTTACCAGCAGCGCAATAAGAGCAGCTGGTTTCATCCGACATATCCACACAGTCAATGACACCATCACACACTCTGGGCGTCAGGGCTTGGGCTTGAAGATCTTTCACACAACCTCACAAAGTACTGGTTTATTAGACACCCAGGGTGTTTTTATCACACAATCAAATGTCCCAAAGGTGAGTGAAATAACATTTTTGTTGCTATTCATTCACTGTAATCAAACTTTACAGAATCTTTAATAGACTGAACAATTTTTATTGACTAAGTCTTTAGTCGTAATATTATTCAAGAGAGATAAAAACAAATAAATGAACAAACACATTATTACTATAATTATAAATAAAAGAAAAGAGTCCACGGTTTACACTGCTGGTATGGGATTAAGAGAAGACCTCTCAACCTTTTGACTGAGGTTCCATTATTCTATGTACAGTTCAATTTTTGTAGGAAGAGCCTCACATGATACTTAAAGAGACACTCGACGATTTATTTCAGATATTTATACATAAATTCATGTGATCTTAAACTCACACTTTTGATAGATATTAGGGCCAAAAAAAAGTATGTTTTAAGCCTAATCTATAAATGCCTTTTATAAGAAAATTAGACTGTGTCTCCAAGAGATCAAAATGATATCCTCAAGGAGCTATTTACAATATAAGGTAGAGGGCAATAATTTAAAAGGAAGTGAAATGTTCAATTAAATTGAATGTATATTTCATTTTTCTAGTTTATAAACATAGTTCATATGATTATTAAAAGCTTGTTAAGTATCTTGTGCATACTTTTTCTTTACAGTTTCCTTATTCTATTACACACGCGTGTACATGCAATGCACACACACATACACATGTGCACAAACACACACACACAAACATACTGAATCACTCAGTCTTCTTTCTTTCTAGGTAGGTAACAAACTGTGCAGACATCTCAAAAAACAACTCTGTATTTAATCCATCCTCACTAACTTTCTCCACATTTCCCTATCCTTGCATGCTCCCTTCACTTCAACAACATCCATAAACCGAGTCATACATGCTCTTTTATTATTAAAGCTCTTAATGTTTTTATTTTTCACACATTCGTCTACAACATTTAACCAAGTCTTACATGGCCTACACATTTCTTTTGATCTAAAGACCCTATCTTCATATATTTGTTTTTTCAATCATCCTCTCAACATGCCCAAACCAACGTAAGACGCTTCTTTCACATTGACCAATTGTATTCTCTTTCAAAGCACACTCCTACAGCACCCATTCTTTACTGACTCTGTCTATTAGAGTTTTTTCCACATACATTTTTTTATATATCTTATTCCAACTGCATTCAGACTGCTCTTGTGTTTCGCTTGACAAACCCCCACTTAACAGCCATAAAACAATTTTGGCGTTAACACATTTTTATATACTGCCATCTTTGCCACTTTCAATACTACCTCATTCTATGCTCTTCAAGATGCATTCACTCGTCTGTTGATTTCACCATCTATCCTTTCATTTATACAAAATATTCTGGCCAGATACAAAAATTATTCACTTGTTCTAACAATCTTCCATTTATACTAAGTTGACAATCATTTCCTGATCTATCCTTATCAAAAACTATCACCTTAGTTTTGAAGACATTTATATGAAGATCCATTCTGCCTATCGTCACATTCAAACGTCTTAATGCATTCTACAAGTCACTTTCCTTCCTAGCCATTAATACGGCATCACCTGCTTTCTCGCATTTTCGTTGTCCATTTCTAAACCAGCCGCATCCTCACAAGCAATCCTCATATACTCATCCATGAAAACACTAAACAAACATGGAGACATAACACAAAATTGTCTAGCACTCTTTTCAATGCCAAACCGTTCTTTCAAAGCTCTGCACCCTAATGCGAGCTTTACTTCCATCATACACTGCCATAATTTCATTGACTAACCATGCATCCACACCATATTCTTTAAGAACATTCCATAACATACTCCTAATGCACAATAAACTTTCTTTCTTACTGTCATACATTTCTCAATCACTTGCTGCAATGAAAATATTTGGTCCATGCAACCTCTACCTTGCATGAAACCACAATGAACACCCCAAATCTTGCCAGCAGTGTTTTCACGCACCCTGTCAATTAAAACTATCCCAAAAACTTTGCCTAGATCACCCAAAAAATTATTTACCCTATAATTCATGCATTCACTCTTACTGCGTTTGCCTTTATACAAAGGAACTATGACGGCATTCTTCCAGTCATTAGGAACATTTGAAATTCCAGCTCACACATTGAACAACTCACACCATCTGGCAAGTGGTATCGCACCCCCACACTTTAGCATTTCACGTGTGATCACATCTATGCCAGCAGCTTTGGCATTCGTTAGCATTTTCATAGCTTTAAACACCTTTATATTAACAAATATTAAAAGAAATAATAGAAAAAGATGAAGAAAAAACAAGAGATGTGACCATTTGACAGTGATGTCATCAATCTTGTTTTCAAAATAATTGATAATGATAATAATTGATAATGATAATAATTGATAATGTTAACAATTGATAATGTTAATAATTGATTATGATACTAATTGATGATGGTGATAATGATAATAATAATAAACTTATTAAATGCAGTTTCAAGCATTTTACAATTTTAATTAGAAACTTAAAGAATAGCTCTATAAAAAAGTGTATACTAAAACAATTCACGTCATAAAGTATGCCAATGGAACTGTGTTCCTAATTAATTATGCCAATAGGTATTTAAAAAATGAGACTCGAACAGAGGAATCAAACCTTGCCTATGATATCTGTCCAGGTGTAAATCTTTCATTGTACATTTGAAGGAATATTGGTCAATGTATAATCTGTATAAAATATTAATTTCAATATATTGTTTATAATTAATCCTATATATTATTTATGTTGTCAATATTCCTTTTTCTCAATTAATACAAAGCCTACAGTGATGAATAAGGTATCAGTGGATAGGACTTTTTACCGACTTCTGACATAGCATACTCAGTTTATGTTAAACACATTGTTTGTTTAAAATTTAAGTTAAAATAAAAATTTAACAATATGTTTGTATCAATTACTGAAAAAAAACTCTCTTTGCTATTTTGTGTATACACTTCACTGAATATTTAAATTAAACAACCCAACAAAAGACTAAATATTTTGGGGAGGAGGGGTGAAGGGGGAAGGGTGAATGTGTTAAAGTTTCGAAAAGGCTTATTGGTCAGTTTATATTTTATTTTCTGACTGTCCATACGGGTGTCATTATTTAAATATTTATTTTAATTGATTTTTTAAATAATAAATTTAAAGCTTTTCTATTATATTCTTACAATGATAAAGCAACTAATGTCAACCTCTAAGGGAATGAGTAGCTTTTATCTGATGAAAAACATCTCATAAGAAAAACTGCTCGAATTATCTCTAGGGTGCCTGAGTTCTAGCCAGATCTGGGCTTTCCTACACAATATTGTACCGTGACAAACTACAGAGGAGTTCAAATAATAGGTTTAAAGTTTCTTTGTAAAGCACCTTGAACTCTAATATTCCATAAAATAAAAATATAGTTTTGAGAAACTATATAATTTGAAAACCAACTGAAGGAATTATCTAATTGAGCTGAATTTAATAAATGTTCTATAGCATATGAAATATGAGCCACTCTGAGCAAAATCAATGATTCACTCGCTACAAGGTGTGTTTGTTAATAAGGTAGACTAATCTTTTTATCATAACCAAATTGCAATTCATGAAAATAAAAATGTTTATTTAGAGATCCGTATTCAGAAATCTATGTTAATATTTTCATAAAGAAGTGAAATAATTACCTGGCTTAGGAATACATGATCCTGTCCCTATATAATCTGGAAAGGTGTTGCAATTGAGCATATCCTTGAGCTTGTCTGGGATCCTACTGCCACAACCCATATGGAACTCTTGACAGAACCCGCGGCATGGAAGGACCATAGAGTCCTCCTCATATGTTGGCAGTCTTGGGAGACAAGATGGCTGCAGGAGTTGACACACAAACTCATAAGCCAGTCGGTAACATTCAGCGTCTACCAGCTCTCTGCAATGTGATCCATCCCTTTATTCAATCTCTCATTGGAGCTCATGATGGCATTTAGCATGTATGAAAGTGTCAGGGGCATATCATCAGGGTAGACTACGTCCCCCCAAACCTTCTACTGAGCAGTTAAAAAATAAATGCCAAGGGCTTATAGTTTTTGTAAGTTTAAGAACAACATTATAAAATGATACAAATGATACGAATGCTCCTTGAATGAAAAATAACATTTCTCTATTTCACTTCTGCTATTGAAACTCACTTAAATTTGTGACTTTTTTTTACATCAGCCCCTTAATAATTTATGTTTAATATTTAATCAAGAGTTATGATTTGTTTTCCTTTTTTTGATTGGCAATGCTGTGTTTTTATCTGCTGTTTGTCATGAGGCTGTGACAATAACATAATTATTTAGCCAAGGAAACTTCTGAGTAATAATTGGGCACGAATCCACGCTGATGTTACTACAGTTGACATCGACATGCTTCGCCACATGTACACCGAGTCCATGCGCCATTTGGAGCAATACAGAGACAATCGAGAATCAACTTTTGAACACTTACTATGAACTAGCTTATATACGCTTGACGTAAATCTTGTGGTGTAACCGAAATAAAGTGTGTGTTCAGTTATTTTTTTATTTTTTTTTCAAAGAGTGTTACCTGCTTAAATTCGCCCACCTAATCGTGAGGTAATGTCTGTATCCATGAATTACCACTCATTCCCCAAATGGTATGGCGATGGAAGTGCTCGCGCACAACCAAACGGTTCGCGGGCCATTCACATGTCACCGTGTGAACAGCAAGTTCTTTTAAGGGTATTGGGGTACACTGCTGAGTAAACAAGATTGAAAACGCACACGAAATATTCAAGGTTTTTATTATTAAAATTAAAACAACACTGGTAGAATTAAATTAACAACTAAACAAGTCCCTGAATTAGATAATAATAATCATGATTAAGTCTATAAATTAATGAGCTAATAAAAGACATAAAATGTAATAAAATAAAATAAACAAATTAACAACTATAGTTCAAAATAGCAATAATAATGTCACCCGTTCACTCAGTTGCCGCTGGTCCCCGTACACAACACAATGCAATTACCCACAATACACGAACGTTGACTGGCGCTGTCTGGCTATCACCGACCGTGTATTTATAGGGTCACAGCTATGGTACTGGAATCCTCCATTTCTAAAATATTGGGATGGAAAAAATGAACCAAGACTCTTCCAGACTTGTGTCTTTTCTTCCCCCCATGTCACCACAGCCACGTGAGACTGCTGCTGCATAGCTGCTATTACATTTTGTGTAGAAGATGGATGAAAGTGTGATAGCTTGTATGTAAAATATTACTATATATGTTTATTTAATAATAAGTATGTGTGAACTCTTATAAATGGTATGTATCACGGTTACTAGACTAGACAGTAAGGGCCATGAGCCGTACACGCGATGGCAAGATCCATCCCCTGACGTCAAGTAGACACCAAGCTAGCTTTGGCTGATAGCTACTTGTCAGTCACCAAGTGTGTTTACCTGTGTAATAACAGTGTGAGTTTGTAACAATGGTGTGTTGTGTGAGTGCCTGTTGTACTAAGTGTGATATATATCAAAAAGACAGGCATTCATTTTCACCGGTTTCCTAAAAACAATGAAACTAAATTAAATGCTTGCAAGCGGGCTGATTCATTTGCCGTTGATATATATCGTGTGTGCTCAATACATTTTGATGCATTATATTATACAAGGGATTTAAAGAGTGAGTTATTGAATCTTTCTATAAAACGTATGTTAAAGCCTGTGACGTGTGCGTTTGGCGGTAGGCGCGGAAAACTATAGCACTAGGGTCTGTGTTAGTTCAGAGAGAGAGTTTGCCTGAGGCGAACGGCGAGAACTAGAGAGTAACGCTTAAGACTTGGTAGAGTCAAGACGGCCTAGTAGGTACGGACTAGTCAGAGAGTCGCCGTCCGCCACGCTCACTCACACGCCACGAGATATTCATGTGTTTGTAACTTTAACAATAAACTACAGTCTTAACTCACTACCTGCAATGTTGTTATTAATTCTGAAATATATCCACGGCCTACAGCAAAAGCAGCAGGCAGTGCAAGCCTTATTCAGTTTTCTGAAAATTGAAAAATGACACCTGGACACGGAAATCGAACCCGAGACCTTGTCAAGGTGTCAATTTTTCAATTTTCAGAATATGATATCTAGATGGAGTAATTCCCACTAATAAGCATAAATAATAGCTTTGGCTATAAATTCTTACTCAGTTTGTTTAAATGTACCTATTATGAAGCACTGTTATACTAAATCCGACTAGGCCAACTTGTAATGACAGTAAAATACAGGCAGAAAAATGACAGGTTCACAAATAAGTATGGCAACTCTTACAATTATCATTAAATAATAATACATATTGTGTATGAAATGAATCTGTAGATGAAGAAATAGGCCTTGAAAAAACACAGGAACTTAATTTTAGTGTATTGAACTTTCTGCAGGATTATAGTCCATGAAAGATGAAAACGACAAGTTAAATCAACAAATTAAGGACCTGCAATAACCACTAAATGCAGAAAGCTATGAGTTAATACAGTTAAAAACATTTCTCATGTATTTTAACGTGCATTTTCTGCAAGACTGCAACAAGCTTTCAAAAAAGGAAGATGTTTAATTGGTCGTCCAATGATATTTTAAGGCCGTCACTTTACGGTGCAAACCGTACAAAGCTCTGTTTTATTGTGAAAGATGCAGAGGTGGATTTGCTCATAGGCCAAGTAGGCACGTGCCTACAGCGGTAGATTTTAGGGGCGGCAAATTTTGAATGACGAAAATAAATACATATATTTTTCTGCCAGTTAAAATACTTTTATGGCTTCATTGTGTGTTATTGTTGTGGTTTGCTGTATCTACGTACCAACATGACAGAGTATCGTCTTAATTGAAGGTCACTTATTGGATAGAAGGGATTTGTCTGGAATCATCAACCAGTTCGCTCAGCAGAAATAAAGGTGTGTAGATGTTAATATTATATATGTAACAACATGTTATACAGTCTACTAATGCAGACTTTATATTTTTAAATTATATAAAATTTGAATCTGTGTGTTGTGATAGTGTAAGAGTATTTATTTCAATTTTTCAAGTCTTTGCTTAGATTCTTACTACTTTTAAAACCTCACTAGCCTATAATAAATAATAAAATACTCTAAGTATTTTTTATCTGTCATTCCACACATAGCACTTGTGTAGCCTATATGGTTTATATGTGTCAGTGTGTTAGGGGTGGTAGAGGGGAAACGGGGATTTAGAAGGTTGGAAATTAAGGTAGGAAAAGTGAGCGGCAAATTATCTAGTGCCTAAGGGCGGCAGAGTCGTAAATCAGCCCCTGGAAAGATGTATTAAATATCCCCTTCCCAGTGAAGCTACCATCAAACAACGTCTTGACAACTTTCTGTTTCTCCAGGGTTTATTGGCTTGACTACCGACATTTTAAAAATACAAGCAGGCCTGCACAAAATTTGAGAAAGATGTTGCCCTTAGCTTCGATGAGATGATTTTTTGATCAAAGTGAAGAATTAATTAGAGGGCCTCATAACAATATCCAAGTCAAGTAATAAGATGTTTGGTCAGAAAGTGGATGCAACCTATATATTATAAATTTGACACAGCAGTCATAAAGGAACTGTTAGTTGAAACCATTCAAGTTGTTGAACACATTCAAGTTGTTGAACACAATGGAATTAAAGTGGAAGCATTCGCCTGTGACATGGAACCTTCAAAAAGAAAACTGATGACTTATTTTGAGTATCTCATGCTGTAAGCCATCAATGAAAAATCCATCAAGAGAAGATCAAAATGTATGTGTTTCTTTGTGATACCCCACATGCTCTGAAGCTATTACGGAATCACGTGCTTGGTGAGGGGGTAGATATAAACTGGAATGTGGAAAATATGTTACAAGAGAAGCATTTATAAAATTAATTTAATTCAATGTTGTTATCGCTGGACATCTAGTCGAAGTCGAGTCTCCGGGTGATGTTTAGATGTTGATCTCGTGGGTCCAGGGGGTGGGGGTACGGAAGGGAGGTGAGGGAGAAAACATAGGCGGGTTGGGGGTGGCTAGGGGATGTAAATGATAGCCCTCAGGGCTTAAAGGGCAAATTGGAGTAGGTGGGAGTCGGGTGGTCGGTGAGAGGGGAAGACGAGGGGAGGCCTGAGATGACTCGGCGGCAGGGATGCTGGGAGATGTGGGCGCAGTGTGTGGGTGTTCGGGGGTCTGGTGGTTGTAGACGGGAACGTAGAGAATGGGTCCACGAGTTGAGTACTATTTGGTCGGTGATGTTTTCTTCAGGGTCTTCCGTCGGTGGGCTTTGCCGGCGCGGCGAGTGTAGACCATCCCGTGATGACAAGGACAAGTGGATGGGGGAGGGTGGAGAGGTAGAATAGAGTCCCGGCAACGTAAAGTCGCGGTGGGAGGTAGGATAGCGTCCCGGCAACGTAAAGTCGCGGTGGGAGGTAGGGTAGATTCCCGGCAACGTAAAGTCGCGGTGGGAGGTAGGATAGCGTCCCGGCAACGTAAAGTCGCGGTGGGAGGTAGGATAGCGTCCCGGCAACGCAAAGTCGCGGTGGGAGGTAGGATAGCGTCCCGGCAACGTTAAGTCGCGGTGGGAGGTAGGGTAGCGTCCCGGCAACGTAAAGTCGCGGTGGGAGGTAGGGTAGATTCCCGGCAACGTAAAGTCGCGGTGGGAGGTAGGGTAGATTGCGGTGGAATGAGAAGAGTGATGACACTTGCTGCAAACGACGATTTATTTGCTCTTTCGTATGAGTGTGGTTCCCCAAGGTTGGCTCACCACTCACTCAGCCGTACGGCTGTTGCCCGACTAAGAATATCCACCTTGACAGAAACGCCAAGCTAGGTCATCCTAGAAAGGGCTGATTTGTTGTTTGAGTACCGAGTCACTGTCGTGACTCTTAACCTCGTGAATGAATTTAAATACCTTAAGAGATGATACCGATGAAATGAGGCTGTAAGAAATTACATTGTATTAGTAAATATACACTGTGGGGTGAGAATTGGTGATTATGAATGATCGTGCTGGGTCTCGGGTATGGGTAGGATTTTTTTTTTTTCTGGGATGAGGGTAGGTGTGACTAGGTATGATGGTGAGTTGTGGGTGAATCGTGAGAGTCGTTTTCCGGGACTGGTGCGGTGGGATAAACTTTTCTTGGGATTGGTCTGAGAAGGATGGTTACATTTCCATTCCCCATCTGGGGCCGACTACGGCGCCAGGATTATCCTCTGACTCGTAAAAAACCATGTCGGTTGTCCCAGTGGAGTCCGGCGGTGGCAAAGGTAGT
This sequence comes from Timema podura, assembly GCA_033556935.1. Classification (NCBI taxonomy): domain Eukaryota; kingdom Metazoa; phylum Arthropoda; class Insecta; order Phasmatodea; family Timematidae; genus Timema; species Timema podura. The sequence continues at coordinate 46,263,122 of JAVRXN010000003.1, forward strand.
AAGAGTTTCTTGTTGGGGTAGGATTTTTTTTCTTGGGATTTGGAGTGAGGTGGTTACATTTCCATTCACCACTGGGGCCGACCCCGGCGCCAGGATTATCCTCTGGCTAGTAGAGAACCTAGCCGGTTATTCCAGTGGCGTCCGGCCGTGGCTAAGGTAGTAATGGTATGAAATGAGCGATTTGTGTATGAAGGTCGGGTTTTTGGTAGGAACAAGGATAAGGTAAGGTGGGTATGAGGTCGTAAGACTGCTCCGCTACCTCACTGGCTTAGTTTACTAACTCTAATGAAGGGGATTACTATTTATACTGTTACTATTGTTTTTACTTCTAACTAGGAATTTATTTCCAGCGTCTTTTCTGATTATTATTATTTATTTTTTTCTAACTAGGAATTTACATCTAGCGTCTTTTCTACTTTTTTTTTCTAACTAGGAATTGTCATCTAGTGTCTTTTATAGTTTTTCTACTTTTGTCTTTGATAATTTTTTTTTTAGTTTTTTATTATTTTTTTTAACAGGCTTTCACCTGGGATTTTTTTTTTTTTTTTTAGCTATGACTAATTAAACCTACACTAAGCCAGTCTCGGTCGTTTGTAGTGTCGTTGTTCTGTTGGGTCGTAGCGTCCTAATTCCCTAACTATTTCGTTGGTGTGTGTGTCTGTCTGCTCGTACAGTCTGTTGTTGCGGTCTTTGTAGATTTCCTGTAGCTGCCTGCAGTTTGTCATTGTGTGTAATTCTGTGGTTCTAGTGCGCCAGGGTGCCCCAGTGATTGTTCTTAGTATCTTATTTTGGGTTGTTTGAAGTTGTTTTTTGTGAGTTTTAGGCCCGTAGCTCCAAACTGGACAGTTGTATAATATTATTGGTTGTATCACTGATTTGTATAATATTGTTTTTGTGTGAATTGTTAGTTCCCTTCCCTTTAGGAGTGAATAAAGCTGAACGTACCTTCCTGTTGCTTTCTGGTTTATGTCCTCAATATGTTTCTTCCAAGTGAGTCTAGAGTCTATTGTGGTACCTAAGTATTTTGTTTCTTTTTTTACGGGTATTTCTGTGTCGAATAGTGTGAGTGGAGCTGGTAGATGTTTTTTTCTACGGCTAATGATTAAGGCTGCGGATTTGGTAGCGTTGACCTTTATCCGCCAGTTTGTAAGCCAGTTTTGTAGGTTAACTAAGTACCTCTGCATCGTCAGACTAGCATAGTTAATATTTTTGTTGATGGTGTATATCATGGTGTCGTCTGCAAAAAGTCTAACCTTAGTTTGTGCTTGGGTTGGAATGTCGGAGATGTATATATTGTATAAATGTGGTGAGAGTGTTGATCCCTGGGGCACCCCTGCCCTTATGTGGTGTGTGTTAGATTTTGAACCCTCCATGACTACCTGGAAACTCCTCCGCGTAAGGAAGCTGGCGATGGTGTGTATGATCCATTGGGGGTATCCTAGATTGATTAATTTTTGAATCAGACCTGTGTGCCAGACTTTGTCGAAAGCTTTTTCAATATCTAAAAATATTGCTACAATTATTTTTTTTTCTGCGAATGCTTCTGTCGCGTCTTCTATTAGGTTTATGACTGGATAGATGGTGGAGTGTTTTTCCCTGAAACCAAATTGAAGGTTTGGAATTATTGCTCTTGTTTCGCTAAAGTGGTTGAGTCTTTTTAGTAATAACTTTTCAAATAGTTTGCTAAGGGAGGTGAGGAGACTAATTGGCCTTCTGTTTTGAGGAAACATCGGGTCCTTTCCGGGTTTGGGGAGCGTTATTACCCTCGCCAGTTTCCACACGTCGGGGAAGTGACAAAGTGTGAGTAGTGCGTTGAATATTGTGACTAGCAATAGTGTGGCTTTTGGTGGGAGCTGTTTGATGGTTTCATTTGAAAGTCGGTCGTGGCCTGGCGATTTATTATTTGGTAGTTTCTTTATTGTGTTGCTGAGCTCATCTAATGTTATTGGGTCTGCCTGCGACACTATCGGTCTGTTTAGGTATTCCCTTACTGATCTATTTGCGTCCCTAACAAAATCAGGGTCTTTGGGGTCCTCGTTTGGGGTAAATTGTTTTTCTAGCGTCACGGCTATGGCTTCCGCTTTCTCCGAGCTTATGTAGGCCATGCCGTGCTCGCCGTGTATTGCTGGTACTGATTGTTTTTTATTGGATTTTAATTGTTTTGTTATTTTCCAGATTTTGCTGGAGTCCAGTGCTGCGTCTGTGACATAGGTGTTCCAGTTGTTTCTTTTTATAGATTTTACTTTAAGTCTAACTTGTGCGACTAGTCTATTGTAGGCTGTTCTATGTTGTGGTGTCCTGTACCTCTGCCAGTCTCTCCTCGCCTCTCTTTTCTGAGCTATCAGAAAGTCAAGGTCTGGATTCCCGGGTCGTAGGTCGTGTTTTACTGGCTCTGTGGTAGTATTGGTTCTGTAGGCCTCCTGGACTGTGTTTGTAAATAGTTGTAGTGTTGTGTCTGCTTCTTCCTTTGTTGTGATGATGAATTCCTCGGGTAAGGTGACATTAAGTGTGTTTTTAAATCCCTCCCAGTCGCTCGTGGATTTGAGTTGTTTGAGCCCCTTTATTTCTATGTCTGTGTTTACTGTAATCTCACACAACACGGGGTTGTGGTCAGAGTCCAATTCTTTAAGAACGGTTAGCTCCTCCGGCGTCACCCCCATGTTGGTCAAGACCACGTCTATAGTGTCTGGCCTATGTAGTGGGTTTGAGGGGTAAAATGTGGGTTCGCCAGGCCCTACCACTATGTAGTTGTTAGTGTTCGCGTGTTCGTTGAGTGTCCTCCCGTCCCGTGTTGTTAGTCGGCTGTTCTAGTTCAGGTGTTTACTATTTAAGTCCCCAGCTAAAAATATTGTGTCGGAGTCTATTATTGTGTCTAAGTCTTGTTGTAGTAAAGTCTTCGTCGGGGGTTTATATATGGCCGCGAACAAGATACTCCCGCTTTTAGTATTTACTTGAATCGCTGCTGCTTCTATGTTTTCTAGATTATCATAGTTATGTCGGTAATGTTGAATGTTATTTTTAATTATAACAGCGGTTCCCCCTCCCCTTCCATTAGGTCGGTCACTCCTGTAAATATCATAGCCGAAAAAGTGAATATTTTTATTTGGATTTAGATGAGTTTCGTTGATCAGTGCTATGTCTATCCCGTAAGTTTTGAAAATTTCCTCTAATTCTTTTGCTTGCGTGAGTATTCCGTTCGCGTTCCATATAAAAACACGTAGTATGTCTTTAGTCGAAGTCACGGGTCTGTTAGTCATCCTAGTTGGTAAAGTAATCAGTAACACCCTCTATTAGTATGAACATTTTTTCTGTGGTGTCTGTGCATTGTCTTAATCTGGCAAGGTAAGGTTTGAAGTGAGCTATTATTTTGAAAATGTTAAGATCCTTGAGTATGTTTATTATTTCTTTGATGTCTGAGACTGTTGATGTGTTCTCTTGTTGTGTTGGTTGTGTGCGGTCGCGCTGACCTTGGACTGCAGACGCATAACTTTGGTGGGTACGCGCAGCTCTGGCAGGTGTTTGACCTTGGCTAGGGTGAGTGGGGACACGTGTCTGCTCTGTGGTTGGTTGGTTCGCCTTGGGTCTCAAGTGTGGGAAGCCGTTAGAAGGAGCCTGGTGTGTGGAGGGGGGCTGTCTTGTGACGTGTTTGTTTTCTAGCGTGGCCTTTCTCTTTTCGAGTAAATCCACGTAGACTGGGCACTTGCTGTAGTTAGCCGTGTGGCTTCCTCTACAGTTTATGCAACGTGCTGGTGTGGTGTTTTCCTTTTTTGGACAGTCCTTACTGTAGTGGAGGTTTGTGCACTTAACGCACCTAGGAATATTTTGGCAATTGTTTTTAGTGTGTCCGTATCTCTGGCATCTGTGGCACTGAGCAATGGTGTTTGAAGGTGGGATGTAGGGGACAATACTGACTCTAGTGTGATTTAAATACTTGATTTTGTAAATGTCTGCTATTTCTGTGTTTTTTGCTAGGGTGACCTGGAAAGTTGGTAGGAGCGTGACTGTCTGTGTTGTGTTGTCAGCTTGAGTCTTTTTTGAGAACTGCCTAACGTCAGTGACATGGTAACCTAACCCCTTTAGCTCTTGTGTGATGTCCTCTGTTGCCATATTTGGAGGGAGCCCCTTAATAACTACTTTGAGTGGTTTGTCTCTCGGTAAAGTGTAAGTGTGGAATTCCTGTTTTAGATCTTTAAGCAAGTGTTGCATTAGTTCATAATCCTGTTTGTTGGTGGTGTGAATTTTTAGACCATTTGTGACGTAAGTAATTCTGATGTCATTTCCCATCTCTTTAGCTATTTTGGTGATTCGGTTGTAATTCTGTGTGCCTAGCGTAACTATAGGTGGGTATCTTGTTTTGGCTGCTGTGGTAGTAGTATCAGTTTGTTCGTGTGTAGCATGTTGTGGTTGGTCGTCCTTATGTGTGTCTGATTTTTCAAGGGCCTCGAATTTGTTTGTTGTTGTCAGTGTTGTTTTTTTTGTTTGGGGTTGTTTGTGGGGTCTGAATTTTCTTTTCCTACCTAGTTTGTCTGCCATTGTGAATGTACCTTGTCCATCTGAGTCGGCTTCCATGTCAGAGACGTCTGTTGAAGAGTATGACATGTCAGTGTCAGTATGCTTTTTGGGGTTTGAGTTGGCCATTTCGCTCGACCCTGAAAAGGGCAGGCTAGTGGCCAGTGTGGAGAGGCTAAGATGCCCCCCTCTGTGCAGTGTGGGAGGGCTTTGGGGTGTGTTGAGTGGTGTCCCGGAGGACGGACTCCGACTACGAGGTATTGTTTCGTAGCCGGATCCGCTTTACGGCTCACTGTAGCTTGTTGGCACCGTTAGGATTCCCGCTACAGCTCGCCACCGGTACGTCCGTCCCGAGTTTAGTAAGTTAGGGGGGGGTTACTGACTTGGGTTACCCCGTAGGGAGACGTCGGTAGTTGAAGCTCTATCTCTCGGTGTCCTGACAATTTACCCTCTCGGAGACCGCAGGAGCGGCGCACGTCTTACTACCTCGAGGACCAGTGCTCGAGTGACCACTCACTCAGCTCAGACTCCAGACTCATAATGCATGCTCTAATGCACCCTGAAGGGGTGCACGGGAGCAAATTCCAACACGTACCGACCAATTGGTCACACCGTGTGGTTTTCGGGAAATTCTCAGACGGATTGTCGCATTTCGCGAAGTTAACTGAAACAAACAAAAAGCATATTATTAATTAATATTTTTAGGGAAAAAGAAAATTTTGGGAACCGACTAAGAGGTTTTAAGAGTTACGTGCGGAGACACTACTCTATGGGGGGCTGTGTGAGAGCCTCCCAGACCACGTTTGTCACTTCTCGCTTATCCGAGCAGGGCTTTGGGACGTCGGTGGCACCCCCCAGGGTCGATGACGTAATTCCCAAGCCCCTGGATAAGAGGATTGGTGGCACCGGGGAGTCTGGCGTAGAAGGACTGCGCCAGCTTCCGGAAGTGGTCCTTGATGGTCGGCATATCCAGGTCTCGGTGCAGATTCACATTCCGAACGTACCAAGGTGCGTCCACAATGATCCTCAGACACCTACTCTGGAATGCTTGCATCCTCCTCATATACGTGTCCGCCAGGTGGCCCCAAGCGGGACACGCATAGTCGAGGATCGGTCTGAGCAGCTGCTTGTACAGTGTCAGACCGTTCCTTGTGGACAGGGCGCTACGCCTGTTAAGCAGTGGGCCTAGGATTCCCAGCCTTTGCTTCGCCTTGGTCAGTCTCTCTGTGCAGTGAAGTCGCCAGGTCAGCTTGGTGTCCAGCGTAAGTCCTAAGTACTTAGCACTGTCCGCCCATCTGATCTGTTCTCCGAACAGCCGGAGTGGGGCCGGCCTGTAGAACTTTCTTTTCCATGTGAAGAGCACTGCTGTACTCTTCTCCACGTTAATACTCGTTCTCCAGGTAGTCAGCCACCCCTCCAACTGCGTCAGGTGCGTCTGGAGTCGCCTCTCCACCAGCTGCCCTCGCCACGACTCCGCTACTAGAGCCGTGTCGTCCGCATACAGTGCTAACTTGGTGTCTGGGGATTTCGGAATGTCGTTCACATACAGACTGAAGAGCACCGGGCCCACGAGGGAACCCTGTGGCACTCCAGCCCGGATGCTTCTGACCTGGGATGTGGCGTTCCCAAAGGTAGTGGAGAAGGTCCGGTTGGATAGATAAGATTGAACAATCTTAACTAGGTAGAAGGGAAGGTTCAAGGAGAGGAGTTTGAAAAGGAGACCTTCGTGCCAAACACGGTCGAAGGCCTTTGCCACGTCGAGAAAGACAGCACCAGTCAGCCTGTTGATGTTGAAGTTCCTCGTAACCTGCTCCACGAGCCGGACAAGTTGATGAGACGTAGCGTGTCCCGCCCGAAAGCCGAACTGCTCGTCCACCAAGATGCCCGCCTCGCGAACATGTCGGGTCAGTCTCGTCAGTAGTAGTCTCTCGAACAGCTTGCCCAAACAGTCGAGCAAGCTGATCGGTCGGTAAGACGAAGTTAGGGCCGGGTCCTTACCCGGTTTATGGAAGCAGAGGACGTTGGCGTGCTTCCAGAGCTCTGGGAAGAGACTCAGGAGCAGGACGGCGTTGAATAACTCCACGAGGAAGTTAATCGCCTCCAAGGGCAGCTTTCGGAGGACCGCGTTATTGATGCCGTCGCGTCCGGGGGCCTTGTTTAATCTTAGAGCGGCTAACGCCCGCGACATTTCTGCCGCCTCCGTGGGCTCCGGTTCATCCAAGGGTCTGTACGAGACCGCTGCGATGACCTGATCCACGTGCCCAATGTGCACCGGGTCTGACGGGTTGTCAGTCGGTACAAATTGCGCCTCTAAGTGTTCAGCGAGAGCATCGGCCTTCTCCTGGTCGGAGTTGGCCACCCCGTTACGACCTACAATAGGCGGCCTTGGTGCGGGGACCCGCATCAAGTTCCTCGTCATGCGCCACAGGGACCTGTCCTGTACGCACAAGCTCTCAATCTTGTCCTCCCAGACACTGTTCCGGTATTCTTTGACCATCTCGCGAACCGCATGGACTTTGCGGCTCCAGTTGGCCTTGTCTACCGGGTCCCTCGAGGTTTGCCAAGCCTTCCTCAGCCGATTTTTCTCCCGGACGTGCCTGAGGATAGAATCGGGCAAAGAAGCCTGTGGCGCCCTCTTGGGACAGTGCCTCGGCGTCGAAGCTTCGAGCGACCCCTTGATGGCGGAAGTTATGAACTCCGCACCGCGATCGATTTCTGCTGCTGTTCGAAAGGTAGGAGTGGGTCCCAACCTCTCTCTCAACACATTCGTGAACTTGTCCCAGTCAGTGCGATTGAGGTCAGGTTTTTCGGGGGGGTCTATGAAGGACACCGCGCGTCCCAAGTTCACAAGAACGGGGTTGTGATCCGAGTCTAGCTCAGCTAGAGACTTCAGCACCAACGCCTTCTGATCCCTCTGGAGACAACGAAGTCGAGGACGTCCGGGAAGCCAATGGGATTGAGAGGGAAGTGGGTAGGGGTCGGAGGACCGGAAGCCACCAAGCCGTGTAGATCTATGACGTCGCGGAGCAATCCGCCGCGAGCGCACATAATCCTAGAGCCCCATGAAGGGTGCTTAGCGTTGAAGTCACCACCGATTAAAACAGGCGTGGTACCTCGAAGCAGCACCTCCATGTCGGCCCTCGTGGCCTGGTTGAACCGGCGGTAGGGAGGGAAGTAGATGGAGATAAGACGCACTGGGCCGGTAGAGGTCACCAGTTGGATAGCCGTTGCTTCCATGTGTTGGAGGGGAGGAAGAGAGACGACGTGATGGTCAAGGCCCCTTCGGACCAGGACCGCCGTCCCACCCCTTCCCACATCCCCCGCTCGGTCACTCCGATGGCAGAGGAACTCCGCCAACGAGAACCTCACTGCGGAGCGCAAGTGGGTTTCTCCCAACAGCATTACGTCGACACGATGCTTTGCCAGGAAACTTTCCAGCTCAGCCTTCTTCCTCGCGACTCCGTTGGCGTTCCAGAGTGCGACCGTGAGCTCCTTCAGCACTGGGGGTCCTCTATTCGGGTGCGCTGCCATGGGAGACCAGATAGAGGATGATATGCTCCATGACCAGGTGGCCACGGTTACTCCTCGGAGATTCCTGGACCTTCCTCAAGAGACTCGATGAAAAGTCCCAAGGATCCAGTCCCGGAATCTCCTTGAGAAGCTCAATACAAATTTTGAGCTTTGTAGCTTCATCCTCGGGGGTAGGGTTGGGTGTGGCGGTGGCAAGGTTGACAGGGGTTGGGGTGGGGAGTAGTAGGAAGGGGTTGGAAGGGTGAAGGGGTTTGGGGAGGGTGGTGCGGGGTGCGGGGGTGGGTAGGGAAGGGATTGGGAAAGGAGCGGTCTTGGACGGGTCCTCGACCGATAGGGATGAACCGGATGCGACCGGTTCAGGTAGAGTGGCTTTGGCAGGTGCCTCGGCCTGGGATGGAGGGGTTGGTCTCCCTGACAGCGCACTGGCGAAAGATTGCACCAGCGGCTTTGGCTTCGGAGCTGGAGTCACGGTCACCTTCCGTACCGCAACGTGCCCCGAGGGCTTCTGGCCTTCGCTAAGGCCATCCGTCCTCCCTTCGCTAACCTTGGAGGCCCGTACTGTCCCTTCCGCCCGCAAGGACTTGTACGTGGGACATCCACGCCAAGCCGAGGAGTGAGCTCCTGAGCAGTGCAGGCACTTCGGAGGAGATCGTCTCTCCTCCGGGCACCCGCCCCTCTCGTGGTCACCACCACAGAACCCACACCTAGGATTAGCGCGGCAATCCCTCCGCACATGCCCAAACCGGAAGCAGTTCTTGCACTGCACCGGGCCTCCGGGGACTTGTACTTCTCCACCTTGACGCGGAGCCCGCACAGGACTGATATGGAGTACAGCCTTGCGGTTTGCTCCCCGGGAGTCAGAGAGACAACGAAGTTCGGCAACCGTTGCCTTTCTCCGGTCCTCTGGTCCCGTTTCCACTGGGAGAGCATCTGGGAGACAGATTTCACGGGGAAACCCATCTCCGCCAGCTCTTCCTGGATGTCGTCAGGGCTTGTCCGTGTCAGGAGTCCCTTCACCACGACCCTGACCAGTCGCTCCCGACCCAGCTCGTAGGACCAATGCTGGATCCCCAAGCTCGGCAAGAACTTCTGGAGGGCGCGGTAATCTTCCTCCGACCCGCACTGGAGGCGCACTCGATCCCCCGGCTGCCTGACTGCCTCCACAGGCTCTCGAACCTTGGTTCGAATGGCCCTCGCCACCTTGGAGTAGTCCTCCACATCACACAAGATGATGGGAGGGATCTTCCCCTTGGCTTTGGGAGCCGGCCTAGAACCACTAGTACCAGGCTGAGGCGAGGCACGGCTTGTGTTCTTACCCTTAGGTTTCCGCCGCTTCTCACCTTTAGTCAGCGCTGGCGCACCCTGGCCCAGGCCACCTCCGTTTCCGCTCTCATCACCAGAGCTACCGCCTAAATGGTTAGGGTTGCCCCCCTGTAGCTTCCTGGTGTTGCCGGCCTTCCCCCTTCGGCGGGGTCTTACGGTCTGAAACCCTTCAGACTCATCATCTGACCCCTGGCTCGACTCGCCTCGCATCAACGGGAGGTCTGATCCTGAAGATAGTCCCTCCACGTCCACGGACTCGCTCGAGCTGTCAACACGCGGGAAGCGTGTGACCCGGTCTTCAGAATCTGAAGAGAACTCAGCCGGGCGTTTTTTACCTGCCGACACCCCTTGGCGGGAGGTGTCGGAGTTGACGCGGGCTTGTGAGGCCCTTGCGATAACGCGTGCGTCACCGCCGCTTGCCGCGGTCTTTACCGGCGACAGATGGCTTGGCTCCCCCTGGTCAGGGCTTCCGTTGGCACCGTTAGGTTTCCACCCATCGTGCTGGCGGGAGCTTTCGCCGTCCATCCCGGTTTGCGGGCTGGTGGCCCTGAAAAGGGCCTCCAGTACTTGTTGGCTGCCAGCGGCACGCTCACCTCCTGTAGCCGGAGGGGCCCCGCTGGGCACGCCCGCATCGGCATTGCTGCCGGCGCTTTGCTGGGGGCCGGCGCTGGTCAACGGGCCTAGACCCGAGGACGCATCGCCGGATGCCCCGGTGGTTTCACCAGTGGCACGCAGCCCTCCTGAAGTCGGAGGGGCCCCGCTGGCTTCCCCTTGGCCATCTGCGCCCACCTCACCGGTACTTGGTGAGGTCACGCTGGCCGACGTGTTGGCCCTAGAAAGGGCCGGATCGTCACCGAGCGGTGACTCTCGCTGGGTTCGGTCAGCGGCACGCTCACCTCCGTTAGTTGGAGGGGCCCCGCTGCCTGCACCCGGTGGCGTGGCCAGCCCTGTTGGCCCTGGAAAGGGCCGAAGCCTTGTTGGCCCTAGAAAGGGCCGATTCGTCTCCCGAAAAGACTCCCGCTGGCCTCGGCCGGCGGCACGCACGACTCCGGGAGTTGGAGCGGCCCCGCCGGCTTCGGCCTCGCCTGCAGGCTTGTTGCCCCTCGAGAGGGCAGCTGCCGCTAAAGCCTCGGCCTTCGGGCTCGTGGCGGACCACTTGCCACCCGGCACCAGCTCCTTCCTGACCGGAGGGGCCTTCAGTCCCCGCGAACGGAAACCTTCGACTCCCCCTGCCTGGACGGGCAGCACAAGCCTGCTACTGGCGGCGGTTCCCCCGACGCTCGCCGCCAGCTTCCTCCGACTCGGGGCCGGTCGCTTCCCGGGCCCGGGATTCTTCTTCGCCTCATCCGGCGGTCTTCTCCCGACCCCGACGCCGACTCCTTTCTTCACCTTCGCAGAAGGCTCCATCGCAGACGTTGAAATCAGCAAACCGCTAAAGACGCTCGAACAAGCCAGGAACACGTAAGGGAGGCAGGACGACACCTTGCACTCCCATCGCCACTCAGCTCCAGAAATCACCATGTTATATACCCTCCACTCCTGCCTGGCCTTGTCCTTCCTTCCTTGTTTGCCTGTCTACCAGCTCTGACTGTCAGAAGCGACCCTCAGAGAAGGTAGTTGGCTTGTTAATACCTAAGATCACCGATCTGTTGTCACAGACCATAACCTCTTTTTGTGAAACTGTTTATTGATTGTGGAAGGCAATATGGAGTTGGGCAAAGGAGTTGTTAATTTGAGTGCGTGTTGTGTTGTGAAGTATCTATATCGAGCCCTAGTACACTGTGATGGTAAACACAAGCGCAGTCAGGCCCGATGTGTAGGATGGTGTGTGTTAGTTCTGGTAGAGCTGTAAAGGAAACAAATTTAAATTAATCACTGAGTGAAAGATGGATAAGTGATTGTGAAGTTGTGAGATGAATTTTGAGGCAGGGTCTATTCTAGTCTAGGCTTTTTGTAAAGCCTAGGCTCTTGGGGGTCGTACTGTCCAAGGTTTCTTATGATCGCATTTTCTTCCATAAGGAGGTTTTTGTTATAGAAGTTTGCGTCACGTTTGGCGAATATGTCTCTTAGGGTCTTGGTGCCCGTCTGTGCGTGGATGTACGCGTTGTTTGTTCTTCTATTTACCCCAAGAATGCATCTTAGAACGTTATTCTGTATCACTTGGAGCTGGTTCAGCACGGTGGGCGGGGCGTAGCTCCACGCCTCGCAATCGTATAAGAGTAGCGGTAGAATTATGCTTCTGTACAGTAGCAGTTTGGTTCTGGTGTTGAGATGATGGCTCTTGAATAGTGAGTAATTACGGACAAATACCCCTCTTGCCTTTTTCTTAGTGTTTTCCACATGATCCTTCCAATTCAGGCGGGAGTCGATGGTTACGCCGAGGTATTTGAGCTTCTTAGAGTAGGGGATGACTTTGTCCAGAACCCTGAGCTGGTCTTGTGGCTGGGATCTCTTTCTGGTTATGTTGATAGCCGTGGATTTAGTTGGGTTGACTTTAATTCTCCATTTCCGAAGCCAGTCACTGAATTTGTCTAGGTATCTCTGCATCTGGTTGAAGGCGTACCTGATGTTTTTGTGGGCCGTGAAGAAGAGTGTGTCGTCGGCGAATAGTCTCACCCTAACTTTGGTGTCTGTTGGGACGTCGGCGACATATACACTATACAGGAATGGAGTAATGCGGACCCCTGCGGCACTCCGGCATGGATGCTGTGTCTGGACGACTTCTTACCCTCAATTTTTACCGTAAAACGGCGGCCTTGTAGGAAGCTTCTGATTATGAAAATATATGGTTTGGGGAAGTCGTAGGTGATCATCTTCCGGAGGAGGCCGGTGTGCCAGACCTTGTCGAACGCCTTCTCCACGTCCATTAGAACCGCGAGAGTAGATTCTTTCCTATTGAAGCTCTCAGTGGTTTCTTCCACGAGGCTGGTGATGGGGTGAACCGTGGAGTGGCGGCTCCGGAATCCGAATTGAATGTCTGGGAGTACTCGTTGTTGGTGGGCGAATAGCTTCAGTCTCTCGAGTAGGATTTTCTCTAGTATCTTGCCGAGACTACTGAAAAGACTGATTGGCCTGGCCTTGTCCAATAGGGGGGAAACGGGGTTTCCTATTGGTGCGGGCGATAGTGCCCATTACGCGAGCCAATAGCGAGCGTAGTTACAGTCTATAGAGGTGGAGTCGTCACGGACGGCTCAGAGAACCTGAACTGCGGGGGTGGGAGTGGTCCAGGCAGTAGAGAGGGCGCGGCATGTGTCAGTGCCCTTGCACATGGGTGACTTCTGGTTTACATGAAGTATTATTGTTTAAACAAAACCTAGCCTAGTAATTACATGTTATTCCTTATCTCTAATTTAATGGATTACTTATATATATATATATATATATATATTATTCCTTTAATAGTTTCTATTACCTCAGATAAACGTTAATATATGAAAACAGAACAAACGAAAGATACTGCGGCCCTTTCTAGGGCCAACAAAACACGACTGGAAGTGGCCCTTTTCAGGGCCAACAAAACATGACCGAAAGCGGCCCTTTTCAGGGCCACAAATACACAACACCTCATCGGCCCTTTCTAGGGCCAACAAATACACGACTGGAAGTTTTGGGGATGCAAGAGCGTTACAGATATAAATAAGGAGTAGAGGGGTGGTAACAACGTAATGGAGAAGACCTCAAATATGCGCATAAATTATCTATGAAGCATATTCTTGTAGCTGGGATGAAGAGGCAGAAAGTAAGGAAAGCAGAACTGTTTTCACTGACTGTTGGAAAAGCAATATGCAATAATTTCCCTGAGTTCAATTAAGTAGGAAAACCTGTAAAGATTGTAAACAATGGATTTGACGTACTAAACTCTCGAATCACAGTGTGCGGAGCCTACAGCTTGAAAAGTGCTTATGGCAACTGTATAAATGTGTAGTATGATGTGCTAAACTAACTTTACCAACTAATCCTCACAATGAGACTAATTATAAAGTGTAATTGGCATTGGCATTTGTTTACCATTTATTGTGTTCTGAATTGTGGATGTGTTGCACGGTGTTTAACCATCGAGCCCAGGGTACCGGGGTTCATAACTGTACAGGATCACCTAGCGGTCAGTCAAGCCATTAGTTAAGCATTCCTTGCATACTTCGTTCTGTCACGAATTTCTAAATAAATATATTAATTTTTTCCATACACTCTTATATTTCTTATCAACATCACAGTTTGTATTACTGCATAGAAATACAAAAAAAACCGTTAGACCAAAGCCAAACGTCAGTAACGAACCCACAGAACCTAGTCACTTTTATCATCCACGGCTGCAGCCCTTCCTGACAGAAGGAAGATGGGGTAAGTGACAAATGGTGTCCGAAGTCAGATATAGAGGTCTGATTTTAAGAGCATTTTAAGTTTTTGACAGTTATATACTGCTATTGTGAGAGTCAATTCGGGAGTGAAAAACTTTGGAAAACAATTGCGTCGCGTCATGATTGGTACTTGTGGAGAAACGAGAACGCTGTACCAGTACTCAGAAGAAGACAGATGGGAGTGCAAGGTATCGTCCTGCCTCCCTTACGTGTTCCTGGCTTGTTCGAGCGTCGGTAGCGGTTTGCTGTTCTCAACGTCTGCGATGGAGCCCTCTGCGAAGGTGAAGAAAGGAGTCGGCGTCGGGGTCGGGAGAAGACCGCCGGATGAGGCGAAGAAGAATCCCGGGCCTGGGCAGCGACCGGCCCCGAGTCGTAGGAAGCTGGCGGCGAGCGTCGGGGGAACCGCCGCCAGTAGCAGGCTTGTGCTGCCCGTCCAGGCAGGGGGGATCGAAGGTTTCCGCTCGCGGGGACTGAAGGCCCCTCCGGTCAGGAAGGAGCTGGTGCCGGGTGGCAAGTGGTCCGCCACGAGCCCGAAGGCCGAGGCTTTAGCGGCAGCTGCCCTCTCGAGGGGCAACAAGCCTGCAGGCGAGGCCGAAGCCGGCGGGGCCGCTCCAACTCCCGGAGTCGTGCGTGCCGCCGGCCGAGGCCAGCGGGAGTCTCTTTCGGGAGACGAATCGGCCCTTTCTAGGGCCAACAAGGCTTCGGCCCTTTCCAGGGCCAACAGGGTGCGTGGCCACCCACCGGGTGCAGGCAGCGGGGCCCCTCCAATTACCGGAGGTGAGCGTGCCGCTGACCGAGCCCAGCGAGAGTCACCGCTCGGTGACGATTCGCCCTTTAGGGCCAACAAGACGGCCCTTTCTAGGGCCAACACGTCGGCCAGCGTGACCTCACCAAGTACCGGTGAGGTGGGCGCAGATGGCCAAGGGGAAGCCAGCGGGGCCCCTCCGACTTCAGGAGGGCTGCGTGCCACTGGTGAAACCACCGGGGCATCCGGCGATGCGTCCTCGGGTCTAGGCCCGTTGACCAGCGCCGGCCCCCAGCAAAGCGCCGGCAGCAATGCCGATGCGGGCGTGCCCAGCGGGGCCCCTCCGGCTACAGGAGGTGAGCGTGCCGCTGGCAGCCAACAAGTACTGGAGGCCCTTTTCAGGGCCACCAGCCCGCAAACCGGGATGGACGGCGAAAGCTCCCGCCAGCACGATGGGTGGAAACCTAACGGTGCCAACGGAAGCCCTGACCAGGGGGAGCCAAGCCATCTGTCGCCGGTAAAGACCGCGGCAAGCGGCGGTGACGCACGCGTTATCGCAAGGGCCTCACAAGCCCGCGTCAACTCCGACACCTCCCGCCAAGGGGTGTCGGCAGGTAAAAAACGCCCGGCTGAGTTCTCTTCAGATTCTGAAGACCGGGTCACACGCTTCCCGCGTGTTGACAGCTCGAGCGAGTCCGTGGACGTGGAGGGACTATCTTCAGGATCAGACCTCCCGTTGATGCGAGGCGAGTCGAGCCAGGGGTCGGATGATGAGTCTGAAGGGTTTCAGACCGTAAGACCCCGCCGAAGGGGGAAGGCCGGCAACACCAGGAAGCTACAGGGGGGCAACCCTAACCATTTAGGCGGTAGCTCTGGTGATGAGAGCGGAAACGGAGGTGGCCTGGGCCAGGGTGCGCCAGCGCTGACTAAAGGTGAGAAGCGGCGGAAACCTAAGGGTAAGAACACAAGCCGTGCCTCGCCTCAGCCTGGTACTAGTGGTTCTAGGCCGGCTCCCAAAGCCAAGGGGAAGATCCCTCCCATCATCTTGTGTGATGTGGAGGACTACTCCAAGGTGGCGAGGGCCATTCGAACCAAGGTTCGAGAGCCTGTGGAGGCAGTCAGGCAGCCGGGGGATCGAGTGCGCCTCCAGTGCGGGTCGGAGGAAGATTACCGCGCCCTCCAGAAGTTCTTGCCGAGCTTGGGGATCCAGCATTGGTCCTACGAGCTGGGTCGGGAGCGACTGGTCAGGGTCGTGGTGAAGGGACTCCTGACACGGACAAGCCCTGACGACATCCAGGAAGAGCTGGCGGAGATGGGTTTCCCCGTGAAATCTGTCTCCCAGATGCTCTCCCAGTGGAAACGGGACCAGAGGACCGGAGAAAGGCAACGGTTGCCGAACTTCGTTGTCTCTCTGACTCCCGGGGAGCAAACCGCAAGGCTGTACTCCATATCAGTCCTGTGCGGGCTCCGCGTCAAGGTGGAGAAGTACAAGTCTCCCGGAGGCCCGGTGCAGTGCAAGAACTGCTTCCGGTTTGGGCATGTGCGGAGGGATTGCCGCGCTAATCCTAGGTGTGGGTTCTGTGGTGGTGACCACGAGAGGGGAGGGTGCCCGGAGGAGAGACGATCTCCTCCGAAGTGCCTGCACTGCTCAGGAGCTCACTCCTCGGCTTGGCGTGGATGTCCCACGTACAAGTCCTTGCGGGCGGCAGGGACAGTACGGGCTTCCAAGGTTAGCGAAGGGAGGACGGATGGCCTTAGCGAAGGCCAGAAGCCCTCGGGGCACGTTGCGGTACGGAAGGTGACCGTGACTCCAGCTCCGAAGCCAAAGCCGCTGGTGCAATCTTTCGCCAGTGCGCTGTCAGGGAGACCAACCCTCCATCCCAGGCCGAGGCACCTGCCAAAGCCACTCTACCTGAACCGGTCGCATCCGGTTCATCCCTATCGGTCGAGGACCCGTCCAAGACCGCTCCTTTCCCAATCCCTTCCCTACCCACCCCCGCACCCCGCACCACCCTCCCCAAACCCCTTCACCCTTCCAACCCCTTCCTACCACTCCCCACCCCAACCCCTGTCAACCTTGCCACCGCCACACCCAACCCTACCCCCGAGGATGAAGCTACAAAGCTCAAAATTTGTATTGAGCTTCTCAAGGAGATTCCGGGACTGGATCCTTGGGACTTTTCATCGAGTCTCTTGAGGAAGGTCCAGGAATCTCCGAGGAGTAACCGTGGCCACCTGGTCATGGAGCATATCATCCTCTATCTGGTCTCCCATGGCAGCGCACCCGAATAGAGGACCCCCAGTGCTGAAGGAGCTCACGGTCGCACTCTGGAACGCCAACGGAGTCGCGAGGAAGAAGGCTGAGCTGGAAAGTTTCCTGGCAAAGCATCGTGTCGACGTAATGCTGTTGGGAGAAACCCACTTGCGCTCCGCAGTGAGGTTCTCGTTGGCGGAGTTCATCTGCCATCGGAGTGACCGAGCGGGGGATGTGGGAAGGGGTGGGACGGCGGTCCTGGTCCGAAGGGGCCTTGACCATCACGTCGTCTCTCTTCCTCCCCTCCAACACATGGAAGCAACGGCTATCCAACTGGTGACCTCTACCGGCCCAGTGCGTCTTATCTCCATCTACTTCCCTCCCTACCGCCGGTTCAACCAGGCCACGAGGGCCGACATGGAGGTGCTGCTTCGAGGTACCACGCCTGTTTTAATCGGTGGTGACTTCAACGCTAAGCACCCTTCATGGGGCTCTAGGATTATGTGCGCTCGCGGCGGATTGCTCCGCGACGTCATAGATCTACACGGCTTGGTGGCTTCCGGTCCTCCGACCCCTACTCACTTCCCTCTCAATCCCATTGGCTTCCCGGACGTCCTCGACTTCGTTGTCTCCAGAGGGATCAGAAGGCGGTTGGTGCTGAAGTCTCTAGCTGAGCTAGACTCGGATCACAACCCCGTTCTTGTGAACTTGGGACGCGCGGTGTCCTTCATAGACCCCCCCGAAAAACCTGACCTCAATCGCACTGACTGGGACAAGTTCACGAATGTGTTGAGAGAGAGGTTGGGACCCACTCCTACCTTTCGAACAGCAGCAGAAATCGATCGCGGTGCGGAGTTCATAACTTCCGCCATCAAGGGGTCGCTCGAAGCTTCGACGCCGAGGCACCGTCCTAAGAGGGCGCCACAGGCTTCTTTGCCCGATTCTATCCTCAGGCACGTCCGGGAGAAAAATCGGCTGATGAAGGCTTGGCAAACCTCGAGGGACCCGGTAGACAAGGCCAACTGGAGCCGCAAAGTCCATGCGGTTCGCGAGATGGTCAAAGAATACCGGAACAGTGTCTGGGAGGACAAGATTGAGAGCTTGTGCGTACAGGACAGGTCCCTGTGGCGCATGACGAGGAACTTGATGCGGGTCCCCGCACCAAGGCCGCCTATTGTAGGTCGTAACGGGGTGGCCAACTCCGACCAGGAGAAGGCCGATGCTCTCGCTGAGCACTTAGAGGCGCAATTTGTACCGACTGATAACCCGTCAGACCCGGTGCACATTGGGCACGTGGATCAGGTCCTCGCAGCGGTCTCGTACAGACCCTTGGATGAACGGGAGCCCACGGAGGCGGCAGAAATGTCGCGGGCGTTAGCCGCTCTAAGATTAAACAAGGCCCCCGGACGCGACGGCATCAATAACGCGGTCCTCCGAAAGCTGCCCTTGGAGGCGATTAACTTCCTCGTGGAGTTATTCAACGCCGTCCTGCTCCTGAGTCACTTCCCAGAGCTCTGGAAGCACGCCAACGTCCTCTGCTTTCATAAACCGGGTAAGGACCCGGCCCTAACTTCGTCTTACCGACCGATCAGCTTGCTCGACTGTTTGGGCAAGCTGTTCGAGAGACTACTACTGACGAGACTGACCCGACATGTTCGCGAGGCGGGCATCTTGGTGGACGAGCAGTTTGGCTTTCGGGCGGGACACGCTACGTCTCATCAACTTGTCCGGCTCGTGGAGCAGGTTACGAGGAACTTCAACATCAACAGGCTGACTGGTGCTGTCTTTCTCGACGTGGCAAAGGCCTTCGACCGTGTTTGGCACGAAGGTCTCCTTTTCAAACTCCTCTCCTTGAACCTTCCCTTCTACCTAGTTAAGATTGTTCAATCTTATCTATCCAACCGGACCTTCTCCACTACCTTTGGGAACGCCACATCCCAGGTCAGAAACATCCGGGCTGGAGTGCCACAGGGTTCCCTCGTGGGCCCGGTGCTCTTCAGTCTGTATGTGAACGACATTCCGAAATCCCCAGACACCAAGTTAGCACTGTATGCGGACGACACGGCTCTAGTAGCGGAGTCGTGGCGAGGGCAGCTGGTGGAGAGGCGACTCCAGACGCACCTGACGCAGTTGGAGGGGTGGCTGACTACCTGGAGAACGAGTATTAACGTGGAGAAGAGTACAGCAGTGCTCTTCACATGGAAAAGAAAGTTCTACAGGCCGGCCCCACTCCGGCTGTTCGGAGAACAGATCAGATGGGCGGACAGTGCTAAGTACTTAGGACTTACGCTGGACACCAAGCCGACCTGGCGACTTCACTGCACAGAGAGACTGACCAAGGCGAAGCAAAGGCTGGGAATCCTAGGCCCACTGCTTAACAGGCGTAGCGCCCTGTCCACAAGGAACGGTCTGACACTGTACAAGCAGCTGCTCAGACCGATCCTCGACTATGCGTGTCCCGCTTGGGGCCACCTGGCGGACACGTATATGAGGAGGATGCAAGCATTCCAGAGTAGGTGTCTGAGGATCATTGTGGATGCACCTTGGTACGTTCGGAATGTGAATCTGCACCGAGACCTGGATATGCCGACCATCAAGGACCACTTCCGGAAGCTGGCGCAGTCCTTCTACGCCAGACTCCCCGGTGCCACCAATCCTCTTATCCAGGGGCTTGGGAATTACGTCATCGACCCTGGGGGGTGCCACCGACGTCCCAAAGCCCTGCTCGGATAAGCGAGAAGTGACAAACGTGGTTTGGGAGGCTCTCACACAGCCCCCCATAGAGTAGTGTCTCCGCACGTAACTCTAAAAACCTTTTAGTCGGTTCCCAAATTTTTCTTTTTCCCTAAAAATATTAATTAATAATATGCTTTTTGTTTGTTTCAGTTAACTTCGCGAAATGCGACAATCCGTCTGAGAATTTCCCGAAAACCACACGGTGTGACCAATTGGTCGGTACGTGTTGGAATTTGCTCCCGTGCACCCCTTCAGGGTGCATTAGAGCATGCATTATGAGTCTGAGTCTGAGAAGAAGAGGTCCAAACCATCAGCAGTGCATCACCAGTTTCAGAGAGGAGCAGTGGAGAGCAAAGGTAGACATTCTTAGACACAATTACCTGAAGTTATGGGGTTGGTTGAAAGTTGATCTACAAACTGCTATTAACCAACTAGCATGGAAGCTGGATAAAGAGAATGTTAGATTAAAAATGGCTCAGAAGAATAAGAGTGATAATGAACCGATACTGACGGTTAGGAATTTCACATTGTTGCCAACTATTCCAGTGTTCCAATGGAGAGCAGTAGACACCATCTTAAAGTTTTTCAAGAAAATAGGTCAAGCATCAATAATATGTGGATGGTCCGAACTATAGTGTATAAACGCACCGGATGGTATAACTAAGGGCTGTAACTAAACTACGGTTGGGAGGAGAGGTGTTAGATTTTGCAATTTCAATTCCAAGTTGTTTAGAAACCTCAGTTCCGAGGGAACAAAGAAATCCTTAGTGAATAGGTTCAGAAAGAAGCAGACAAGCCGATTTTTAGGGAACAGCTGACAAAAATTAGGCATTTTAAGGGAGAAAGTGTAGAATATTTTGCGGACAGGATTAAGAGAATTAACGTCAATTAGGGGATGATCCAGTCCAGAAAAAAGTAATTAAATTCAAGGCTGACCATAGAGCCCTAGATTCCTTTTTAAATTGACTTTTAGGAAAAATATTTAAATAAACTTTAATTTACAAGGTTGGCAAAACCTAGGACGTTCAGAAAGGCAGTAGAAAAGCTGATATACGTTGTGGAAGCCGATCATCGACCTCAAGTGAGGAAGGAAAGCAGTCGTAGAAGAATTTTCATCATATATAAAGGAAACCTTGTTTCAAGTGTAAAAAGCAATATCATGTAATAAGGGATTGCAGATCCTTTAAGGGGAGACGGTAGTCATCCATAATGGCAGTGATTTACATGCGGTAAAATGGGGCATCAGGCAAGACAGTGAATCGTTGTTGCTCTTCCTATCACGTAGAAAATGAAATGATTGCTGTTAAATATTTCAATAAGTTATACATGATGAAGGATAGGGAAGGAAAATGCATCACAAAAATATACAAGTTTAACAAATAAGTCTATTTAAAATTAAAATAGGAGAAATAGAATTACATATATCAATTAACCCTAATTATATATAGATTTTTAAAAAAGACCTATGATTCGATTAAAATAACTATTATATGGATTTTTAGTTAAGTTTGGGGTACCCAAAAAAACTTGTCAGCTAATTGAGGTAAGTTGGACTGATATGCATGCCAGAGTATGGGCCGGATATCACTTATCAGACAATTTTGAAATATATAATGGGTTGAAACAAGGAGATGACATTTCCCTATTTCCCCATTACTTTTAGTATAGTCATAACATTAAACAGTACCAGGGCCATGTCTAGGGAGATGTAAAGGGGGCAATTACCCCTGGCCTCACATTCCAAGGGACCACATTTCCCCCAAAAAGTATTAAATTCAATTAGCGACAATTCTAAATTTCACATCAAATAATGGTGTAACTTACAAATAATAAAAGCACTACCTTCAAGCAATAAGTCTTCGCTTAGCGTAAGATTCCATTTCAGATTCCGGAAAACTTTATATTTATGTAATTTGAGTAAAAAACACCACCATTGTTCTACTGCACCCAGTATACATAAAACTAACAGTGCAATGCTGGCGCATTCTGTAACATCTTTGCATTTCTAGCTGAGAAACTAGGTGGTCATGCAGGGAAGATGCATTAAGAAAGTTGAGCAGTCATTATGATGAAATTTATAATGCTTTCTGTGAAATTTCTAATGATAAAAATCAAACACAGTTCACAAGTATAAAAGCAACCTCTCTGATGAAGAAAATACATTACTTGAAATTTGCATTTATGATTGTATTGTGGAATGACATTATGGAAAGATTTGGTGGGGTAAGTAAGCATCTACAAAAACCTGGACTCGATATAGGAACTAGTCTTCAATTGCTGAATTCCTTGAAAATATATGTTTCCAACCAAAGAAGTGACTTTGATGAAATGGAAATTAGAGCAAAAGAACTAAATAAGCATGTGTTACCAACTTACATAGATACCTGACGTTCCAAAAAGTATCCTGATGGAAAAGATGAACTTTCCACTATTGTGACATCCCGTGAGAGTTTCAGAATTTCAGCATTTTCTGCGTTCTTTGATAAGCTCAACATGGAATTTGAGAAGAGAGCTGCTTCCTACAGAGAAGTTGCCACAGCATTTGGGTTTATTTGTAAATTAACTACAACAAGTAATGACGAGGAGCTCAAATCGAGCGCTGATGAGTTGGTCAAACTACACTGTAAGGATCTGCAGCCAGTTTTGAAGAGTGAAGTATTACACCTCTCTTCTTTTCTCAAAGGATTTCAGATTGAAGATGGTGTTTCTTTTTACATTGCACAGGAGATTTTACAACAGTTATATAAAAGTGATTTAATCGATGTCTTCCAAATGCAGCAATTGCTATGCGCTTGTATTAGACACTACCAATTTCAAACTTTGAAGGCAAAAGGTCATTTTCCAAACTGTCTTTTGCAAAGAACCGATTTCAAGCTACAATGACACAAGGTAGATTGAACTCGTTGATGGTGATTTCTTCAGAATATGACCTGATGAACATTTCGTTTGATTAACTTATTAGTATGTTTGCCGTTAAGAATGCGAGAAAGAAATTTCTTTCAAAGTGTGTTGATTAACATATTGTTTTATTTATATTGTGCAAATTATAGTCTGTAATTAATTTTATTTATTTTGTATTTATTTGTTTGAATGAACTGGCCACTTTTGCAACTAAAAGGGTGAAATAATTATTTTGTTTGCTTAATTGGATTAATAAAGCACATTTATTAAATGGGTTGATCAATATTTCACAAAACATGTGAAATTATTAAGTAACATAAATATGTATTAATATATTAAAATGGTTTGATGCTAAATTGAAAAATTGACGTAAAAATGAAGCCCTCAGATTTTTTTCTGCACCGGACCTCACATTTCCTAAAGGCAGCCCTGAACAGTATAATGCAGCTATTAGAATACACAGATGATATAGATTTGTATGGTGATAGTAATGAAGCTGTTGCAAGGAATGCAGACATTTCATTAAAGGCTACTTAGGAGTGTGCGAAGTCCACTTTTTTGGTTCGAATCGAAGTCGAGTCGAATATGTGAAATATTCTCGAAGCTGAATCGAAGTTCGAATATTTTTCTATTTTATTTTGAGTAAAACTATTAATATATTGTTATTAAATATAGGTATTTATATAGCATCAAACTGAATATTATAGGCTATTTATTGTTTCTAGCACTAATATTTGTAGCTTATTGCCAACTTGATAATGTTAATCACTTTACCTCTATGCAAAAAAAAAACAAAAAAAACACCTTTTTATTTTATACTTAGCAGGTAGGTAAAAAATATATTTCTTTGAGTCTGGTTTTATTATGCTTTATTGAAGTCTTACTTATTCTTTTTAAGATTGCTATGGAGGAAGGTAAGCTGTTGTACATGTTCAGGGAGTAAACACTCTCGTCGGGCTATAACAACATTTCCTGCTGATGAGAATAGTCTCTCACTACTGACTTGCGTAGCAGGAATACCAAGATATTTAAGCGCAACCTTAGCGACATTTGGGAATTTACTACAACCTTCTTGCTTCCACCAATGGTAAGGGTTTGTGGATCTATTCACCCTAGGGTCAGATAAATACTTTTCAACTTCTTCAGAAATATTCATCTCTTTTCTCTCGTTTGGTAGAGAATCGAAGAATGACCACAATCCAGAGTTTGAAGTTGATGGTTCTGGCTCATCAGCTGTTGAATCCATTTCTTCAAAATCACAGTATAGTTCGTTTCTTAAAGCAGTTGACAAATTTGCTGAAGCAACAATATTATTGATAACTACACCTTTGAATCTTGGGTCCGTTAACATAGATAAGCGAAATATTTCATCCTCTTCATGCAACGGAAATCTAGACTTAAGTGTCTTTAAAATGCTTCTCGCAAATGTCATACCTTCTTCTTGCCTTTGTATGCGAGAGTTTAAATGGGAACTCAGACAGTGTAGGATGGGTATGACCATCGAAGAGGTTGGATATGAATCGCCACTTATTTCCTTTGTGGCTTGAGCAAGTGGCTCAAGAACTTCCAACACACCCTTTGCTTGAGCCCAATCTGTATTTGTCAGCGGTTCAATATTGTGTTCAGACTGTGCTAGTTCAGCAGCGATGGGGCCCTTCATTTCAACAAGCCGCTGAAGCATGCAATACTCACTACTCCAGCGAGTCTCCACATACTGAATAAGCTCCAGCTGGGGTACCTGCATTCTCTCTTGTAGACTATGAAGGCGTTCCCGTGCTTGAGAGCTACGCCTGTAATGACCCACAATGTTTTTTGCCTTCTGTAACAGCTTCTTGACACCAGGACACTCAGATTTGGAATCGTCAACAGCTAACTGTAGAGAATGTGCAAAGCAAGGACGGGCTTTGTCACCAAATAGTGTTTTGGCAGCAGAGCGGAAATTGGGTGCATTATCGGTAATGCAGTAAATTGGGATTGTCATGTCCTCCAGTGAAATGCCCCAATTAACAACACATTGCTCAAGTCTAGATTTTATGTTGGCTTTAGAATGACTTTCATTCATTGGAATGATTTCCATAATGAATGTCTTGTAGTCATATTTGTCATTCAGGTAATGACAAGTTAGACTGACATAGCTGTCTGTGGCACGAGATGTCCAGCCATCAGATGTGAGGGTTAGTGCCTGTACAAATGGGAGATCTTGAAGAAACTCTGTTTTGAGACGATCCCGAGTCTCTTGGTAGAGCACTGATACATAATTCCGAGAGAACGTAGTTCGTGCAGGAATCTTGTAGTTGGGAGCAAAATGTTTAACCAATTCAACAAAGCCCTCCTCCTCAACAAAGCTGTATGGTAAAAGTCCTTTTACAAGCATATTTGTAATCTTGTTAGTGGTGGTTTGAGCATACGGGTGTGATGAAACCATCTTTTCTCTACTAAGCATAGTCTGGATGTTTTGTTGTACTGTCCTATCTTTTCTAGGAGCAGGTGCGGGCAGATCCTTCTTGTTGTTTTCATCTAAAAATTCTTTGTATTTGCCTGGGTGTTTTTGGAGGTGGTTAAGAAGTGTCTTGGTTGTGCCTGCCAAAAAAAAATATAATAATTTAAGGGGGAAAAGGAGATTTAAAATTTAAGATTGTGGTAAGTAAATGGAAATCTAGCAGGAATTTAGTAAATGTGATAGGCCTATTACATTGCCTAAAGTCTTGCCATATTCCCATTAAATCATGGAATAAAATAGGCCTAACTTTATTTTTAGTAGGCCCCTACTGCTTCATGGCACGTTAGGTTATAATATGCATTTCTACTAATTGCGCTAATGTGTTAGAGATGAGTAAAGTTGAATTTAGATTAAATATAGCGTACCTGTAGGGCTACTGCGTGAGAGGAACCATTTAGAAAAATACCACCCTCAAGGGCGCCCATATGATAATTACAGAAAACATTATTTAAAAGTAAAATATATTAGGAAAATAAGCCAATTACAAAAATTGTTGCACATAATTTATAGGCCTAATACAAAACTTAGGCTGGTCTACAAATTTTCAATCAAATACAGTAATACAGAAAACGGCCAACTAACCTGATGGAGTCTTGAAGTTCTTTCGGCATGTTCGACATTCAGCCGACTTTTTATCACTATTTTTACTAAAAAAAATCCACAGTACTTCTTTGCCGATTAGTATTTGCACAATCACCACTGGTTTCACCCTGCATACTGTTAAATTAATTGTTCGCACACGAGGTACGACTCAATCAAATAGACGCTCAAAAAACACGTGATCTACGTTCTAGAAAATAATATATCCTTTTATTTTTTAAAGAAAATATATAATATTTTAAGTTATTAACAGCAATTATCATCTATAGTGATGACGTTAAGTTTTTTTAGTATAATTATTAGGCACGTAGTGTTCCTTACTCACGCATGTGCTCAGCTATCGCCATATACTCGAGTCGCGCACGCGCTCAACTATCGCTCAACTCTGCCGATATCCATATACTCGCACAGACAGGAGTTTTGGTCATGTAGTAATTAAACAACTAAAATGTCTGCTTGCGCATATGAATTCAAAATTATTACAAAATATTTTTAATAACTAAGAAATACTTTAAAAGTTTAAACTGGCCAAACATTTTAAAAATATTACTTTTATTATTTATTTTATCTACACTTTCAGTTGGTACTAATGAATGTTTATCGATACCGTCTGATCATAATGTAATGGCCGTCTTGAAAATCACAACGTTAAGGAATTTTATCAGTTGCCCATAATAATAAAAATATTTTTTAATTCTTAAGGTACCGTACTTTGGTTTAACTCTTGTTGAAACCAGACTGTAAGTAAATCATTATCAAGGCTTCGAATGGACCGAAGCTTCGAACGGCAGCCGAAGCCAAACATAGGTTCGAATCGATTACGAAGTACCCTGAGATTCGATTCGGCTTCGAATTTTTCGAAGCTTCGCACACCCCTAAAGGCTAGTAAGGAAATATACAGAGAAAACCAATTAGGGACAGTAATTTAGAGATTACTTTGAACATAATTTGACAGGGTTAATGAGTTTAAATATTAAGGAATAGTTTTAAGTAGGAATAACGATATTAAATTGGAGATTAGGAAAATAATACGGTCGGTAAATGAATGCTATTACTCAGCCAGTAAGTTAATGACATCTCGCTGGCTTCCCAAAAATGTACAACTCAGAATATACTAAACAATAATTTTACCGGTTGCTCTCTATGGGTGTGAAATGTGGTCTCTTACTTTACATGAAGAAAACAAATTTAGGGTTTTCAAAAACAAGGTGCTTAGTATGATATTTTTCCAAAAAGTATAGGGCTACTGGGGAGTTAATGACCTTATATAATGATGAGTTGCATACCCTGTACTCATCACAAGACATTGTTAGGATAATTAAGTCTCAGAGTTTATAGTGGAAAGGACATGCAGCATGAATGGGAGATTCTATAACCTTGTTAAGGAAACTGGCTGGCAAACCCAATGGGAATAGACCATTGGGAAGGCCTGGGCGCAGATGGAAGGATAAAATTGGAATGGAACTGAAAGAGATAGGGTGTAATTAGGTGGACTGGATATAACTAGTTCAAGATAAGGATAGGGTGTAATTAGGTGGACTGGATATAACTAGTTCAAGATAAGGATAGGGTGTAATTAGGTGGACTGGATATAACTAGTTCAAGATAAGGATAGGGTGTAATTAGGTGGAGTGGATATAAGTAGTTCAAGATAAGGATAGGGTGTAATTAGGTGGACTGGATATAACTAGCTCATGATAAGGAAAGGGTGTAATAAGGTGGAGTGGATAGTACTAGCTCAAGATAAGGATAGGGTGTAATTAGGTGGACTGGATATAACTAGTTTAAGATAAGGATAGGGTGTAATTAGGTGGACTGGATATAACTAGCTCATGATAAGGAAAGGGTGTAATAAGGTGGAGTGGATAGTACTAGCTCAAGATAAGGATAGGGTGTAATTAGGTGGACTGGATATAACTAGCTCAAGATAGGGATAGTGTGTAATTAGGTGGACTGGATAGAACTAGCTCAAGATACGGATAAGGTGTAAAGAGATGAACTGGATATAACTAGTTTAAGATAAGGATAGGGTGTAATAAGGTGGACTGGATATAACTAGCTCAAGATAAGGAAAGGGTGTAATAAGGTGGAGTGGATAGTACTAGCTCAAGATACAGATAAGGTGTAAAGAGATGAACTGGATAGAACTAGTTTAAGATAGAGATAGGTGGTGTTCTTTTGTAAGTGAGGTAGTGAACTTTCAAGATCCTAATGCCATAAAGCAAGTAAGTATTTACATTTGCGTGGAGTGAGAAAGGAAAACAATTTTGGAAAAACATTCCTAGGTACACCCAACCAGGATTTGAACCCTGATCTCCTAGTAATTGGAGCTTTAGTCCAACAAGAAAGTGATGCCTCAGAGTCTTTAGACCATGCGGCCACTGAAGCAAAGAATATTTTATTAAAAATTGCTTAGTTCAAAATACTTTATAGCTGGTAAAGATAACTTAATATAGTAATATAATCAATAATATATTAAAAAGAATTTTGATTGTGATATACGCTGAAATTTTTTCTTTATATTAAAAATAGCTATAAATGTGAATTTAAAAGAAATACTAACAGCTCTTACCTGAGATAATACCATCATTAATAATTCCCAATTAAAATATTCGATTTCATCCAAGTGATTTAGTTATTATTTCAATTAAAATAATTATCTTGACTAAATAAAAACATTGTAAAATTTTTACACATCAGAGATCACTGCTTCTGATTTTTTAAATAAAAAAAAATATTTTGTAGTTTAAGTTTAGATTAAGGGAATTACACTTTCAATGTTAAATGTAGAACTACACACCAGCTACCATGAAGAATGTAGTGATATATTTCAGTAATACACTCAAACCTCAAACTTTAAATATAGGAATGAAAATAGCTATATGGGTTTGTTATTATGAGTTAGCAATGGGACACCCCCCATTCAAATCACTCATCTTTTCAATACAGCAAGAGTGGTAAAATACATTTTTCACGCAATTCATAAATTTGGACGAGTGTTAAATAATATAAGTAGTAGATGAATATACTAGTGGACCCCCCTCTGCCCCCCACAATATTTAATCTCCCAGTTAGAAATTTCAAATTTTAAGATCTATTTGGCTATCTGGAGGGCTACTTAATTCCGGCTGGCCTGAGAGCAATGAAGTGCCTGTAAGCCTTGTCCGGTATTTAAACATTAAGTATTATTTAGGAGAATCTGAAGGCTTGTTATTTTTTGAGAATAGACTTGTGGTTGCCAAGAATATGGTGCACATGATGCTTGGTTTATTGCGTAATGTCACTTTGGAACTGTAAAAATAAAACAACAGCCTAGGCATGGCTTGTTTTGGTTAAACATGAGTGGTTAGAACTACACACTATAAAGAGTAAAAATATGGAGTCATGGCAAGACCCAATTCTATATTTGCTAAACTAGGTGTTCCTGATATCTTGATCAATGATATCAATCCATTCAATAGTTGTGGCTATTTAGAGTTTGCAAAAAAGTGGTACTTAAGGGTGGTTTTTTCAAGTTCTAGGTTTAGCCAATCTAATGTATTGGCTGAAAAAGGTGTTAGTACAGCCAAACATATCTTAAGAAAGTGCAAACTTAATAATCAGGATGTGTGCCATGCCCTGTTATAATACAGAAACTCTCCTATGAAGAATTTAGGATAGCCTCCTGCACAACAAATGATGTCAAGCAAGAATGTTGAAGTCTCGGATACCATGCACACACTCTGTTACTTCCCATTTCTGTGGACTATGAAACATTAAAAGCAAATAGGAATACTAGGGTTTTAAAACAGGAACATTATTATAACAGGGCATATGTACCTTTGGAACCATTACAAACTGGAGATCCCGTCTTTTATCAAAATAGAATTGAGGACTCTTGGGATAGTTGGAATGAAGGATTAATTGAAAAATATCTTCCGTTTAGGTCTTACTGTGCAAGTACAGGTGGAGGAGGAATAAGGAGAAATAGAAAATTTATTAGGCGTAAATATCAAACGAAAAGAACCTTTAGTGTATTGAGGGGTAACTGATAGTACCGGGTTTTAAAAGGGGGACAATGTTGATTATGATTTTGTTGGTTTTTCACATGAAAAGCCAGCAGGAGTCCCAGATGTTTCTGAAACTGTTAGCAACAACACCTGTAATAGCCAGTTGGACTCAATATCACCCTGTATAGGAGCCGAAGGAGAATTCCAGCTCTAGAGCATTTAATGTCAGACTCAGGTTTGAGTGAAGTTTTGAGACAGGATTAATTTCTTTGTGTTATGGGTGGTTTATTATAATAATAAAATAATAATAATAATAATAATAATAATTATTATTATTATTATTATTTTAATAATTATAATAATAATTATATAATAATAATAATAATTTTAATAATATATATATAATAATTATAATAATAATAATAATAATATAATAATAATAATAATAATAATTATTATTAAAATTATTATTATTTATTATTATTTTAATTAAAAACAAACTTAGGGAAGATGTAAGATATTTGGTGTCTCCTGTGTGTCAACATTGGACACTAGGAGTTTATGAATGATGCAATATCATATGACCCGTGTGTATCATGGGCTGAGGCTTATATGGCAGTTTAAAAAAGTTTACTGATAGCAGTACTTATGTTATCTTAGCTATTATTACTTATTATTTGTTAACACAATACAATAGTAATAAGGTGTTTTCCCACTCTATATTCATGCAAATGCTGATATATATTCTCTACTGTAAAGAAGATTTCAAAATGACAAAAGGTTGTTTTGTAGTTCCTAAATAGATATGTTCATGAGATCACATGCCTTCTGCAATCGACTCGCACAACCTCTGACAAGTATGATTCAAATAACAACTTATGATGCATGAAGCATACATTTACATACATTCATTAAGAATATCATTTTCAAACAATGGTGGAATATCTTTATTTTTCATCTAATATAATTTAAAAGACCATTTTGTTTTAATGCAGTACTAGTTGATATTTCAGATTGTGGTTGGCCAATTCCCTCCGCCTTTAGCTATGTGCTTAATATAATATAAATGATACATTATTTAATGGTGTACTAGTTTGTGGTTCAGCACTGCTAACCTTGGTGTCAAAATCCAATCAGATACTTTTAAATCAATCTAAAAAAAAAATAGTAGAGAGAAAATAATGATTTTTGTAAAGATAGTCTCAAGATGTAGCATCCCTACGCCATTATAAAACTTACTACACGATTACCAGTAAGTTAATGGTTGGCAGTGGCACCAAAGGGACACATTAATGATATGGTCATATTTAGAACTCACCTAAAGGCTATGACATTATCCAGCACCTCCTGTAGGTTATTGTGACCTAACTTGTTGGGATAAGATGTGCTGTTATACAGTAGTTTATTGCAATACTCCAGTTGAACAGGACCACAACGTCTTGGGACGGGTTGTACTGTTGTGGGAGGAGATAAAGTAACAGCAGTAATGGAGGACAAGGGCTGCTGTGTGGTGAGAGCTGCACTGCTTTCTGACAACAAACATGACAACACTTGAAATAAACACTCAACAATCTTAACAAATATTGGTTTGGAGATGAGCACTCTCAATCTGCCTGATACAAAACCTGTTATTCCAAGTTCACTTTTAGGTTCTTCTCTTATGAAAATATACCTATTTATTTGTTAAGCTATTGTAATCAAGTTTTTGAATATTTCAAGCAGATGCACTCAGTTTGATTTTTATTATTATTATATAGTTAATTTTGAAAGAGTATTGATATTTCCTATAATGTAAAGAAATGCAAACACAAAGTGCATTGATAGCTGTGGACTCAAACCTTTGACATCGATACTGTTTGGGTCGATGGTAAGATTAGCCAAGTACATGGGCTCTTCCAAGATGATTTCATTGGAGAGGACTGTGAACAGATCTGATGTTTGGACCCGCAGCCAGCGAGGATCAAAATGCACATTGAAATGCACCACCAGGTCATTGCCCTCCACACTGTGAAACAGATCAATAATTCAACTCTAAGGAGATAAAAACAATAATAAGCAGGTTTTTTATAGTAACGGCTTGAGACCAACAAAGTAGGTGAAGGCGGTGGCAACTACAACTTTTACATATGAGGGGGCTAGTTTCAAACTCAGCATTCTCCATTATTCAAAATTTTTCAGGAGAGGCAGAAAACTGGATTGGCAATACCCCATGCTGTGACATTATTTGAACAGACTTTATACATTTATGCATACCTACTTCCAAATACTAATAGCAATCCCTATATTAACTGTCTAAGGTTCTACCATTGAGAAATTAATGTTTGAAATGTGTAGATTGATAAGTTTGAAGTAACAATAAGGAGATAGCTAGGTTTGATATAACATAGCATGGAGATTACTCACTTTGATTCAATTTATTTATCCTTGATAAGTTAACCTGCTTTCAAAATAAAATTTGATGCCTTGGTAGTAAAAAAATTCATGATTAAAATTAAAATATATGATTATTATTTAATGTAGGCTACATCAATTGTAATAGTCCTGTTATTAATATTTATAACAAAGTTCAATAAATCGATAGCCTTTTTCATTTTAAACTTTCATTATTTTTACTTTCTCTCTATCTTACAGGTAGAGAAGTATGGTGATCGTCAAAAAAATCCAACTCGAGATTTTGATGAATTTTGACGTTTCATGACTCCCTGAATCCGAAAAAGTGGTTTTTGAATTTCCGTCTGTCTGTCTGTTTGTCTGTACCTCCAACTAGAGCCTAAACTATTTTACCGATTGAGCTAAAACTTGATATCTTGGGTTTTCATAGGGTTGCCCCGAGGGTTTTTTGGAATTGGATATCTACCCCTAAAATTAAGGGTAGTTTACTGAAGGGAAAAAAGAGAAAAAGTCGATTTTCTCAAAATCGGCTCTAACGATTTTGATTAAATTTCATTTATGAACATTAATAAATATTCCAAACCAAATGGCTACTCTCAATATTTCGACAAAATGGCTTTAAGGGCTCCGGTCTGATGCGTAAATTAACATTTTTTATAATAGCTCCGAAACTATTTGAGATATGAAATTACTTAGCATTAAAAATATGTATATATATTTATAATACAAATATTTTATTCGAAACATATTTTTATAAAATCAATAATTTTCAATCTATACGCAATTATATATATATTTTTAACTTTTTGGACATTAAAGCTTAATTATTGCGACCGTAAAAAAAACTAACCTGAAATGTTGATGGATGTCGACGTCTCATGACCCACCGAGCCCTAAAAAATAGTCTTTGCAATGCCGTCTGTCTGTGTGTCTATTAAAACTTAAAATTAAGGGTAGTTAACTGAAGTGCAAAAAGAGAAAAAGTCGATTTTCTCAAAATCGGCTCTAACGATTTTGATTAAATTTCATTTATAAACATTAATATATTCCAAACAAAATGGCTACCCTCAATATTTCGGCAAAATGGCTTTAAGGGCTTCGGTCTGACGCGTTAATTAACATTTTTAAAATAGCTCCGAAACTATTTGAGATATGAAATTACTTAGCATTACAAATATGTATATATATTTATAATACAAATATTTTACCTGAAACATATTTTTATAAAATCAATAACTTTCAATCTATACGTAATTATATGAATTTTTTTAACTTTTTGGACATTAAAGTTTAAGTATTGCGACCCTAAAAAAAAAAAACTAACCTGAAATGTTGATGGATGTCGACGTCTCATGACCCCCACAACCCTAAAAAATAGTCTTTGCAATGCCGTCTGTCTGTGTGATTATAAAAACTTAAAATTAAGGGTAGTTTACTGAAGGGCGAAAAGAGAAAAAATTTGTTTTCTCAAAATCTGCTCAAACGATTTTGATTAAAATTCGTATCTAGGCGTTGATTAAGATTATAAATAAACTGGCTATTTTCATTTTCCTATGAAAATGATTTTTAGGGTACTTTACAGAAGCGTTAATTTCCGTATCTCATAACTATTTGAGAAACTAAACAACTTATCATTGAAAAATTGTAAGACTATTTGAAATAAAAAACTTTTATTTGACATATATTTTCATAAAAGCAACAGTTTCTGAGATATTTGCAAATATATTAATACAATTTTGTGAGCTTTAGTTGTAAACATATACTACTTAAGTCTTAACGCAATAATTCTCCAATGCCATAGAGTAATTAAATATAAGTATCTAAAAAAGTATGTTATTTTTCCTTAAAGCTCTTAGGAGAAATGTTTGCACAGCAATGATCTATCTCCATTTTAGACTCAATAGTCAATATTTACATTTTTTATTTGTCAAAATTTATAAATGAATAATTAAATATCAATGCGATGACTTGAAGATCTGCAACACCTTATAAAATGTTAAAATTTTAACCAGAAATCGAAATTTTAATACGAAGTGTTGACCCTTGTGGAAGACATTAAACTGTTTGAAATGCTCTTAGGTGGACAAAGATGCGCCTCTTTTCTCATTGATTCTATATCATTGTATATTATTTTATGCGTGTTCTTATGTGGAGTGGTACATTATTCCATACTGTACATACAATGTACATTATTCCGTTTAGAAATCTTATGAGTTTATAGAAAGAGAGAGAAAGTCTGTGCGGTGCGCCATACCATTTATTTCTTCTTCTACTGGTTCACAAAGCTCTTCTTCAACTTTTTCTTCTTCCTCATCACTCTCTGTTGTTCTTCTCTTCTATATAAATGTTTCATTGTAATAGACCAAAAACTCGTTTTCTTACCAGTCATTTCCATAGTAAATATTTAGAAAATTTTCAACGCCTTTAAGCTTTGAAATATTTCCGTCTTTGCTACCTGGAGAAATACCTTCAGGGCTTATGTCAGCAGATGAACAGATTGTTTTTTTGCTAAGCTTCCCCAGCATCCAGCATCAGTCCTATCTCCCCGAACAACAATATCTTTATTATTTTTTTGCATGTTTGAGAATCATTCTTTTTGAGTGTGAAGTTTTAAAATGCCAATTTGATGTTTATTTTAATTTCTCTTTTGCTTATTTGTGCCAAATGTATCAAGTAAAGTTCTCTCCAGCTTTTAACAATGTTGTATAATTTGTTATAATATCATAATATTCCTCAGAAATGGCCATCACCTCATGCCGCTTGAATTTCTTTTTCAAGGTTCGCTAAATCTCTGTCTGGAGGTATGAACGATTGTCCTCTGATAGGATATAAAGTTCCATTACTTTAATGTTTTCGGGGATTCTTGCAGCCATTTCATGCACATTGACAAACCTATTTTATTTTTGTTTTCCCCTGAACATTCATCAGATATTAATCTTATTTTGCTGATCTCTGACAAATTTTTATACTTCAAACTTTGGTACCATGCTGAAGCTATCTGATTTGATCTCTTAGGGTACTGATCTTACGTCCATGTGTAGTTGAAGCAGTTGTTTGGATTTAAATTGCTGTGTGAACTACCTTGGACAACTTCAAAATTGTGCAGGTACAAATGCCTACTATAATAAGCATGTTGATCAGGCACGCTGGGTAGCACACATTTTTTATGTAAATCATAAGACATTATCAGTAAATAAGGGTCATTACATTGCAGAGCTTCAAAAAATGCTTTGGCTCGGAGCTTGTGTATGCGCTTTTCAGCTATTAGGTAATTTTTCTTTTCAATATCTTTCTCCTTTTTCAGCTACTCAGTTAAATGAATGAACGTGGAACACATATCAGTTCAAGGGACACCAAATCCGAGGCTAAATTTGTAAACAAAAATGTTTCTAAAAATGACTTTTTTACTCTTACATCACCTATTGCTTGCTCGTTATGCATTTTCTAAAGTTTGGTAATGCTAAGTGTGGATGATAAATACTTTCTTACACTGGCCCCTATACAGTAGTGTGATTCCACACATGAAGTAAGGATATTAACATTATTACAAGTTCCCTACTTCATTGAATTGTCTACTCTTTCTATAGCTATCTCTTTTTTTTAGCGAGACTTACACCAGATACAACAAAGTCTTTGCAACATATTCAACCCTTGATCTAGTTATATGTAATATATTCAAAAAGGATTTTTGGCAAACTGGAAGCAATCTTCCACCATACATCGATCAAAATATTTAGTTTGGTGGGTTTTCTTTGGATGTTTTTAATTTTTTGGTCTTCTGCGCCTAATCTATATTTATTAATAAAAAGTTATCTTGATCAATTTTGTTAATATTGGAGTAAAATTGTTTGTGGAAATGCATAATATCAACCATTTTTAGCTTAGAACATTGTAGTGCCTTTGTACTGTGTTGAGAGGTAGGGTATTGTGGTAATGTCTTGGCAGAATATCTGCAAAATACAAAGTACAATTTAATATCCAAACAGACATAAAACTAAATGTCTGTGGTAAGTGAATATTAATATTATCCATCAATATTAAGAAATTTAAATATTATAATACTATATTCTAGCTAACTGTGTAACCAAGCTAAATGTTGCTCACTTAAGTTTTTTTGTGACATATCTTTTCCAGTTTTCAGATTGTTGTATTCGTTTCCGAGCTTTTGTGGGTGTCACTGGTGAAAATGTTTCACTTAAAGCTAGAATTGTATACATTTTTATGCATAATATACACAATACAAAGTTTAATAACCACGCAAATAAAAGAACAGCACAGCAGTATTTGATCGGCAATTGTTTAATTTTTCGTCTGCTAGAGATAGAGCTCTTAGAGTAATATGATCTTTGATAACGTACATTAAATATACTGGTTGTTTAGTATTGTTGTAGAGTTGTATTGTGTTGTGTTATGTTGGATAATTTGGAAAATTTGTCATGCGCAGTGAAAATAAGTGACCACAAATCTGTGTGGCCTACGCTAATTCAGGCTGATAGATGGTGTTTAAAATAGTTTCTAAGATCATTGGTAGGAAGCAGCACTGCTGACTCAAGGGTGTGAAAAGGATATTTTGCCATTCAAATAGTCTGTTGCAGTCTTCGATCTCAAGTGTGTGTAAAGTGTAAAGTCATCAAGTCTGCATCAAGTCTACATCAAGTCAAGTGTACTTTACTATTCGGATACAGCCTCTGTTTGTGGTTCCAACAATGAAGTAAACAAAACACGTAGCATGATGGGTAGCCAATCATATGCTTCTGTGATTGGTTGGTTTGGAGATTGTTGACATTGAATTTTGAAATAACAAACCAGTGAAGATTGCTGTTTGATTTTGATAGCCTATTTTAATGTTAAAAATCAATAGGATATTTAAGTGTTTGAAATAACACAATATTGAATTCTCATACAACTCAAAAAACAGATTTGAATGCAACCAATATGTAAAAATCGAAAATAAATGGGGATTGCTGGGTTTGAAACTAGCCCCCTCATGTACCTATACACATTCAGGAGATGAGTGGGGTTAAGGAGGTAAGATTTGTCAGCAAATATTTAAGCTAAAAATTTCAAACAAATACTAGCAATAATTAGAAATGAAAATATATCTGTAAAAGCGTCAGATCATTGAATCTCAAGGAAGGGAATGTAATCGTTATGGCTTTGAGTCTTTAGTGAAGTATTGACCATTTGACTATCACAGACCCGATATTAGTTACTTTTAGCACCACGTATTACTACCCGTCTGGGTCTATATAGTTCTGGTGTTAGAAAAAGATTCAAACACCAGGTTCTGTAATCGATATGTGGTTGTGGAAAGAGAACTGTAATAATTGTTATTGTTTTATAGGATAATGTTCTAGTGCTATTGTCCTTTGAACCAATTAGATTAAAGTTTGTACTTTAAACTTGGGATATTTCAATGTCGAGATTTTCATTTAAATAACTGGATTTATTTATATACAAAAATTGAAAAATATAATGGTAAAAGTGAAGGGTAAATTGAGTGTAAAAAGTTATCTGACAGCTTTACAGAGCACCGAGAGTGAGTTCGTTGAGCACTTGGTCAAGCTAACACTTGACGGATTGTTTGGTAACAAGGTTGGTAATTTAGACGGAACTATTAGTCAGGGGCTACTGTGGGTTTAGTTTGGAAAGCAGCCAAGTGAAACCACACTTAGAAATTACATTGTTCTGCATTGATTTTTTTTTTACAAAATAATTACTAATTTATTTCAAGTTTTATTACCCACTGCCCCATTGTACTGTCGATTCTGGTTGTACATTTATGTATTGTTTAAGGTAATGTGATAAGGATGAAAAAAATTGCATCCTTGAGGAAATGTGCTTGCATTTGCCTGAAGGAGAGAAAAAACCATAAAAATAACCGAATGGTATTCAGACCTTGATCTCATAATCATCATCGTTGGTATCTCAGTCCATTGTGAGAGTGATGACTTAGAGACCATTCCCATCGTCATTGGTAATGAAGTCCATTGTGAGAGTGATGCCTTAAAGACCATTCACATCATCATTGGTGGTGCAGTGTATTGTGAGAGTGATGCCTTAGATACCATTCATATCCTCATTGGTAATGAAGTCCATTGTGAGAGTGATGCCTTAGGGACTATTCACATCGTCATTGGTAATGAAGTCTATTGTGAGAGTGATGCCTTAGAGACCATTCACATCGTCATTGGTAGTGCAGTCCATTGTGAGAGTGATGCCTTGGAGACCATTAATATCGTCATTGGTAATGAAGTCAATTTTGAGAGTGATGCCTTAGGGACCATTCACATCGTCATTGGTAATGAAGTCCATTGTGAGAGTGATGCCTTAGGGAATATTCACATCATCGTTGGTATATCAGTCCATTATGAGAGTGATGCCTTAGAGACCATTCCCATCGTCATTGGTAATGAAGTCAATTTTGAGAGTGATGCCTTAAAGACCATTCACATCGTCATTGGTAATGAAGTCCATTGGGAGAGTGATGCCTTAGGGACTATTCATATCGTCATTGGCAATGAAGTCCATTGTGAGAGTGATGCCTTAAGGAATATTCACATCGTCATTGGTAATAAAGTCCATTGTGAGAGTGATGCCTTAGAGACCATTCCCATCGTCATTGGTAATGAAGTCCATTGTGAGAGTGATGACTTAAAGACCATTCCCATCGTCATTGGTAATGAAGTCCATTGTGAGAGTGATGCCTTAAGGAATATTCACATCGTCATTGGTAATAAAGTCCATTGTGAGAGTGATGCCTTAGGGACCATTCCCATCGTCATTGGTAATGAAGTCCATTGTGAGAGTGATGACTTAAATACCATTCCCATCGTC
Source organism: Timema podura (assembly GCA_033556935.1). Lineage (NCBI taxonomy): Eukaryota > Metazoa > Arthropoda > Insecta > Phasmatodea > Timematidae > Timema > Timema podura. Next base: position 46,301,796 of record JAVRXN010000003.1, read on the forward strand.
ATTGGTAATGAAGTCCATTGTGAGAGTGATGCCTTAGGGACCATTCCCATCGTCATTGATAATGAAGTCCATTGTGAGAGTGATGACTTAAAGACCATTCCCATCGTCATTGGTAATGAAGTCCATTGTGAGAGTGATGCCTTAGAGACCATTCACATCGTCATTGGTAATGAAGTCCATTGTGAGAGTGATGCCTTAGAGACCATTCACATCGTCATTGGTAATGAAGTCCATTGTGAGAGTGATGCCTTAGGGACTATTCACATCGTCATTGGTAATGAAGTATATTGTGAGAGTGATGCCTTAGAGACTATTCACATCGTCATTGGTAGTGCAGTCCATTGTGAGAGTGATGCCTTGGAGACCATTCACATCGTCATTGGTAATGAAGTCAATTTTGAGAGTGATGCCTTAAAGACCATTCACATCGTCATTGGTAATGAAGTCCATTGGGAGAGTGATGCCTTAGGGACTATTCATATCGTCATTGGCAATGAAGTCCATTGTGAGAGTGATGCCTTAAGGAATATTCACATCGTCATTGGTAATAAGTCCATTGTGAGAGTGATGCCTTAGAGACCATTCCATCGTCATTGGTAATGAAGTCCATTGTGAGAGTGATGACTTAAAGACCATTCCCATCGTCATTGGTAATGAAGTCCATTGTGAGAGTGATGCCTTAAGGAATATTCACATCGTCATTGGTAATAAAGTCCATTGTGAGAGTGATGCCTTAGGGACCATTCCCATCGTCATTGGTAATGAAGTCCATTGTGAGAGTGATGACTTAAATACCATTCCCATCGTCATTGGTAATGAAGTCCATTGTGAGAGTGATGCCTTAGGGACCATTCCCATCGTCATTGATAATGAAGTCCATTGTGAGAGTGATGACTTAAAGACCATTCCCATCGTCATTGGTAATGAAGTCCATTGTGAGAGTGATGCCTTAGAGACCATTCCCATCGTCATTGGTAATGAAGTCCATTGTGAGAGTGATGACTTAAAGACCATTCCCATCGTCATTGGTAATGAAGTCCATTGTGAGAGTGATGCCTTAGAGACCATTCACATCGTCATTGGTAATGAAGTCCATTGTGAGAGTGATGCCTTAGAGACCATTCACATCGTCATTGGTAATGAAGTCCATTGTGAGAGTGATGCCTTAGGGACTATTCACATCGTCATTGGTAATGAAGTATATTGTGAGAGTGATGCCTTAGAGACTATTCACATCGTCATTGGTAGTGCAGTCCATTGTGAGAGTGATGCCTTGGAGACCATTCACATCGTCATTGGTAATGAAGTCAATTTTGAGAGTGATGCCTTAAAGACCATTCACATCGTCATTGGTAATGAAGTCCATTGTGAGAGTGATGCCTTAGGGACTATTCATATCATCGTTGGTATATCAGTCCATTGTGAGAGTGATGCCTTAGAGACCATTCCCATCGTCATTGGTAGTGCAGTCCATTGTGAGAGTGATGCCTTAGAGACCATTCACATCGTCATTGGTAATGAAGTCCATTGTGAGAGTGATGCCTTAGGGATTATTCATATCGTCATTGGTAGTGCAGTCCATTGTGAGAGTGATGCCTTAGAGACCATTCACATTTTCATTGGTAATGAAGTCCATTGTGAGAGTGTTGCCTTAGGGACTATTCACATCGTCATTGGCAACGCACTCCATTGTGACAGTGATGTCTTAAGGACTTTACATCGTCATTGTTAATGAAGTCCATTGTGAGAGTGATGCCTTAAGGAATATTCACATAGTCATTGGTAATTCACTCCATTGTGACAGTGATATCTTAAAGACTATTCACATCGTCATTGGTAATGAAGTCCATTGTGAGAGTGATGCCTTAGAGACCATTCACATCGTCAATGGCAATGCACTCCTTTGTGACAGTGATGTCTTAAGGACTTTACATCGTCATTGTTAATGAAGTCCATTGTGAGATTGATGCCTTAAGGAATATTCACATCGTCATTGGTAATAAAGTCCATTGTGAGTGTGATGCCTTAGGGACTATTCACATCGTCATTGGTAATGAAGTCCATTGGGAGAGTGATGCCTTAGGGACTATTCATATCGTCATTGGCAATGAAGTCCATTGGGAGAGCGATGCCTTAGGGACTATTCACTTCGTCATTGGCAATGAATTCATTGTGGACGTGATATCTTAAAGACTATTCACATCGTCATTGGTAATGAAGTCCATTGTGAGAGTGATGCCTTAGAGACCATTCACATTTTCATTGGTAATGAAGTCCATTGTGAGAGTGATGCCTTAGAGACCATTCACATCGTCATTGGCAATGCACTCCATTGTGACAGTGATGTCTTAAGGACTTTACATCGTCATTGTTAATGAAGTCCATTGTGAGAGTGATGCCTTAAGGAATATTCACATCGTCATTGGTAATGAATCCATTGTGAGAGTGATGCCTTAGGGAATATGACATCGTCATTGGTAATGCAGTCGATTGTGAGAGTGATGCCTTAGAGACCATTCACATCGTCATTGGTAATGCAGTCCATTGTGAGAGTGATGCCTTAGAGACTATTCACATCGTCCAGGCTAATGAAGTCCATTGTGAGAGTGATGCCTTAGGGACCATTCACATCGTCATTGTTAATGCAGGTCATTGTGAGAGTGATGCCTTAGAGATCATTCACATCGTCATTGGTAATGCAGTACATTGTGAGAGTGATGCCTTAGAGACCATTCACATCATCATTGGTAATGCAGTCCATTGTGAGAGTGATGCCTTGGAGACCATTCACATCGTCATTGGTAATGAAGTCAATTTTGAGAGTGATGCCTTAAAGACCATTCACATCGTCATTGGTAATGAAGTCCATTGTGAGAGTGATGCCTTAGGGACTATTCATATCATCGTTGGTATATCAGTCCATTGTGAGAGTGATGCCTTAGAGACCATTCCCATCGTCATTGGTAATGAAGTCCATTGTGAGAGTGATGCCTTGGAGACCATTCACATCGTCATTGGTAATGCAGTCGATTGTGTGAATGATGCCTTAGAGACCATTCACATCGTCATTGGTGGTGCAGTCCATTGTGAGAGTGATGCCTTAGATACCATTCACATCCTCATTGGTAATGAAGTCCATTGTGAGAGTGATGCCTTAGGGATTATTCACATCGTCATTGGTAGTGCAGTCCATTGTGAGAGTGATGCCTTAGAGACCATTCACATTTTCATTGGTAATGAAGTCCATTGTGAGAGTGTTGCCTTAGGGACTATTCACATCGTCATTGGCAATGCACTCCATTGTGACAGTGATGTCTTAAAGACTTTACATCGTCATTGTTAATGAAGTCCATTGTGAGAGTGATGCCTTAAGGAATATTCACATAGTCATTGGTAATTCACTCCATTGTGACAGTGATGCCTTAAGGAATATTCACATCGTCATTGGTAATGAAGTCCATTGTGAAAGTGAAGCCTTAAGGACTATTCACATCGTCTTAGGTAATGCAGTCCATTGTGAGAGTGATGCATTTGAGCAGTGGTTCTCAAACTGGGGTTCGTGAAATATTCCAAGGTGATCACCAAAATATTTCTTAAATGATGAATTTTTGCAACACTTTTTGTGTAAATGTGAAGCAATTACAACTAGTTATCGTCTCACACTGAATTCGGGTGCTTATCTCGAGTAGAACTCTTACAAAATGGTTTGAAAATAAACAGGAAGTTTTTATTTTTCCTATCAACCATCCCTTTCACAAACCAAAGTGCATGCAAGATCAAATGTGGCTCCAGGCTTTGGCCTATTTGGCAGACATTTTCTCGAAAATGTACAGTTTAAACCTAACTCTTCATGGATCAAATATTAACGTTTTTATTGTGCAAGACCATATCGAATCTTTCATAAAAAAAATTGACTTTTAGAAAAATTAGCAATCAAATTAAGTTGATACCCCTCACGACTTCATGGTAGAAAATCAGCTTTCTTTGGACGTAAATGTAACGAACGTGGTTATAGAACACTTGAAAGGAATTGGAAAAACCATCAGAGAATATTTCCCAGCCATGTCCAATAATAACAATTGGATTCGCAATCCCCTGGAAGAGACAGACAGATGTTTTGAAATACTCCATATTAAGTGTGAGTGAAAAAGAGCAGCTCCTTGAAATTTCCACTGATTTTGAATAAAAGAAAAGCTATACATATTTGTCACTAATTGGTTTCTGGTTAAGTTTAACGGAGAAGTTCCCAGTGTTAGCGAATAAAGCTATTACAGGTTTGGTACAATTTTTTTCAAAATAATTTTCTTCATATTCCTATTTAAAAAATAAATACATAAACAGGCTCAATGTTGAAAGTGACTCGAGACATTATTTATCGTCTATAGTTCCTGACTTTAAAGCTCTGTGCCATCCAAAACAAGCGCATCCTTCTCACTAAGTCACGTGGGTAGTTATTTAAATTCCTACTTAAATGGTTTTAATATTATTTCACTACATTTGGTAGGGTATCCCAAAGTACCTAAAGGAGCTATAGTAGGTTAATTTAAATATATTAAACAATTTGATTACTATTAATTAGAACGTTTCATAAAAAAATTGGTATAAAATTAAGTGCGTGTTTATGGATATTTATCAGGGGGTTCGTGCAACTCAGATGTTTGTGATAGGGGTTCTATTGTGAGAGTGATGTCTTAGAGACCAGACACAATAATTAAACTGGTTTGTTTTTGTGAAGGGTTGTATTATGTGCGTGGTCTCTGATTGGTTGGTTTAAGGTCGAAGAAAACCCTCAGTGTTGTTCAATTAAGATTTTATTTCTTCTTTTGTCAATTCGACTTTTACTTTGACGTTTGTCTTGTACGGATTCTTTTACAGACTGAGTGAATTTTAGGAAGATGAGTGACATAAAAGATAAACTAATAAACAGTATTTTGAGGTACGCCTAAATTTAGGACAAGAGGCATAGAAATCACCATAATCAATGCATTATTAACAAGAACTTGAAGAGGATTGCTACCGAAACAGCATGCACTGGTAAGTTAAATAAATAACGAATATGTAACCCACCTCCCCCCCAACCCCCCCACCCCCTTATCCTTCTGTGGGCCTAGGTTGTCAGGATGTGTTGCAGCCGAGGATGGGGGAAGTGACTGGGATCTGACCATGTGGGTTTGTAATTGACGTCCAGCTTGGGTTTTTATGGTACTACTATGTTCTATTACAGAAAATGATGTTGATAAACAAATATTATAGGATATGGAAAAACTTATTAGATTTACTTAGAAGCTCGTGACCAAACGAAGTATGCAAGGAATGCTTAACCAATGGTCTGACTGACCTCTAGGTGATCCTGCATGGTTATTAACCCCAGTAGCCTGGGCTCAAGGGTAGCCCTCCAATACACATACCGATGATCCGGCGTCCTATCCCACGTAGCCCCAAAAACGGGCAGAGTGATACCCTACACTCACTGGTGATTAGTCAGCCTTGTTAGCTTGGATACACTACTATCTATCTTGGTTTCTAGCCCGATTTCCCGCGAGGAATGCACACATTTTCATTTTGTCAGCGCATATTATGTTCTATTTGTTTATTAGCTAGCCAAACACCTTTCAATACTTGTTTTGTCATTCACAAACCAGAACATAACAAATGTTAAACAACCCACGCCTCAATTTAGGCTGTGTCGATTACAAATGTAAATATTTGTAGACACTAGATTTTTTCAATCTTATAACGTAATTTTAATTATCTATATTAATAAAATAAAGAGTTTTTTTTGTCTGTCATGAGCGTTGCGCAATTTCTACCAAAATTAGAGGTCTGGAATTTAAAAATTAGTATCTCCAGTGCATGAACGTGTGCACCTCAAATCAGGAATGTTAAAATTTAGGTAATAAAATCAGGCTGTGCCCCGGACAACGTGGGCAGAAAACAGTGGTTGTCAAACTATGGGTCGCAAGCTGATTTCAATGGATCGCAAAAAAATTTTTAAATGTGATTCTTACTTTGTCATGACCCCTCGGGTATAGAAAGTATTGTGATCGTCAAAAAAATCAAATTCGAGATTTTGATGGATACTGAAGTTTTATGACCAGTGAAACCCCCTCTCCCCCCCCCCCCCCCCCCCAAAATGTTTTTGCAAAGCCATCCGTCCATCTGTGTGTCTGTATCTCGGCCAAACAATTACCAATCAGGCTAAAACTTGGTATCTAGGGTTTTCATAGGGTTCCCCCAAGGATTTTTTTAATGGGATATCCAACCTTAAAATTAAGGGTAGTTTACTTAGGGGTGAAAATAGATCAAATCAATTTACTCAAAACCGTCTTTATATTTATATATAAACCAATAGTTTTCTGAGTTATAAGCAAACTTTTTTTTTAAGTGAGATCTATGAAATGAGAAATAGACAGGTTTTATTTTGTTGTATAATTATCTTTATTAATAAATTTCTGAAATAAAATTAAATTTAATAATAAATTCTCGTGTTCATTAAAGTTAGTTGGGTACGCACATGAAAGGAGGCCATAAGAGAGGCTAAGAAGTGTTTGAATGTTTCTCTGACGTGCCTTACCTCCCTAGATGAGTGGATGTTGATTCAAGTGATTGTGAGATGCAGGAAACATCACTCTCTATCAGTAATAATATTATTATATCATCCGCAAATTTACCACTTGTTTCGATACTCCTAAATAGTACTCTCCACTTAGAAAAACAAATGCCAAACTCACATTCGACAGTCTTTTGTGCCTATGATAGTCTTTTGTTGTCATTTTCCTTTGCCAATTGCAATGATTTTCCCCCGTATGGTTTCTTCAAATCTATTTTTAAAGGGTATGCCTCGTCTGCGATCAAAACAAAGGGCATTAATCCTTCTGGTCTCGGCAAAAATGTTTTAGAAGGTATTTCAAGTTTTCCAGTTTCCAAAAACATTACTAGCGCTGAAGCTTTGAAGGTCCCACCATCACTTTGTTTGCCATAAGCACCAATATCTACTGATGTAAATTTATAATGATCATCGATAAGCCTTTGTAACGCGAGAGAAAAATACTGTTTGTTGTTGAAATACACTGATCCAGAATGTCCTGGACATCTTATGCTCACACGCTTCCCATCTAGTGCAGCTATGCAATTGGGAGATTGCCAGATAGTATAAAATCGCCCTGCAATTCTTTTGAAATCTGCAGCATTTGGTGTCTTCATATGAAATGGCAGAAAACTTTGCCAAAGGCACTGACAGATATATCTGATGATTTTACCCACTTTAGAAAAAAAAACATTCTAAAGGTTAGTGCGAAACTTCTGAAACTGGTTCCGGTGGCTAGATATCTGAAATAAAACAATTCAGTTTTGGTTTAAAGCTTTCATGGCAGTCGTCAATGGAATGATGATTTCCAGGATGCTTGCCACATCGTTTCAAAGTAACTTATGAGGAACCCACTTCAGTGACCGAATGGTCTAAGGCATCAGTCTTGCGTTGAACTGGCCTGCTGATGACGGGAAGATCGGGTTATGTCAAAGTCACGCCCACTGAGGTGATTTTTCCTAAATTTTTCTCACTCCCCTAACATGAAAATGCAGTGGATTACCTCTAAAATGATTTCTTCCTCCTCCCTTCTCAATTAGAGTAGTTATCATATTAGTGTGATGAACAGTTAGTAAAATGCGGTGATAAAAAATTTAAAAACTGAGTTTGAAACTCGGTATACTTTGAATAATGACGTAACAATCAGCCCAGAAACCATCATTTCATTGAAACAAAAGAACCACTCAAACTAGTGAAAAAGATAAATAGTGAGAAAATATTTGAAATAATGTAATATTCACATCTCGAGGTACATCTAAATTTTGCGTTTTATTTTCAGAGGCATTTGCAAATACAACATGGAAAAACTTAAAGCCAAGAATATGGCAAGGGTTATCAAAAAGGTCTAGTCATAAAACACCATCTTCGTGGCTTTATTTTGAGAGAATGTCATTTATAAAATACCAGTTTACGCCCAGAGACAAACACACACATTTAAGCTTATCTCAAAAAATAATTGAATATGTAGATGAAGAAACCAGAAGCGATGTGGATGAGCTGGAGTCTCATGAAAGTGAGGACATTGGAGAAATTGGTGATATTTCTCTCTCGTCCAGCATCTGAACCATCGCTTTCACCGTCTAATGAAACGGTCATTAGGATTGGCTACAGAAAAAGAAGTACCCTATAGGTACGGTGACCATATTTCTGACAGTGAAAATCGGGACAACTTGGCAACATTTTTCAAAAGTAGCATAAGTGGATAAGCATAAGGGATAAGCATAGTTAAGAACAAACATATTCCAAGATTTTTTTATTTTTAGTAATTTAAAAAACATAAATTACAATAATATATAGCTATAAAGAAATATGGGCTACGTAAAAATGTTAGTCAAAACTACTGGACTCATCTCAATCTCTAAGACTAAGTGGCTCACAGTAACAAGTAATTTTAAAGTTTAAATAATAAGAGTTTTGAGAAAATTATATTTTGTAAAAATATAATAGGCTATTAAAAATTAAGATGTTTTTCTGTTCATTTTCCTAATTCTACTCGTTTTCAGTTGATTCAATGATTTAATTTTAAGTTGAATGTCTATTTGTGACTTATAAAAGCTGCCATTTTTAAATTCCGTATATAAAATCTATGTGCATTGAACAACATTTACTTAATCTAGAGGGGTAGCAACCGGCCGCCCCACTACCGCCGCCGCCACCGCCTCCGGTGCAAAGGCAAAAGCTCACGGAGTTTATTCATATACTCTCAATAAAAGTAAAATATTATAAATGTAACGATCTCGATATTTTAACTTTACTGTAGAAACTTTTTTCATCAGTCAGACAATTCGTGACATTTTGGTCGATATTCGGGACGCCGGGACACAGCCCTTAAAATCGGGACGGTCCCGATTTTTTCGGGACGTATGGTCACCGTACCTATGGACAGTCCTTGTTATCCTTAGAAAGGGAAAATCTCGAACTTAGAAATACACGTCACACCACTTTAGATCCTAATGATAAGAATGTTGGTTTTTTCAATTCATTACTTTCCCACGTACAAAAATTAAGTGATGAGCATAAAATTATTTTTCGAACGGAAACTCAGAATCTATTATATAAACTAACATAGAGAAAAGCCCAAGGGTTATTGTAAACTAGTAACCCATCAATGAAGCCCGTCTTCCCCCCTGGCCCAACAAACAACCCCAGAATTATACAATTATTCCTCATTTGAATCTTCACAACATACATAAACTTATCAACATTTGCTTCCTTCTTCATCATCAACAATACGAGTATTTTTTTTTATATTAATAAAAGGCTTTTCAATAAAGAAAATGTGTCGATTTTTTTTTTCAACTTTATAGGGGAAAACACTTTTAAATCAAAGAAAATGTTTTGATTTTTCTCAACTAATCGTGACAAGCATTTCTTCAATTGAAATAGGATTAACATGGTAGTTATTGTAATGTCGTTATTCAACCTTCGACTTAATTTCATTCAATATGTAAGTGAACGTTTCCAATGACATTCTTGTATAGCTGCGAAACCTTTCTTCATCACTTTAAGTTGGTGAATAAATGGTGAAGTTCTCCCAGTCTTTTTCTCTTCTGATTGATAGAGTGTGCACTAAACTGCCTAGATCTATTACTGGTTAACAAGTGACATTTTACCGCTGCTCACATGTCATCACTATCATCACTACTGCTCGAAAATATATATATTATTTTGTTTTAATAAATGTTTTAAAAGTAAAATTAAAAATTTTTAAATTTAAAAATTAAAAATTTTTAAATTTAAAAATTAAAAGGAGTTTAAGTAGTAGATTATAGTCATAATTACTCTAAATAATTTAATATGTATGAAATAAAGTGCATTGATCAAAAACAATTTTTAGTCAATAAAATTATAGAATAATAGGGGACAAATAAAAATGAAAACACTGACACATATTTACAGACACTTCAATATTCCTATGCTATTATAGCATCTTCCTCAGGAAGTAGTAGTAAGAAGATGCTATAAAATAATATAAATATTTAAGTTTGTGTAAATATGTGTTGGTGGTTTTATTTTTATTTGCATTCTATTAGTTTCCTACTATTCTATCATTGTATTTATTCTAAATAATAATTTAAGTCAACTTGAGGGGTGCAGGAACTCGCTATCCAATAAATTGGACCATTTATCAATGTTTAAGATGATTGTTTTGAGATGTGAGCCTAAAACGAGTCAAATAAAGGCCTAACATAGGAGGGGAATTTGAATGTCTGAGGAAGTAGGCATATAGCACACTTTTATCCTTAAACATCAGGTCTAACAGTACTTATGGTTAATGCTAGGATAGAAAAAAATTATACTTGCAAAAGTTGTATCCTGTTCGATAAGAAAGGTTAAATAATATTTCAAAATAATTAATATAAAAGTTTATTACCTACCTTCTTAGACTCGTTGAACTACTCACAAAAGTTGTAGTTTAACACTAGATATGGAACATTTTGAGATCATGAATAGGGATGTAGTATTGAAATAAAAGTATTGATACCGTAATCATTAAAAGTATCGGAAGAAAAATATCGATGCTGTACTAGTATCGAAAAAAAAAGTATCAATAACAGTAAGTCTCAGTAAAGATTTTTTTTCACGAGATGCTTTTTCGATATCCATCTTCTTAAAAAAACTTCCATAGTTCACTTCTGGGATGGGGCCTTTTTTAACTACATTCGTCGTTTATATAATCAATCAAGATATTTTGACTGAGTTCAATGAGCTCTACAAAAGCTTATATCGTCTAGTTTGTGGTGAGAGTGCTCGTTGATAAAGTAAAGGGTAGTAAACTGGTCGCCATTCGACCCCTCGACCGGTCAAGCATCAGGATGTATCAATAAACAAAGATGTCGACCTCGGTGGTTTTGGGGTAAAGTGCTCGCCTCAGGATCCGATGCACGTGGGCTCAAACCCAGCCGAGGTCAAAGGACTTTTATTGAGTGACAAAACTCCGAAGTACACCTTCATTCGGAGGGGAAGTAAAGCCGTCGGTCTCATGTCGATTATGGCATGTAAAAGAACCCTGGAAAGTATGTGAAAATATATCTCCCGGCAAATTAATAAGCTCTTTCTCACTCGTTCCTAAAAATTCATTGGCGTGTAGCTCCTACGGGTAGTAATACGCGGTGCTAATTAATAATAAACAAATATGAAACAACAGCTATGAATTATGATGAGCTAAAAGAGATTGAATGCTCAAGTTGAAGAAAGTGAGTGAGAATTGAGAAATAGTGACATTTGTTCTCCCTCCACAGTCAGCCCCGGTAAACATTTAAACCCAGCGAGAGTGAAGATAGCAAGAAAGTTGTTTATTTCAACACCGGAGTGTGAGTACTAATATCAGTAACAGTATCGGAAAAAAGGTTTCGAGTAAAAAAATATTAGCATCAAAAGGAAAATATCGATATTACTAAAGTATTGATACATTTTTCCCATCGTTAATCATAAAGTACATTCTCTAAAAAAATATATTTAGGAATGAAACTTATAGCCGCGTGATTAAGGAACTAGACCAAAATACTTAGACTACTTACCACGAAACATATTTTTGATTATAATAATTGTGTCTCTGTATTAAACTACCTATTTTCATTTATCTAATTCTAGTTTAGCATCTAATCTCCAGGTAACTAGACAAGGCAACCAAAACATTTGTGACTTTATAAAACTGATCTACTCTCACCTGTCAAATAAGAATACTTGTGTGTTTGTATAATAGTGATGATATACTCTAACCCAGTGGCACATTCTCCGGGTGTGCTAGTCCTGTGCCGCATAGGCCTACCCATAATGATATGGACTAGTTTTTTCTTTAATTCAATGCTGTCTGTGGGAACTGTGTAAATACTTATATTTAAATTGTTAGTAAATATACATGTAATTAATTAATAGTTTTAAAACTAGTATTGGTTCATATTCCAAGAAACCTGTGTTTTAAGTAATTCTTCTTCCAAAAGGCTCTACTTAACACAATACGAAACCCAGAGCCTGCTGCTTGAAAATCGCAATGCATGGTAGGGAGGCTCTAATGACCTTGCCCAATGTCTAGGGGGTTGCAACGAATTTCTTTCCGCGCACCCACAAGTCATTGGCCAATGAGTTCGGGTTTTTACACCCCAGGTCATGCTGTTTATGTAAAATAAGCTAAGCATTGTGCCAACTATTGGAAAAAGGTACAAGATCACGATATTTATTTATTAAGCTAATTTAGTATAGATTAAGTAAAATTACATAATATATATATATACAATTAATTGTAAAATAATAGTTAGTATACGTAACAAGCTTTAAATTATACACTAATTAAATACATTGAGTTATTTTTAGGCATTCTAGTCTCATGTACTATCATGTATTTGGCACACACATTTAGCCACTCTTTCAACGCACCCAGCCATTTACTTTGGGAGAGGTATTCAACAAGGCTGTAGCAAGAATGCAATTTTGATGGAGAGAGCGAGTTTGGGGTTGCACAGCCTCCTAAGCCCTGAAGGCCAAGAATATTTATGAATATTAAATGCTTTTATAAATTATTTAGAGTAGTTTTATAGTAATTAGAGATTTAATTAATGCAAATGGTTCCAAAGCTATTATTTATATATTTTTCAATTGTTAATTTTGTTTGTAACAGTAAACCTTTTGTACATTAGGCTTAAGCTTGAAGCCTGGCATTAAAATGTAGCCTATACATTCGACACATCTTCAATGCTAGATATTTCAGTTATACTTAATATTATTTAAATTTTTATTAAAATTTTTATGGTGTTGGGGAAAGAGGGGGTGGGGGGTCAAATAGCCTGTTTGCCCCTCTCCCCCTTGGGTGTAGGCCTACCCCTGCTTACAGCAAAATATATGTGTAAATTTCTTAGCAATAAACCAATTACGTAGTGATAGAGTATTAATAGTCCGAGATGACCCCCCCTATGTTAGTCAGAGATTACGTATCTAAATAGCTTCTGGAACATTAACTATCAAGTTGGGAGACTCGTTTGTTTCCAAGTAGTATTGTGTGAGATAAGTTAGGCTTTAATAAATAGTTTTAATTGCAACGTTAGTTGGAGAATCAACCTGATTCCCTCTTACCATGATTTGATGAACGCTTAATCCATGTACCACTTCATTTTACTCTTATTATGATGTTTTAATTTGAGTATTGCTAATTGTGTGCTGTCTCTCTTATGCATTCAGAAATATACTCATACTACTTTTAGCCCCAATATTAATATTTACTTAAATTTCTAACAATGTAGATATCATTACAATTTGAGGACCACCTTTGTGGTCTAGTGGTCAGAGGTTCCAGCTAGGGACCCAGAGGTTCCGGGGTTGAATCCCGGCGCTTTCATATTTTCTGAGAAGTCGTTTCAGATTATCTGAGAAATCTTTCAAGATTATTTGGGAAGCAGAACCACTTTTCTCTAGGCAACCATCTTCAATTATTTTCCTTGAAATAATCCCTTGACATTCTTGGACAACGGTGGTTGAGTGTCCTCAACCCCCAAATCTCCCCTGCAACTTTTATAGCACAGTATACCTATTAATTTTCTCAGAATACGCCACTGGTGTTTGTATAATAGTGATATCCTCTCACCTGTTAGATAGAAAAACCCCAGTGTTAATTTAAGAGGTTTTTTCTTTATAATCACCCGCCTTGGTGGCGTAGTTAGCTAACACGCCGAGGACGGGGATATCGAGGTTTGAATCTCGGTCAGCTGCAATGGGGTGGTTTTTCCTAAATGATTTTCCACTCTCCCTCCACGCGAATGTGGGTACACTTCCTCTAAATTCAACCTTCCCAATTGCTAGCCCATTAGCAAAATTAGTACTTAACCGTATAACCCGAACGGGTGGTAAGACGCGGTGCTATATAAATAAATAAAGAAATCCTTATAATCAATCGCCAAACCCTATTTGCTTGCTAAACGAGTTATTGTCTTCCAGCCGATAAGTGCCCAACATCTGTGTTATGATATTCAGCTTTCTTTCACAAATTGTCTAAATCTCTATTGTTGAAATGAATACTGTTCTTACCCGTCAAGTGCCAAAACCTCTGAACCAACATAGGCCAGCCTCAGTCCACTGCGGCGGAAAACCAAGTTTATGCGTTCCTTATAGTTTCGGGCACTTAATCGAAACTCTTCAGTAGTGGGGTCCGCCAGCTTCCGGAAGAATGTATCGCCATCAATTACCCGGAACATTGCCCGGAACACTTGTTCTTGAGGAGGATCTGTGGTCAAGTGTGAGTCTGCAAGCAATCATTGTAAGTATATTAAGAGTGGTACAAGCTGTTTCTGGAGGAATAACTCGTACCCTTAGACTTTCTCGTGATCATATGGGTATTTATTTCTAAAATATATATTGGCAATTGCAGTTTCATTTAATATAAATGAGTCTTCCTTTTACCATGGTTCATACCTCATACTCTCAATCACCTTCTACTCTATCTAGACTAATGCAGCTGAGTTTAATATATGATCTCTCTTCATAATTCAAATACTGTTAGATTGTGAATGTACATTTACTAGCGGTTCATAGAACCTTTATTATACTCTATGAATTCTAGTTCAGGTACGATTCATTAAAGATATCCTCCTCAACACACGGTTGGGTATTTTGTCATGTCTGGTACAAACACAATAGACAGCTAAATTTGAACGAATCTAGGCATTCGTGTGACAAACAATACTATCTCCAAGCTGTTGTGAGTGCACAGGGACATTGACTATCGGACTAGGAGAGTGTATAGTTTGGAGTAAGTAAGGCTGAGAAAGAGAAGGGCTTGGAGAAATAAGATACAATTTGAATCGTGTTAAGGGTTGAAAAACGTGATGGCATGGTGAATTCAGGCTTAGTAATCAGACTGTTGAGTAGTGAACGCATCCCATTTGCTTTGTTAATACTTGATAATGATTTTAAGTAGCTGAATATGCTCTATGGCGACAAAGTTGGGTAATGGTGTTGCTGGTTATGAAATGTTAGAGATAGGATCTGTGCTCGCGTAGGTTTGACAGTAAACAAGACAAAATGTTTTAAGTTATATTTTGTAGAGACAATGGTAGTGTAATAGGAATACCAGTGGTATATGTATTGTGTTCCTAACATAAGTGGCGACCGTGACAGACACGATTTCTATAACTGTTTTGAACCATTAATATTTACGTAACCGTAAAGAAGCGGCAAGCATCATGGAATCCGTCGTGAAGTTAAGAATAACTACGCGGACGGCATTTACCAGAACATTGAAGGATCTTTAAGAAGCGATTAATAATAAAACAAGTTTGAGTCACTAGGCAGAGATACATTGTTCACGTTAATTCATTAAAAAAGTTGTTCATCGAATACTGCTATGCACATGACAGATATTCAACAACTGTTGATATCACCAAGTGAAGGAAATTAGACTATATGTTTCTACTGAAGCGATATTTATTTATTTGGGCCAAAAAAAGTTTTGATACAAAAACTGCAAAAATATTGGCTTTTTCTCGCATTTCCTACACTCTTGTACAAATGGAATTTCAAAATTGAAGCCCAGGAAATGGTAGCGCTTAAAATGTATACAACCATACACTATTATTACGATAATGGGGTAGGCAGGCATAACTGCAAAATTCCCAAAACAATCCCATTTAATGTAAAAAAAATAATATCTTATACGATTTTACGATAGTTTTGATTAATTTACGATTTTAACAAAATAAATATCCACACCAGTGTTGTTAAACAAAATAAAAATAAAAAGCTTGTTTAATCACATTTATTGAGGTTTATGGTACCTCAACTAACAAAGGTAACTATGAATAGGGATCATTTCAGTGTGTGTGCACAATTTTAAAGTTTTTTCCAATTTTTACCACGATATTTGTTTTTGTTTTGGCATATTTAGGCAGGGAAGAGATAGATGGCATTTAGATCAAATGTATTACAACGTTTATTATAGTTCTGTTTTTCCTTCTCTCCTTTTTCTCAGGCCATATCATGGTGGAAATGTGCCATCGTAAACAGGGCCGGATCCAGGATTTTCATGGGGGCTTAGGGGGGTGTCGGCGCTCTCACGGAACCGTGCCGGTTAAGGCTACCCCTCGTAAAGTTCTAAATTAAAAATCCTACAAAATTTTAGAGTAAATTATAAAGTAATTAGAAAATTTGAAGAAAGAAAAAGTTAATCATTTATTCAGGTTTCTTGTTAATTTTTGTTTATTAGGCTAAAAACTATGTGTTAAAAATGTTAATCAATTAATGACAGTGATTGACACGCGAAGCAACTGTCTACCGAGAGATTACATGACAGTACAGCTAGAAGTGATCTATTATAACATAGTAGATAATGGTTTTTAATTATTATTGTTAATACTAATTGAAATATCTTGAGGAGTTAATAGGGGGTGCACCCCCCTTTGTATCAGCCCCTGATTGCAAATTGAAATAAATTATTTGGGTCGTTTCATTCCGATGGATTAATTTTGCATTTCCGCCATATTTTATTATTAAATTTAGCAACTCTACCATTGTAGATAGACACGTTCGATAGTATCGAAACTATCAATAGTAATGACTAACGATATTTTCCAAACTCTATGAGATAGCAAAGTTGATTACAAAACGTGAACAAAATGCTGGTGGCTAGGATTTTATGCTTTTTCCTCACTGATAAAAAAATATATTTGTTAGCAAGGTATATTTTGAGTTTCAACCACTCTCTTGAAGCAAGAGATTAATGAAAACAATGGGTAGATGACCAGAGACTGTCATTCACATTCCTGAATGGGATAATCGGTCTTACGAGTAATTTGATACAGCACAGAAGCATGTCTACCTTTACTTGCTGCGACAAAAGTATTAAGGTGCGGCCGAAGGGAGCGCAAGTATTTGTACAGTTTTTATAGCATTACATTTTTTTGGCCAAAATAAATCAAATATTTCTCCAGTAGCAACGTAAAGTTTAGTTTTCTGCACATGCTAGTATCAATAGATCTGGAATATCTGTCAAGGGTTTCCTGGAATCTTGTCAAAACTTGTTCTCTTTATTTAAATAGTTTTGACCAAATTCCAGGATACCCTTGATAGATATTCAAGATCTGTTGATATTAGCATGTGCAGAAATCTAAATTGTAAGTTGCTACTGAAGAAATATTTGATTTATTTTGGCCAAAAAATTTCAATTATATAAAAACTGTAAAAATACTTGCGATCCCTTCTGCCGCACCTTAAGAGGCCACCATACTACTCGAAATATATACCAAAACATGTGTCTTATTGAACTAATTTATCAGCAATTAATAGGAGTACGATGAAGAAGAAAATAGATCTAACATATTTAAAAGTGTCTCTTGGATTTTATGTTGTTTTTTTTATTTCAGCAACGAGAAAAAAAAGTCAATTGTAAAAAAAATCTTCATTTTACCATATAAATATGGAGAGCTAGACTAAATTAAAACCATAGGGTCCTAGCTATGAGCTGTAAGATAAATATTTAGTGATAAAACCTTGTGGTCACAACACAAAAACTTAATATATTAGTTAAATTAGAATCTAGATTAGCCCCAGCTAGTGCTGCTGTCGAGTGTTGGCTGTCCGAGCACAAGTCCATCATGGGTAGGATGGAGGGAGGAGGGGGAGGGATAATGTCGAACAGAAGAAAAACAACTTGCTGGCAGGACCACGGGCGGAGGGGAGAAGGGAGAAGGAGCCTGCGGTCTCTTTGACAGACCACTCACAAAACAACTATTGATTAGTTTTGTTCGGGTTGAAATCAAATGTTATTTCACTTTTAAAGAGTATATGCAAAGTTTGTGTTTCTATTTTTCTAGTACTACAATAACCTCCGTACATTACTTTTTTGTTACCGAGTCTTACTACCCATCTGGGCTATACACATATTATGTACTAACTATGCTAATTTGCTAGGGATAAGGAAGGTAGAATTTAGAGGAAAAATACCAAGATTTGCAGGATAGTGGAAAACTATTCAAGAAAAACCACCCTCATTATATCCAACTGGGATTCGAAACCCCATCTCCCCAAGATTGTCAGTCTAGTCTAATGACTCCCTGGCATAGACCATTCAACCATCGAAGTGGAAGACATGACTTCATTCTGCTTTACTTTATGGTGGAGCTCGTTCATGTATTTACGTTATTAAATAAATGAAAAATGTTCCTTTTTAAAATCTCAACACTTCTAATTATTTTTTCTTGTGGGAGACGCAGTTAGTAATAAAATAATCAATTGCCAAATAATTGTGTTTAGAGAAGTCACGGGATTTCCTAGTTAGACACACTTATCAGCAATATTATTCAACTTCCATCGATAGGCACACGAACTAAACATCAAGCTAATCTAGTCTGGTTTGTCGGTGACTGGGAGATCAAGACTCGAATCCCGGCTGTATGTATTGAGGGTAGATAATTTCCCACTCTCACTTCTTTATTAAGCTATAAATGACAGCTATTTCATAGAATATGTAGTCATTCCCTATGGCTTCAACCGCGGAACAGGGTTTGAGAACCACTGGGTTGGACACTACTAGAATTCAGAACATGAATTCATAGAAAAACACAGATTCAGATGTCCCGGGATCGATCCCTGGCACTTTCAGAATGTTTCTGTGAAGCAGTGGATCTGGAACGAGGTTAACTCAGCCTCGTGAGGACAGTTGAGGAGCTACTCGGTTGGTATAGATCACACCATTGAGACCACGTGACCATCGATGCAGGTAGTAATTAGTAATCCCTGTAATAAACATGCTAAGGGGATTACAAAATCGCTTTACATTCTTTGGCATGTTGTGTTAATTTTTACAAAAACTTTTTAAGTGATTTCTTGTAAAACCAGAAGAGTATCCTGATGATATTTAAACTTGAAGCCGCCTGTAAACAGCAATAGGTTAAACGTGATATGAATAAAATCTCTCACCAGCAGCTTCCAAATATGCAACTATTTGGGTTAAATATTATTTTATTTGGGTATTTTGAGTCAAATATGGAAAAATATTAAGAGAGATGTATGTTTTTAGCTGAATACATGATTTATTACCAAATATTATCAAATGATCTCATACATTATAGGCTTTATGTCATATTATAAACTATACTGTACTCGTAAGTAATCTCAACAGCTGTAACCTATATAGGATCAGTCGCCTACTTAAATATATAAGAACTCATCAGGGTATTATATGACTAAATATAGCATAAGGAACTGCCACACAAAGATAAATGTCCCAGGTTCGATTCCCTTGTCCTTATTATAACTTCATGACATTTAATGTACTTTTAACTATAATAATTGGGGCCTACGCTCACACACACTTAAACATAATAATTTGTTTCCAACAACACCTGGTGGGACGGATAAAATTACTAAACTTTAAAATGGATTATTTGCATAAGCATTTTAGGTTTTAGAAAGTGTAATAGAACGGTTAAACAGCATCAAAACTATTTCAAATTAAAAAGTTCAAATCCAGCTGCCCACTTTTTTTTATAGTTCCTTGATGTGGGGGATCACAAACCAATCATGCTTATTAATAAATAAAATAAACAGTTTAGACAAAATACTACCTTGTTCACAAATTGGGTGTACAAACAAACGCAGTTTATTAACAACGCAATATTTACCTAAACACGATCATAAAATAAGATAAACAAACTAATAAACATTGTTATAGAAATATTTTGGATAGAAGATAATCACAATTCACCAAAGAGCATAAATAAACAATATATTCTGTTACAGAAACGTATTGAACAGTAAACATCCAGGTTTGCTAAATAGCATCACGGTCCACCGAGCTACCAGAATTTGTAACTTTGTTATAGCAAAATAATCTTTAGTTTTTGTATTCGTCTATTTGTAGATTTTTTCGTATGGCTATACAAAATTAAAAATTTCTACCCTGTCGAGACACTTGTTTTTTATATTAGCCATTTCCCACCCCCTATTTTTAAATTCCAAACTTTCCAGATTTTATGGTTATTTTGGAGTGGTCCTTATACAAAGTTGCAAATTAAAATTTTCCCGCCTTGCAGAAAAGAAGAGTTTATAATTATTTTGGAAGAGATTTGACCCATTTCTAGCCCTTTTTCTAAATATTAAATACAGTATTTAACACTTATTTTATTACTGGAGTAAGCCTTCTATATTCCCGGCAGATTTCAATTTTCTGCTTCACTTCATTAGGTTCTTTCTGCCCCCTTTCCCCTGTTTCCAAAAGTCTCAATTAAAACTTATTTGCTTATCTGAAGTTCTCTCTCTACCTGTTTGTCAAACTTTAAATCTGAACTATTTTTTTCTACCTAAAGGCCCCCCCATTTCCTGGAGCCCCATGGACAAGTTTGGGATATTTTACCCCGCACCCATGCTAGACTAATAGTAGTTCCGGAGCCATTGCTGTTAGCTCATTCCCCACTCTGTCCCTTAGCTCAGTGATAGAGCATTAGCACGAAGGCCTCTAGCCGAAGTTCCCATTTTTGATTCCCGTGTACTGGTTGACATCTTCCAGCAAATTTCATTTGATCTATCATCATAATGCTTCCGCCAATTTGTAATTAGTCAATGGGCTTACCAGCCCAATAGTGATGAGGTAGAATTTGTGAGAGCTTCATTTGCATTAATTTTCTTTTAGTAATTAGTATTGATATTGCTATTTTGTAATTTAAAAAAAACTTAATATTGATAAAATCAAACAAGACGGAGACTTTTGGCTGGAGAAAATATGTCACAACCTTTAAAGGTATGCATACTGTACTAAAAAGGAGTATATTATATATCTCACAGTAGCTTATAATAACTAATACGTAAATCATTAAGATCTTATTTAAATATAATAAAAAAGGTGTTTAGAAGATATAGGTTTAAGAGATAAACATCAAAATTAAAATTAATGAATTAAAAACATAGTATTATTAAAATGTAATTATTCTATATATTTACAGAAAGTAGTTACATAACCCCCCCCCCCCCCCCCATCTTCCTCCTGTCGTGTCAACATTATTGAACTTGGTAAACGTACAACTGTAACTGTGTCGTGTAGTAAGCTAGAATAACTTCAATAACAGCAAGAGCCCACATAGCATTTTAAAATACTTAGGAAGGGGAGAGAGTTCGTAATGGGGAGGGAGTGCCCCATACTTTTAAATTACTGTGGTGAGAGGGGGAGGTATTTTAATGAATATAAGTTATATCTGAACACTTATAAATATGTAATAACAGCCAAGCATTCTCTTTAAATTCAACAATCTCACAAAATAAGGCATATAGAGGTAATTTAACTATATTTTCCTATGGATGTGAGTGTGAAGCCAATGACATTATTTTTTAGCCGAGGGTGCTTTTTATCAACTTCTCTACAAGCGATTGCTGGTAAACTACCTCTTGTTAATATATATTTTTTTTTCGTTTACTCTTAGATTTTGTTGCTAATACCGTAAAAATGCTTTTGATGTCACTAGTATGAATAGAAATAGACTGCTTGTTAATAAATTAATCCACTAGATATTAAATAGGCGTTATATAAGATTTAAAGTTAGTTACATTTCATTTAATTGAACAGTTTTTTTTCTTAGCTTTTACAAGGAGAGCTTGTTACCATAAATTGTTGATTCTCAATACAAATTTTGACTACTAAAAAATAACATCAGTGAGAAGGTGTGCGTGAATACGGATGCAATTCTCAAATGATTCATTATGTAAACACTATTATATTTAATAACATTTAATTCATTGTCATATTTTTACATAATATCCTTTCTTTTAAAACATTCATTCATATGATTATAATATTATATTTTATAAGCTATAAATATATTACCATTATATCATTACCCAGAATAAGAGCTATTTAAATATATTACAGTCCATATTATTACGTTTTAACTTATCGGACTCAATCATCATTATCATCATCATCAATTACTTCAAGCCTGTTGCCAGGTCATTTTATTAAAATGTCTCCATCTTCCTCTATCCATCCACCATTCTTCCTCTTTTATTTGCTTCCAGTCTTCTCCTCTCACTTGCACACTTTCTGTTATATAGTCCTCCAATATCATTCTTGGCCTTCCTTGCGGTCTTTTCCCTACAAACTTCATTTCCATCATTCTCTCTCTTTTACCATAAAAAAAACATGTTTCACAAAAATTGTTTAGTGGAATTGGATCTACAACATATTTAATGTGTAAAGTTAACACAATTATATTTTTTATAAAAAAAGATACTAAATCTCATGCTATTATTAATCAAATGGTTTTTTTAATGCATATAACATACCGTTTATGTAATAACCGCCTTGCTCGTACGTTAAATTGTTTTATTTCGACACGTCTGAGATTAGTGTAAGCGTATAATGCGTAACACAACAAAAAGGTGAATGCGGTTGGAATGAGATATCTAAAAAATGTATTTGGAAAAACTCTATGGAGATAATCAGTAATGAATGGGTACTGAAGGAGTGCGGTTTGAAAGGTAATCCAATATGTAAATGTTACGTTGGTTTGGGTGTGTTGAGATAGAATATGAAGGTAGAGTGTGTGGATAAAAAGGATTGTGTCATTTAAGACCTAGTTAAATGTTGTAGATGAATATGGGAAAAAGATTAACATACGAATTTTAAGAATAAAATAGCACGTGTATCTTGGTGTATGGATATTATTGAAGTGAAAGGCGAATGCAAGGATAGGGAAGTGTGGAGAAAGTGACAATGGATTAAGTATAGAGTTATCGTTTTTATCTAAATTCTTGCCTACTACGTGCATTTAAATTTAAATGTCAATGCAATGTAATGTACGTTTATTAATTATCTTGTAAAATTTGAATCATCTGTGTGTTAAAATGAAACTTACTAACTTTATTATCTGGAAATATTTGAATTATTAACTTTATTATGTATAAACCTACTATCTTGTAATATTGGCATTATTTATATAACTAATGACTACTTTGAAATATTTGCGCTATTTATTATCTGGAGATATATTTAAGCTTATTGATTATTTTGTTAAATTTAAATCATTTTTGGGGTTTTTAAGAATGTAAATGTACATTTTTCTTTACTGGGAGACAACTGATACAACCTTGTATTGTGAATACTGATTGGAGATTTTATTTACCGGACATTATTATTTATGTTATTTGATATCTTCACTAAATATGTTGGGGTTATTTGCTTGTTAAAGATAGGCTAAATTATTGTAACATAATATTATTTTGGTAGGAGAGTTTTATCTTCTGTATGGTGCTTTCTATACGTGTTGAGTTGGGAGAGATCTTGTCATTTTTTATACGTGCTTTTGATATCATCATTATTATCACTACTACTACTATTATTATAATAAATGGTGGGAGCCATTTAGACAATGGTAATTACAGACAAATATCAATACTATCAACTTTTGATAAGATATTAGAAAGATACATGGCTAGCAAATTGACAGACTATTTAAATAAATTCAATAAAATAAACCCGAGGCAATATGGATTTTTTTTAAAAAGTGCTAAAAACCTTATAGAACATTTTTCTAATAAAATTAACCAAGCCCCTAATAACAATAACAATTGACTTAAAAAAAGCGTTTGACTCGCTTGACATTGATATATTATTGAGATAATTAAAAAATATTGGAATTGGTGGACCGTACTTAAGATGGTTTGGGGATTATCTCACTAAGAGACTATTCTATGTTCAAATTAGCACTCAAAAAAGTGAAACCAAAGACAAATATGGGAGTACCACAAGGCTCAATACTAGGACCTATTCTATATCTAATTTACGTCAATACTATCACAAGACAAGTAAAGCATGGACACATCTACCTACACGCAGACAACACCGCAATACTGACTATTCATGAAAACATCCAAATAGCAGAACACAACCTGCAACAAGACTACAACGAGATACAAATATGGACTCATGATCATCGTCTAGTAATAAATGCAAAGAAAACTAAAGTTCTGTTCTCCTAAAATGCACCATACAAGAGTCAATATTACGCATCACAGCTAAAATTGTTTACATAACTGAACACAAACATGTTGTGACTGTATCGAAAAACTGGAAACAACAGGCAGTCATACTTACCTTGGACTAATAATTGACAAACATCATAAATGGGACAGGCACATACAAAAACTTGAGAACAAACTAAAAGGGTCGACATATTTTTTTTACCATCTTAGAATGTACTTGGATATCAAAACGATAGTAATAATATATAAATCATTAGTTCAGTCAATAATATCTTATGACATATCCATCTGGGGAGGAACGGCAGAATGTTACACAGTCAAAATTTCCCATTTACAAGAAAAAAATCCTGAAAATTATATTTGGTACCAAAAATGCTAACAAAGAGAAATACATTCAACATAAATTTCTACTTCTTAACCAATTATATGAGTACAGCCTCTTTATAGGACATTACCATTCCGATAAATACAATCAAATAAAAACCCATTCCCTTAACACCCGCTCAATTTCTAGAAAAGAAGTGTATACAATCGGCAAATACTCTAATTATTTTGGTAAACAGGAACTGAGATGTACCATCCCCAAATTGTTTAATTTGCTGCCACCAACACTCCGAGAAATCCCTCACATAAGTATAGCGAAAAGTAAAATTAAAGAGTGGATACTTCAAGGCATGCTCCAAACAACTATGCAAATATTTTTGAGAGGAAATATTATGTTATGTGTAAAAATTTTTAAAAATTATTTTATTACTAAATTATATTTTTTAGTATTTAACTGCAAGACCTGAAGATGTACCTTTAGGTACTTCGGGATTGTATAAAGAAATCAACTATGTAATTTTATTTTAAATCCTAAATAAACAATGTTTAATTTATTGTTGTTGGTTGTTGTTTGTTGTTGTTGGTTATTGTAGTTGTTATCATTATCATCATCACTATCATCACCATCAACACTGTCATCGTCATCATTATCATTATAATAATAATAATTATTATTATATAGTAAACTTATTAGATACAGTAGTTGAATATTTTTAGTATCTACCAATACACGTGTGTTGATTCTTCAAAGGTCGTAAGATTTGATTATATAAGAAACCACCCGAAGTGTTTGGATTGATATCTAAAATATGATAGTAAATATATAAGTTCAAAGTGTTGTTATTGTGAAGCATGTTCTTGCAAGTTAAAGCTATTTACAAACATTTGATTCTTATTTACCTTCGTGCTGTCATATATTTATATAGATACATTTCATGATAAAAATATTCCCAATAACTAAGATACTCATTTTTTTCAAACATGCTTAGTAATTTTGGGTTTGGGTAGATAGCTCTTGAATTACTTTTAGTAAGATCAACTTTTAGTCAACCAACTAGACCCCGATTTTCATGTAAATAGTACAATTTCTGCGGTAAAAATGTGTGGGGAGTCATTTTATTCTTTTTTTGTGTGTAGATTGCGAATCTGGCTACCCAGAAATAGAAGTTGGTAGCTTTCTCATTTTTTTAATAAAAAAGTTAAAAAAAAGTATAATTTTTTGTTTTTCTTTTTTCTCTTACTAACCATAAATTTAAAAAATAAATGGTACGGCACACCGCACAGACTTTCTCTCTCTTTCTATAAACTCGTAAGATTTCTGAACGGAATAATGTACATTGTATATTCACCACTCCACATAAGAACACGCATAAAATAATATACAATGATATAGAATCAATGAGAAAAGAGGCACATCTTTGTCCACCTAAGAACATTTCAAACAATTTAATGTCTTCCACAAGGGTCAACACTTCGTATTAAAATTTCGATTTCTGGTTAAAATTTTAACATTTTAAAAGGTGTTGCAGATCTTCAAGTCATCGCATTGATATTTAATTATTCATTTATACATTTTGACCAATAAAAAATGTATTATTATTATTATTATTAGCACCGCGTCTTACTACCCGTTCGGGTTATACGCACTTACGCTAATGTGCAATGGTAGGGTGATTGTGAGATGAAATGGAGGACCTACAGTTTAACGTGGAATCCGAACCACGGTAGAGGCCTGGCATAATAAAAAATGTAAATATTGACTATTGAGTCTAAAATGGAGATAGATCATTGCTATGCAAACATTTCTCCTAAGAGATTTAAGGAAAAATAACATACTTATTTAGATACTTATATTTAATTACTCTATGGCATTGGAGAATTATTGCGTTAAGACTTAAGTAGTATATGTTTACAACTAAAGCTCACAAAATTGTATTAATATATTTGCAAATATCTCAGAAACTGTTGCATTTATAAAAATGTATGTAAAATAAAAGTTTTTTATTTCTAATAGTCCTACAATTTTGCAATGATAAGTTGTTTAGTTTCTCCAATAGTTATGGAGATACGGAAATTAACGCTTCTGTAATGTACCCTAAAAAATATTTTCATAGGAAAATGAAAATAGCCAGTTTATTTATAATCTTAATCAACGCCTAGATACGAATTTTAATCAAAATCGTTTAAGCAGATTTTGAGAAAACCAAATTTTTCTCTTTTCGTCCTTCAGTAAACTACCCTTAATTTTAAGTTTTTATAGACACACAGACAGACGGCATTGCAAAGACTATTTTTTAGGGTTCGGGGGGTCATGAGACGTCGACATCCATCAACATTTCAGGTTAGTTTTTTTTTTTACGGTCGCAATACTTAAACTTTAATGTCCAAAAAGTTACAAAAAATTCATATAATTGCGTATAGATTGAAAGTTATTGATTTTATAAAAATATGTTTCGGATAAAATATGTGTATTATAAATATATATACATATTTGTAATGCTAAGTAATTTCATATCTCAAATAGTTTCGGAGCTATTTAAAAAAATGTTAATTGACGCATCAGACCGGAGCCCTTAAAGCGATTTTGCCGAAATATTGAGGGTAGCCATTTTGTTTGGAATATTTATTAATGTTTATAAATGAAATTTAATCAAAATCGTTGGAGCCGATTTTGAGAAAATCGACTTTTTCTCTTTTTTCCCTTCAGTAAACTACCCTTAATTTTAGGGGTAGATATCCAATTCCAAAAACCCCTCGGGGCAACCCTATCAAAACCCTAGATATCAAGTTTCAGCTCAATCGGTAAAATAGTTTAGGCTCTAGTTGGAGGTACAGACAGAGAGACAGACAGACAGACGGAAATTCAAAAACCACTTTTTCGGATTCAGGAAGTCATGAAACGTCAAAATTCATCAAAATCTCGAGTTCGATTTTTTTGACGATCACAATACTTTCTCTACCTGTAAGATAGAGAGAAAGTAAAAATTATGTTCGTACAAAATTGGTTTAGCTATAAACATTCTATAAAATAAGGTTCAGTTCATTTTTAAGTTTGAACCAACGATAAAAGCCCAAACGAGGGTCAAACCTGATTAATATCCCGCTATTCCGGCTCTTAAATGCATCACGTAAAGCTATTATGCTTAAAATCCTCCAAACTAAATTTTATACATAGTTATAATATATTAATATGTAATTCCTATTCACAAAACAAGATTTGTTTAGTTTTTAGTAAATCATAAATTTTATCATCAGTCTTTCCCGTTTTAGTTTTACGGTTGACACAAACAAGAACGGTAAATTCATATTTTGGTAAGGTTTAATCTATAATTATTTACACATAGCTTACTAATGGTACATATTAGCCATATGGTAACTTTTTACACAAACATACATATTTCATAGTGTCTACTCAACTTGACCAATGAAATTCCCGACTTTTTCCCTGATTTCCCCTGATCATTTCCTAAATTTCCCGACTAAAAAGTGTCACATCCTTCTAATTCCCCCACCTACCCCCTAATTTTTCTATTAATCTTTTTTAAGAATAATAAGTTTTAAAATTTAAATAAACAATTTTTTAAAATTTGTATTAACATTGTTTATTAGGAATTATAAAATATATTACACAGCTACAAAAATAACTACAGTTTGAATAACATTATTATTTACTGTTTTAATGATTATTATATTTCATATTTTGAGTAAACCATATTTTCCTGATTTTTATTGTAATTTACCAAATTCCCGACTTATTCCCGTTTTTTCCCGATCATTTCAAATTCCCGTTTTCCCTGATTTTCCCGGATGGTAGACACCCTGTATATAGATGTTGTTTAAAAAAACTAGTGTTATTTTAGAACCAAAATAGAATTCTGGAAATATTTAAGATTTCTAACAACTCTTTGTACTGTATATCAATTTATTGCCTCATTAACATTCTTCTTCGAAATCATCATTGTCGTCATTAACATTGCCACCATCATTATCTGCGTACCCTTCATATTCTGTATCAATTTCTTGTTTATCTCACAAACAGCTGCAGATGTCAGTGCATGGGAGGTTGACGTCCGAGCTCGTCCATGATCCTGGTTGACAGGATTGGCAGTTGTTACATGGGATCATCTCCAGTATTTCCTCAGGAGCGGGCTGACTTACAAGTCACTTAATGGCAATCATAGGCGCCGAATTGTAAAAAAAAAAAAAAAAAAAAAAGTTGAGGGTGCTTGATAAAAAAGGGTGTGGGCGTGGTATAAAATTTGCAAATTTTCTAGCGCCGTATTTTAAAAATTTGCCAAAATTTTGGTGCAATTTGCTAGTCTCAATATATGTTTAGTAAAATAGAAATAAATTTAATAAAAGAAAACAAATATGCACAACACAAAAATAAACACATAAAATACTAGTACAAACATTAACCAAACTATAATGGAAACATGGAGACAAATTCTAGGCTGTCAGTTCCCGAGTAGCGAGTTCTACCAACTTAATCACGCTTGCTTACATGTCAAATGACAGCACCTGCCATTTGCTACGCAACCCTATATTCAAGATAGAACTAGTGCCGTGATATTAATGTTTTAAAAAGGCTGAAATGTTGGGGGCGCTGAGCACCCCTGAAAATATTTTTGGGATTGCTTAATATGCCAAGCACCCCTGCAGTCGGCGCCTATGATGGCAATGTAGCCATTGTCCTCATACCATCTATGTTCATATGGTGGGGGAGTCATCTGAAAGCATGTTAAAGATCTCCCCCATATAGTGGCTCTACTCACCTGGAAGCATAATGTTGAATGACAAGGAGATAACAGAACAAAACATACTTCAGTTTATTTACGTAATCAGTTTTTTCCCCAACGTACATTTGGCACTCAAAATTCTCCAAGCTGGCATTTAAGGGCTCATTCATCATACATTATTATCCAAAGGCTTTGAACGGTTCAATGTAGTGTTCTGCAGTGTTCATTAGTTTGAAAGGTGTCCTCTTTCCTTTGTTGTAAAAGGCTGAAACACTGTCACATCTTGTGAAGCTATGAAATCGTATCGGAGTTTTCATGAAGACATCAGTGTTGCAGCCATATGATAGTTTAGGGCTGTGCTTGCCAATATCATGTTGAAGGGAGACAATCCAATCTTTTTCTTGCTTACCAATTCTCACATAAACTTGGCCTTTAATTTGTTGAATAAAGCCTAGCAGAATGATTAGGACATCGGTGTCATCGGCATGAACAACTGCAGGGATGTTACTTTCTCCAACTTGTGCAGCATGTAAGGCTAGACTTGTGTCGGCCTCTTCGTGGTCACAAGCAAGTTCAGTAAACTCTGTTGTTTCAACAGACGTTGCTTTCCAGCACTTGTCTTCATTATCAATGAACGTAACTCTACTCTACATTTTGCTTTGATAGATGGGTGTGCTCCACAAATCAATTAGAAACTTAATGAGGTTAGCTTTGTTTGAATTAAATGTAAGGAACTGTGGCCAAGACTTGACTTTGAAATCTCCTTTTATATTTGCATACAACGCAGGTTCAGTTTATCTCGCCGGTGAGCTCTCTCGAAGTCTTTAATCGAGTTAACTCTGCACAAGTCAAAAACTCTATCGATTATGTTTTCTGGGCTCTGGAGTAACTTTAGGAAGATTGTCTCACCAATAGAAACTGTACAGTGTTTTGTGAATATGAGTAATCATAATCATCATTACATTCCATGTACAATTCTCGGCAATTCAGTTCGGTGGATTTTAAGCATATAAACTTGGCGTGATGCATTTAAGACTCAGAATAGCGGGATATTATTTAGATTTGGTCCTCACTAGGACTTTTATCGTTGGTTCAACCTTAAAAATGAACTGAGACTTTTTTATAGAGAATTTATAGATAAACAAATTTTGTACGAACATTTTTTTTTTAAATTTATATTTAGTAAGGGAAAAAAATAAAAAATAAAAGTGAATTATTTTCAATGTTTTTTAGCAAAAAAGGATGATAACGCTACCAATTTCGATTTTCGGCTGTTATATTCGTAATCTACACAAAAAACTGAATAAAATGACACCTCACACGTATTTACCGCAGAAATGGTACTATTTTTTCACCTAAATGATAAACTATTTAATTTCCTTTGGTGGCTGGGCTACATTTAGTACTGTATTGTCTTTTTTCCTTGTTTTTAAACCTTCCCACATTATAAATTTCGGTATTCTGACACTCTATTTATACTGTCTTAAACAAAATGGGTGGTCCTCAATAATGTTTGCTAACTCACAGCTGAGGTAGACCGCAGTGGCAGCCACTAGTAGGAACAACAAGAAGACGGCCGCTATATAGCACCCACATCGGTAGTGATTGCCCAACTTTCTGGTAAACCGGATATCACTGTCTGAAGACAAAATGGAAGAGGGTGTGTCTGAACGAACAAAGTGCCGGGTGCTCACTGTGCTCACGGACATCTAAAACAAACACATCATCTTTATTAAAGCATGGTCGTTACTAAGTTACGTGCTTATTTTACAATATGAATGTGTTTACACTCCCTGTTCCAAAAATCTATACTTCAAAGATATGCCACTCCTACTAGAAATGCAAGTCATAATCTCTTTTAAATGCTTGAAAATTATTTATTTAAATTTTTATGTCAGAAAATATGAAGCAATTGAGAAGTGTATAACCAATTCACCACATATAATTGAAAATATCAAATGAGTGAAAAAAGCCTGTGATTATAGCTGGACGTATCAGTTAAAGTGTTGGTAAAAAAAATATTCATGTTCCTATTGTGAAAAAAATATAAAAACATAAAAAGTGTTGTTAATAATTTACAACAAAAAATATATCACCTCATTCTTATCATCCGGCTGGGAAATAGGCTAAGCTCATTGCACGAAACTCTATGATCCCGGGATAATAATGGCATTGTTTTAGGCCCCTATAATTTTCTGAAAGTCATGGATGAAGTACACTTTTCTTTAAAGAACTGTATGTAATTTTTACTTTTAGTACTTCATCCAGGAAAATTTGAAGCGTAAGCGTACTAAATTCTAAATTAGAGCTATATATTTATTATTAATACCACTTTCATTAATTATTATTTATTTTACTGCCCATAAAGCATTTTCAGGAGTATATTCAAATATATCACGTATTACACTTTTATTTGTTTAAAAACTTCTTTATTTCTAGTTAAAAGTGTGGTAATGATTTGGCCACCTTTTACCAAATAGGAAGCTAGTTTACACAGCATCAGACTGCCAAGAACTCTCCTATTGGTTGGTTTTAACACTGATGACAAGGGGTCCAAGAAGCAAGGGGTAGGTCATATATAAGGGACTGTAGCAGCTTCTGCCTTACTCTAGTTCTGGATATCCACGTCACTTGGTTAAACGAATAACAACTAACTCACTTTAATGTTGAATCAAAAATATTAAAAGTGTAACTAGTTAGATAAACCCTTACTAATTTCAACAATTATATATTAAAAAAAAATAATAAGTAAATCCTACAACACCTTGCATGGCATACTTGGCTATTTTGACAATAAGCCAACAATCATAATGCTCCACACCTATTCATGGATATCAACAATATCTTACCAAAAAAATTCACAGAAAACAGAATCTTCAACAATGTAAATATGTTGACTTGAGAATAAACAATGTACGAAGGTAGACATTTAATAAAGAAAGATAAAGAAAAACTTGAGTCAAATGTTTGTATTATATTTTTAGTAGTCTTTAAAAATCCTTAAACTATTTTAGTGAAGCTTCACTAAATCACTCTAGCATTTATGAGAAATTTTTCAAGTTTATAGAAAAAAAAGATTAATATTTCCCTTGGCCAGAAGCAATTTACTTTGAATTAAAAAATATATACATATACTGTTGGAACGGGATTAGGCCCTATAAATTCCGACCATTCTTTAACATAATAAAATAAATTATGTCATAGTTAAACAATGAAAATTATAAAGAAATTTTGTTATGATATGCACAATTTTAGTTTTAGTAAAAAAAAAATATATATATATATATATAAGTTTTAGTCTAAATAATATGTTTCCATAAAGGACAAAATGCCAGTAAATTATGACGCTAAAAGTTTAAATATTATACTTAATTATTTTGAAGCATATTTTCGTTAAATGACGGATTGATTGAGCTAAATTTATTCTTGTGGTTTGAATTTAATGTATGTTGGCTCACCGATTGTTGTAGATTCTGGTAGATGTAATTTTGATTACATATGATGCTACCCACAAAAATAAAAAAAAATTGCTCCTGGAAAAATAGCTGGAAAATTTTTGGTGAGATTTCAATTGGAGTAATTTAGATGAAGTAATATTGGGCAACTCCCACGTTTATTACTGTAGTTTCCTCACAAGCCACACATCAGGCTATTATTTAAAATGTGAAGCACAATCCTCACTTGTAATATTTTGGTTCTATAATTAAGAGGACGAGCATTACATCATCCCTCAAGACGATTGATTTGGAAGCCTCACATTTTCAATTAAATTGTCCGGGTTACTTCCGTCTCATGGCGTTTGAAAAAAGTTTGAATTCAAATAATAAATCTTAAAATCCAAAGAAAAAGCCACTTCAAAGAAATCTTGTCCCTAACCCTCGGCGCTGTTTCCAGTGCCAGGAATTCGGACATACGAAGCTGCGATGCCGTGGTAAGCCAACCTGTGCGGATTGCGGAAAGGAGGCTCACGATACACCGTGTGAGTCTCCTAAGCTCTGCGTTAACTGCAAGGGTCCGCACTCCGCCTGGTCTCGGGCCTGTCCGAAATGGAAGTCGGAGGAAAAAATCCTGGAGATTCTAACTGAAAAGAAGATCTCATACGTCCAAGCATGCAAAGAATACATATCTAGCCAGGATCCAATATTTCAGACCTCTTACAGCCAGATTGTAAGTCAAAATATCAAATGCCCCAACTGCCATTGCGCAGTCAATATTCAAAAGACGTCATCACGACCCGTGCCATTAGTCTCTGCTTGAGACCCAAATACCAATAACGTGCCAACTACGTTGGCAAATAAATTTGTCCGGGAGGCGACATCTTCAGAAACGCCGTCTCCTCCACCTGTACCCCCGAGAAGCCCTCGGGGACCTCCCCCGAGCCAAACTCGGGGAACTCCCCGAGCCCCCTCGGGGAACTCCCCCGAGCCCCCCTCGGGGAACAAAAGTACTTGCGGCCGTTGTTGGTTCGCCAGCTCTGGTCTCTGGGTCTCCGGAGGTTAGAGTGGGAGACAGAAATGGTGAGGCCGCAAAGGTGAATATTGCTGGTGCCTCGAGGAAGACCCTGCAAGGTATCGCCGACATTAGAATATAAAAAAAAGCTCCGAAGGCTGTGACAAAGCCTTCGCGATCAGATTCAACGCCCAAGCTTTTTCTTGAAAACCAAAAAGCCTCTCTTGAAAAGAGAGGTCCAGGAGAGACTTGGCAAGGCCAGAGGACATAAAAAGGTTCTAAATCAATTTTTAGTTTTAAGAGATAGTGCCATGGATTGCGTGGATGAATAAATTTATATTTGTACTTAATGTCGCTACTACAATGGAATTGTAGGGGTTTTTATGCTCGTGTAGAGGAAATTAAACTACTAATTTCTTCCCTGCATCCTTCCATCTTGTGTTTGCAGGAGACCCACTTCCGCCCAACTGACAACCCGATGCTTCGTGGGTACGACGTATATCGTACCGACAAGCCATTCTTTGATCGGGCTAGCGGAGGTGTGGCTATACTTGCACATAGCAAAATATATATAAAGTCTATAAATATTGTATCTGATCTCCAAGTGATTGCTGTCAGTCTCCCTTCCTATGGAAGTAACCGTATGCTGCATCTACCTTCCACCAGGTGAACGTGTTTCAAAGAGGAGCCTGGAGGCCCTCTTTATACAACTTCCCGTCCCCTATATCATCTTGGGGGACTTTAACGCACACAACCTGGTGTGGGGGTCTAAATCTACAGACGCCCGTGGGAGGATGGTAGTGGATATTCTTGTCTCGGAAAACCTGGTGTTAATGAACACTGGGACCCAGACACACTTCTCCACCTTCAATGGTGTATCCTCTGCCATCGACCTCACTTTATGTAGCCCCGGGATCGCTGATCACTTCCTTTGGGAGGTTCACTCAGATCTATGTGGCAGTGATCACTTCCCCATTCTGCTTTCACCACTTCAAGATCCTCCCGGTATAGCACGGGCACCACACTGGGTTCTTAAACGTGCTGACTGGGATAAATTTCGTGAGCTAGCCATATTTGATCAACCCCTTTCTCTTGACGTCGATTTTAATATAGGCCATTTTACTTCGACGGTCATCATGGCGGCGAGGGAATCCATCCCTAAATCCTCGTCAAATCCGCGTCAGCGTCCTGTTCCCTGGTGGAACGAGGAATGTAAGTTGGCAATTTCTGTCCGTCGAAGAGCCTTACGTCTATTCCATCGGAGTCCTACCTTTGATAATCTAGAATCATTCCGGATTCTGCGTGCTCGAGCTCGCCGTATCATTCGTGAAAGCAGAAAAGAGTCTTGCAGACAATTTATTTCTACCCTTACTATTTCCACTCCCACAACTAAGGTTTGGGACAATATTCGTAAATTACGTAGTAGCAAAAATATCTTAAATAATATACCTGTCCTTATGTCACACGGTACGCATGTATCCTCCCCTGTGGAGGTCGTCAATGTATTGGGCTCTATGTTCACCGCTATTTCTAGCACTGCAAGCTACTCTAATGAGTTTGCAGCACATAATCGGAGCATAGAGCGCAATTCTATTGACTTTGGTCAGAGCCGGGGGGAGGATTACAACTCCCCCTTTACTTTAGATGAACTGAAGTATGCTCTGTCCCAGGCGGGTAACATAGCTTCTGGCCCCGACGAAATTCATTACGATATGTTGCGCAAGTTACCCCCCTGCTGGATGGGCATATCTGTTGGATCTCTACAATAGTGTTTGGGAATCTCGTCAATTCCCAACACTCTGGAGGCAAGCTACCGTTATACCAATACATAAAAGTGGCAAAGATAAATTGGAACCAACTAGTTATAGACCAATAGCCTTAACTAGTTGTGTATGCAAAATATTAGAAAAAATGATAAATAAACGATTAATATGGTATTTAGAATCCCGCAATCTGCTATCAAATATTCAGTGTGGTTTTCGCCGTAATCGATCCACGGTGGATCATCTCGTCCGTCTCGAGACGGCGGTTCGTGACGCCTTTCTCCACAAACAGCATCTTTTGGCAGTTTTCTTTGATTTGAAGAAGGTGTACGATACCTCATGGCGGTACGGCATTTTAAAAACCCTTTTTAATTGGGGGTTCCGAGGGAACCTCCCTGTTTTTATATATGATTTTATGTCAGATAGACACTTCCAGGTAAGGTTAAACAACACCTTATCCGATGATTTTATTCAAGAGAATGGGGTGCCTCAGGGCAGTACTCTGAGCTGTACGTTGTTCGCCATCGCAATAAATGGCATTGTGGACAACGTGCGGCTACCTGTCCGTTCATGCCTTTTTGTGGATGACTACGCAATTTATTGCAGTTCGTCGAGTCTCCACAGGGCTGAACGGCAGCTACAACTCTCTTTAACAATCTGTGGTCGTGGGCATCGCAAAATGGCTTTCGCTTCTCTGCAGCCAAGACGACGGTTGTCCACTTCCACAGATTGCGTGGATTACATCCAGCCCCAAACATTTTAATGAATAACGTTGTTTTACCTGTATCAGAAACTGTAAGGTTCTTGGGACTTTTATTTGATTTTAAACTAACTTGGATCCCCCACATCAAAGACCTGAAAGCGAGATGTGTCAAAGCACTTAATCTGCTTAAAGTTGTTAGTGGTCGTTCATGGGGTACGGATAGGGAAACCTTAATGCGCCTCTATAGGGCCTTGGTGAGATCAAAACTTGATTACGGCAGTTTTGTTTATAGTTCAGCTAGACCTTCGGCATTAAAGATGCTAGATAGTGTACACCATGCTGGTATTTGACTGGAAACTGGTGCATTTCGTATCATTCCAGTCGTCAGCATCTGTGCCGACGCCGGTGAACCCCCTCTTTCTTACCGGTGGTCATATCTTTTGGCTTCATACGTGTCGAAACTGCATTGCATGCCAAAGCATGTTGCCTACCGTCCTGTGTGCTATCCCCCCAATCGTGTCTTGTATGAAACCAAACGGCGTAGTACAAAGCCGGTTGGGATCCGGATGCTATCGGTTTTCGACACGTGTGGGATAGTCCTGCCAAAGGCTATCCCCACATCCCCAGGTCGAGTTTCTCCCTGGAAGATACGCCTTCCAAAATGCCAAAATGCCAAAATTTCCTAAAGCGACCACCCCACATGTTATTTATGAGAGGACCTTTAACGAGCTCCTCTCCACTCGCTTTCATGGTTTTCAGCGCATCTACACGGATGGTTCCAAGTGTGGGGCCTCTGTGGGGTGCGCCTTTGTTGTGGAGGGAAATAATTTTAAATTTGGTTTACCTGGTGAATCCAGTGTTTTTACGGCAGAACTGTATGCTATTTTTAAATCATTATGTTATGTTTATCGAAATTGTCACCGTTCTGTTCTCATCTGCACGGATTCCATGAGTGCTCTTTTGGCATTGACCACTTTGTACTCCTGGAATCCAATCGTGCAGATGATACACGAACAAATTTTAAAAATTGATTCTTTAAGCACCCATCTCGCCTTCTGCTGGATTCCTGGTCATGCCGGTCTTTCAGGAAATGAACTGGCGGACCAGGCGGCCAAGGAGGCTGTCCATCTGCCTCCTGAGGCGGGTTTGGGTGTCATGTTTTTAGACCTGAAGGGTTATGTTCGTCGTGGGGTCTTACGCACCTGGCACGAGCAGTGGGTTTCGATCCCTGCTCAGAACAAGCTGCGCTCTATCAGAGACGGTGTGTCACGATGGCCCTCTTCTGTACGGAAGTCCAGAAGAGAAGAGGTCATCGTGAATAGACTCCGCGTCGGATATACATTTCTGACCCATGGGTTTTTATTAAGAGGGGATCCACCTCCAGTGTGTGATCTTTTCGAAGCTCCCCTTAGTGTGTACCACATTTTGGTGGAGTGTCGCAAGTATGCCCCTATTTGCCTGGCTCTAGATTTTAATGGTGACCTTCGTTTTTTACTACGCGACAGTGCGGATGGAGTCATATGTTTACTCCGTTTTATACGCCAGGCGAATCTTTTAAACGCCATTTGAGTCACTTTTATAAAGTGGCTCATATGGATTCTATCTCATATTGAGACTACTTTAACATTTTTAATACATTTTAATATGTTGTTATTTTAACATTTTTAACCTATTTTACTTTAACATGTTTAGTTATTTTTACGTGTTATTTTAATATGTTTGTTTTGTACTTTTAAAGTAGTGTATACACCTGTGATTTTTTTTAAGCAGGTGTATCACTCTTTTTTACTATATTGTTTATTTACTTGCATATGCAGGTGAATTATTATGACTCTCCCCTATGGGGATTTTACTATGTTTTTTATATTGTAAAAGGCCCTAATGACCTCACAGTGTCGATGGGCCTATAAACCATAATAATAATAATAATAATAATAATAATAATAATAATAATAATAATAATAATAATAATAATAATATATTGATTTAAATAATCTACGGTTTGGTTATTTGTGTTCTAGAAAAATATTTAGTGATCATTTAATTCAAATAGTATTTATAATCGTTTAAAATAAATGGTACGGCGCAATGCACAGACTTTCTCTCTCTTTCTATAAACTCGTAAGATTTCTGAACGGAATAATGTACATTGTATCATCACCACTCCACATAAGAACACGCATAAAATAATATACAATGATATATAATCAATGAGAAAAGAGGCGAATCTTTGTCCACCTGAGAACATTTCAAACAGTTTAAAGTCTTCCACAAGGGTCAACACTTCGTATTAAAATTTCGATTTCTGGTTAAAATTTTAACATTTTATAAGGTGTTGCACATCTTCAAGTCATCGCATTGATATTTAATTATTCATTTATACATTTTGACCAATAAAAAATGTAAATATTGACTATTGAGTCTAAAATGGAGATAGATCATTCCTGTGCAAACATTTCTCCTAAGAGCTATAAGGAAAAATAACATACTTTTTTAGATACTTACCTATATTTAATTACTCTATGGCATTGGAGAATTATTGCGTTAAGACTTAAGTAGTATATGTTTACAACTAAAGCTCACAAAATTGTATTAATATATTTGCAAATATCTCAGAAACTGTTGCTTTTATAAAAATGTATGTCAAATAAAAGTTTTTTATTTCTAATAGTCCTACAATTTTGCAATGATAAGTTGTTTAGTTTCTCAAATAGTTGTGGAGATACGGAAATTAACGCTTCTGTAAAGTACCCTAAAAATCATTTTCATGGGAAAATGAAAATAGCCAATTTATTTATAATCTTAATCAACGCCTAGATACGAATTTTAATCAAAATCGTTTGAGAAGATTTTGAGAAAACCAAATTTTTCTCTTTTCGCCCATCAGTAAATTACCCTTAATTTTAAGTTTTAATAGACACACAGACAGACGGCATTGCAAAGACTATTTTTTAGGGTTCGGGGGGTCATGAGACGTCGACATCCATCAACATTTCAGGTTAGTTTTTTTTTACGGTCGCAATACTTAAACTTTAATGTCCAAAAAGTTACAAAAAATTCATATAATTGCGTATAGATTGAAAGTTATTGATTTTATAAAAATATGTTTCGGATAAAATATGTGTATTATAAATATATATACATATTTGTAATGCTAAGTAATTTCATATCTCAAATAGTTTCGGAGCTATTTAAAAAAATGTTAATTGACGCATCAGACCGGAGCCCTTAAAGCGATTTTGCCGAAATATTGAGGGTAGCCATTTTGTTTGGAATATTTATTAATGTTTATAAATGAAATTTAATCAAAATCGTTAGAGCCAATTTTGAGAAAATCGACTTTTTCTCTTTTTTCCCTTCAGTAAACTACCCTTAATTCTAGGGGTAGATATCCAATTCCAAAAACCCCTCGGGGCAACCCTATGAAAACCCTAGATATCAAGTTTCAGCTCAATCGGTAAAATAGTTTAGGCTCTAGTTGGAGGTACAGACAGACAGACAGACGGAAATCCAAAAACCACTTTTTCGGATTCAGGGAGTCATGAAACGGCAAGATTCATCAAAATCTCGAGTTCGATTTTTTTGACGATCACCATAGTTTCTCTACCTGTAAGATAGAGAGAAAGTAAAAATATTAATCGGAGACAAGAGAATCTCATGTAGATGTTGAGTTAACTAAACTAAATTTAAGTAATTTTTTAAAAACCTGTTTTTTATTGGTTTTGGGAGGGGGTTGTACATTTGGTAGCCATGAAATGAGAGCGTGTTTTTCCGTACTTTCTTCTAATGAGCGTGGAAAAAGAAAAAGAATCAATGTTTACATTACACAACTACAAAACCCATTGGTATAAATACAACAGTTTCTATTCCAAATCGAAATTATAGGCATTTACCAAGTTATAAGACTATAAAACGTAGAAGAAACGTTGCACCTCGCTCCAAGCTTCGTAGCTGGGTTGAGCTCGGTTAACGAATGTGTGACGTCATCGTACCCACAAAGCTTCGACATTCCCCGTGTCGCACTAGTTCGGTACTGATTCAACAACTCAACGTACCAAAGAAACTGTTGTATTGTTGTTTTTATTATGTTTTTGATTGCCTGGATTAATTATGGAGCAGGGATTTGCTCGTTGTCAATAGCACAACTTACCTAAAATAGAATCAATCATGAAGAAAAGTTATTTTGCCTTGAATAATAGTTATATAAGTGCTGAAACTCACGGTGCAAAGGTTGCAAGGTAAAATATTAATATATTTATTAATAATAGATTGTCTTAAAACAGGTACGTACCTAGATAGATAGCTACTTTGTTGACTGTTCTTCAATAATGTGTATTAAATTTGTAAATTGTATTTAAGGTACCCACATAGTACGTACATATATAGTTAAACAAAACAGGTACCACCACTCAATTAATATACTAAACTAAACTGTCGTTTACCTAACTAGCTATCTGTCTAACTATGTACACTATTGAAGATAACCTATTAGAGATGAGAAATAAATAACTCTCGGTGATTTTTCCTGGTCATATTTCGATCACTATTACTCCAAGTTACTTCATCTCGAAAATAACAGTTATTGAGAAAACGATTATCGGTGGTGCCTCACACGCTGCTGATTTTATTCGCTTCTGACGAACTTTTATTGTCCGCCCTTGTTTTCAGCGACAGCTGTCCACTCTGGATTACGAAAGCAGTGACTGTTATCGACCAAATAACTGTTGGTATTATAATGATACAAATGTGGCGGCTAGTAACGGTCTAAGGGTAAGCGATTTTTAATTGTTCGACTGTTTAGTCTTTCATAAAAACATTACGGGATCATATGGGAGTGCGCATACTAGCGATACTATTGTACCATGACAGAAAAGTCAAAAGTTGGTCGATAAGGTTTTATAACTAAGCAGTCGAACAACTATCGTTAGTCAGCGCTATATCCACGGGCTTGTATTGGCGTGCGCATACTTGCGATTAAACAGTCGTGGGTCCACTGTTCAGTTGATGTCTGATTGGCACATGGAAAGGAAACGACCAATTTTCAGCGCTATGGCAGGAGTAATTACAGATGAAACTGAAAACTTAATTGAAGTAGTAGATAAGCGACCTTCTCTCTATTTAAAAACTATAAAGGAGTATTCCGACATAAACTTAAAACACACACACACATATATATATATATATATATATATTATGGTCATATATATTTTTCAAGCCTGACATAAATAAATTAATATTATTAAATTATAAATTTATATCATACATTTACAGTATCCATAAATAATGTCATATCTTGTCATATTGCCATGGAACGGAGCCTTGCGGGGTAATAAAATAAGATGACAAATACTATGATCTCTACTACCTCTATTATCATTTTCACATGTAACATTTTCGAATGGACACCCATAAAGAGTGTCTGAAACTTTAATTCCGTCCTTTGTGCGTACATAATTATGTAAAATACAACATGTTTTATTATAGATACATAAAAGTCTACATTAACGTCAAGTGGCCTATAGAATATACGCCATTTGTGTGCCAGTATGTCAAATTTGCATTCCACCATTCGGCGGGCTCTTGTATGTCTGTAATTAAATATTTTGTTTGCTGTAAGATTGTTTATTTCTCGCAAAGGGCTGCAAAATATTATCTATCACCTTCATCGGCTACTCCAGCTTCATCATTAGGCAATCTTTTTCCACAATCACGTTGAACTTATTTTCTTGAAATAGTTTTCCAAATTTTAGTTTTTAAAAATATATGAGCCTTGACTATCGTTGTTATGCGTGGGTCCACGATTTAACTGTTTAGTCGTGACAAAAATCGTATGTATCGCTTA
The DNA here is from genome assembly GCA_033556935.1 of Timema podura. Lineage (NCBI taxonomy): Eukaryota > Metazoa > Arthropoda > Insecta > Phasmatodea > Timematidae > Timema > Timema podura. The sequence goes on from JAVRXN010000003.1 coordinate 46,343,656, forward strand.
CCCTAATGTACTTAGCCTCATGTTTAAATAAATATTATTTATTAGGAGCCGCTACTTCAATACAGGGTCCAACGGCAAGATTTAAGAAAATCGCAAAAAATCAAAACTTTTTTTACATAAATGTAATGTACATGAGTGTAAATTACTAGTGTACTTGGAAAATGCTCATTTTCTGAAGAGGGTGTCAGGAAGATGGCGTCCTTGGTTTTGCACACATTGTTGGAGTCTGAGAGCGAAGCTGCCCATAACGTTGCGTAGCATTTCCAACATAATGTTGTTGACCTGTTGCCGGATTCGCTCCTTCAAATCATCCCTGGTCCTTGGCGGGTTCTCTTTGAAAACCTGGGATTTAAGGTATCCCCAGAGAAAATATTCAGGAGCCATAAAGTCTGGTGGATGGGCAGGCCACGGGAAATTGCCGAACTTGCTGATGAGATGACCAGGAAATGCGAGCCTCAACAAATTCATTGGCAAGCTGCGCCATCTTGCTGGAAAAGTGTGTTTTCATCTGGATCATAGTCAATGAGTGCAGGCAGGGAAAAGGTTAGCAACACATTTGCGTAACAATCAGAGTTCACCGTCACCATGTTAACGTGTTCATTTTCAAAACAATTAGGGCCGATTATTCCACGAGATGATACTTCCCACCAAACCGTCACTTTTTCTGAATGGAGGGATTTTTCATGGAGATTGTGTGGGTTATTTTCGGGCCAGTACCAAAAATTCTGCTTGTTGATGAAGCAACTAAGATGAAAATGAGCTTCATCACTCAACCATAAGCTGTGAACTCTCTCTTCATTTTGTTCAATGAGATTTAACATCTATTGACAAAAGCGTACTCTGCTATTGTAATCTACCTGATTATTATATGGATGGGAGTGGAGGTCATTCTTAAGAATCCTTCTTACGGTTCTATTACTGAGACCAAGTTCTACGCTGTGTCGTCCAGCCGATTTTCGCGGACTTCTTGCTAAGGTTACACGCACACGATCAATATTATCAGGGGTACAGCTGGTTTTTTTTACTACCACCACTTTTCTGTGCTGTGCTAGCAGTGGCTTCAAAATTTCTCACCCACAGGCCGATAGCTTTTGCAGAAGGTAAGGGAGCGCGTGGGAGTAAACGAAACTCTCACCGGAAGGAGCATTGAGTGCCAACGAAACTATCCTCATTTTTGTAATACGCCTTTACGGCAAACGCACGCTGCTTACTGCTACTAAATTCCGGATGTCTAGGCGCCCAAGGTCGAGTCCCTCGCTCTCACAACCACCCTTCACGCCCACCAGCCCTTTCTGGAATTTTGCCTTTTGACTGCCTGACCCTGTACTTTGTTTGGTGGCAACTTTATCTCCCAAAATAGAATCATAATTACAATAATATCACATAGGAGTTTTCACAACTTTACTTTATCATTTTCTAAAGCAATATTGTATAATATTAGGTCTATTCATCTTACTACGTTGATTCCCCATTATTTTACTATTTCAGTTTAATAAATAAATCTGCAATGACTGTGAAAATGGAACAGCAACGATAAAAAAATGATAAAAAATATGTTTTTTCAGGTACAAGTAAAAAAGAACGGTGACTGGGATAGAATATTGACCCAGCAAGCAAAACACTGTCGTTGTTTTGTTACTTGTTTTGTTCTTTCGTTCAGTAGAGTTAACTCACCAATAAGAGAACCAACCTTTACATTAGGTCATATTTTTCACTCACTGCAGGTCAGCCAGGGAGTCGTGCCATAGGGTACGTGCAAGTAAAACGAGAAGCTAATATTTGCAACAGAGCCACGTCTAGGGAGCGGGGGGGATTGCACTGGGCCTCACATTCCAAGGGGGCACATTTCCTCCAAAAATTATTAAATTCATTTACAGTTATTATTCAAAGTGTCTCCTCAAATAGTGTACAGATAATTAACATCAATAAGTATTCACTTAGTGATAGGATTCCATTCCAGATTCCTGAAAACCCTAACTTTATGTAATTTAATATTTACATTATTCGAGTAGTGTGCTGCAGTAAAGTATAATACGGCACCATTGTACTACCGCTGTCGGTCCACAGAAAACTAACAGCTGTTCATTGGTGAAAAGAGGAATTTACTTATGTTACTTAATTTGTTTGCATTTAATAAAGTACAATTATTTAATGGGTTGATCAATATTCAATAAAATATTAGAAATTATTAAGTACTTAACATAAGTACCGAGTACCGTACGTATCAATATAACGGCTTAATGCTAAAACTGAAAAACTGCCGAACAAAGGAGAGCCTCCAATTTTTTTGCCCCGGTCCTTACATTTGATTAAAACGGCCCTGATTTGCACACTTATTACTCCCGAGCACAAAGTTCAAAGGACACCGTACCATATCACGTTAATATGTGATGAAAAGGTACCTATCGTTAAAAGTATTAAGTGTCACGACCGCGCCGTGAGGGGCTGTAATCATGCCATAGCATTGTTGTCATTGGTACATCGACGTAGCGAAGAATCCACCAGTTATATGCTACTGGTCTAAGTTATCCTCTGTGGGCACAGCTGTGAAGTTCATAGAGATAAGAGAAATTGGAGGAAAATCAACGCCTATCAATCATGATATTACAGTACAATACAGTTGGCAGTTTTTTTTAAGGTCTGTAATGGAAGAATGCAAAAAAAGAAAAGAAAAATAGAAACAAAGTTAAGTATATATTTCAGTGACCCTTCCATCCCGGTTAAACTTTTAGTCCACTCCTTCAAAAGTGCGAGCAATGATTTATATGTCAATATATTTTTAGAATACTGCTCGGAAAAAATGGATAACAAGGCCTGTGACGTAATATCTAAATTAACAAAAGAACAAGCAAATAACACATTATGGAACGAAATACGCTATGGTCGGGTCACAGCCTCAAAGGCCTACGAAGAGGCTCACTGTAAAACTTTAAATGGATCATTATTGGAATCTATTCTTGGTGCATTTAGTGTCAAAGACACCACGGCCATCAAAAGGGGTAAAGTTTTGGAGCCTCTTGTTCTGGATGAAATTCGAGGTCAAACAACGATACATTTTTAAAATATTGGTATTATATTGAAAAAGGCCATGCCAGTATTGGAGGCATCTCCGGATGTAATTAGTGATGGTTATACACTAGAAATAAAATGTTCAGTTAACGAGAACACATTTAATAAACATATTGACTCTCATCATAAAGCTGCTGGCCGCTACTTGGCACAAATACAAATGCAAATGTATTTTACAAAAAGGAAGAAAGTATATTTTGTTATGCTTACTCGGACTTTGAAGTTTACAAGCAATTTCTAATAATATAAATTATGTCAATTATGACGAAAATTATTGCAAACATTTATTTGAAAAGTGATTAGAATTTTGGCGTGATACTATTTATCCGAGAATATCTGTTTAAGGTTATGACTTATATGTATAATAAATTCCAACGTTTAATCAAAACGTATTTTTATTTATAATTTGTTATAACTATTTCATCATAAATTGTATTTATACACTCTACTTTGTGAAGATATGTTTATAATAAATCAAAATATTTTTAGTTTACAGCGCCACACGTACCATCTCCATACAAGGCCCACGTGAATGGAATACGATGACGTAGCACCCTACTTCCGTTATTTTGCAAGGAAAAAAGACCGCGTGGCCATTTTTATAGATATTTCAAAATTAATTGTGAAGCCATTTGAAGTGCTAGAGAAAAAAATTTAAATGGTATTATTTAGGTCTAAACTTGTTTATATATATATGTATATATATGTATATGTGTATATATATATATATATTAATTAGTAGTAGTGATGCCTTGTTGTGTAGTTGCTGGGTCAATAACCACTCAAGAAACTCTCAAGAATCTGGGGTAAGATTTTATAGATTTCCAACAGACAAAACATTGCGAAAACAATGGGTGCACGCTTGTAAAAAAGATGACAATTTTTGTGTCTCTAACGCTCGTGTTTGCTCTGCTCACTTTAGTAAAACGGACTTTGAACGTGACTTGAGGGCAGAACTACTCAAATTGAAACCAAATAGAGTGTTAAAAAATGTCTGTGCCACATTTTAAAATACCAACTGTCACATCTTCTTGCAATAGTTCTTTTAAATACACATGAAAGTAATAATTTGCCCTTTCCATCCTTAGAACACGGGACTAGCCCAACACACTTAATAAGTACACAAGAGTTGGAGTTAGAACTGATAAAGAAAGAAAATAATATTTTAAAGAATGAAAATAATGTTTTAAAGAATGAAAATAATGTTTTAAAGAATGAAAATAAAATTTTAAAGAAAGAAAATAAAGACAATCTGACAGAGTTAGCCACTGCTAGGACAGAAATTTCTCGTTTAGCCGAAACTATAAAACAAATCGAATCTCGTTTTTCCAGCTCCCAAAATCAAATTATTTTAAGGGGAAAATGTACCAATTGGAATTCTGAAGATGTATCAAAGGCAATAACGCTAAGATGTATATCCAAAAAGGCATTTATATATTTAAAATACGTTTTAAAAAATATATATATATATATATATATATCCTTACCTATTTTTATATTGGACTTTGATATTCATCCAAGCTATTTAGTACAGAGGCTACTATTCCCACTACGACTTCGAGAAATTTACATCAAAACATGTACACTTTTTATGGTGTGAGCTATATTTGTAAAAATAAAATATTCTAAGACTTTTATTTGTGTAAATAAATATTCTAAAACTGCTATGTTTGTGTTTTAAAGTCTACACCCCTCCCTCCTCTACTGAAGTAAGATTTGATTTGTATGTTAGCTATTATCTTAGGAAAGTTCTGTTCTCGTTACAGATATAGTTTAAATTTAATTTCCATTCCTCCTTGTTACGTGAAGTAAAATCCTGAAACCATTTAGCAAGAAAAGCCTCATACAATTCACAATCGAATTTGTTCATTGACTTTGTTGTTTTTCAAAGTGGTTTCCCACTCTAATGTAGGCTCAAAATTATACCCACATCATCAGTATAGATAAACGTAAGGGCACTCGAGTATAAAGAGACTTGGAAGGTATGGCCTGGATAGAGAATGGGAGAGAGAATATATAATGGAATTATGCAATGTAAGTGTATGGCCTGGATGGAGAATGGGAGAGAGAATATAAAGATGCTGAAGAGTAAAGCCAACGCCATGCGCAGTGAACGTAGAAAAGAAGGAGAGCATGCACGTAAGTGGACGCTCGATCTGTAGCGCGCATGCGCAGAGAATGATGCCTGGTTGGACACCCGATATGGATTCTCCACTACCCCCTTACGAGAGCGTCGTTGTGGAGAGCCACCACTACAAACGCTAGATCCACACACACTACACAACACAGTGAATACACAATACACATACACACTACACAGACCAGTGAATACACATACACACCAACCAGGGAGATATCCTACACGAATCTACCACTCAACGAGCAGCAAGCTAAACATACTTACCAAGAAGTGTACCAATTTGTAGGGAAAAGTACAGAACCGTTAATATCCTTTTCGATTTTGAAAGGATAATTGTCGTTCCAATACCAAAGAAACATGAAGAAGTTAAATGTGAAGAATATAGGAGACTAAGTCTAATGATAACGTGCATCAAAAGTACAATAAAGAATAAAACTAGAAAATAGAAACGATACTTGTAGAGGATCAATATAAATTCAAAAAGAACAAAGGAACAAGAGAATAGCAAATAAGGGCGAGAATACGTACCCTCCGTCGAGATTGTAAGGTAGCAACTTACTGGCTCACGCCCGCGCGGTATGCTATAACTCCACACATGACTGCAGAATAGTTTGCCTAGCTACGCCCAAGGCCGGATTTAAAGAAAGCCTTTAAACTATTTCTTGACTGTTTCAAAGGAGCGATGGGGGAGGAGATATTTCTTTTTTAGATGTTCAAATGGTTTGATCTAATAAATTAATTTTACTTTTTTATTCCCTTCCTAATAAAATCAATTATTCGTTACATACTTAGTTAATTATTTATGTTTGGTCTCATCAATATATGGCCTGGATTTTTTTTTTTTTAATGTTTAAGATTTATCCAAACCACACAATATTTTGGCATCAGTGCTACCCACATTTATTGTTTTTACATGGTAACATAAAGCAGGTCTCCCCCTTTTCAGAATCTTATTTACTGTGAATAGCAATTTATGAATTTATTAATAATTAATTATTATATTCTACACATGTAACTCAAATACCAAATTGAATCTTAAAGATTTTTATTTTATTTTTAGGACACTGAGTTTAAATTTTTTTTATATAATTTAAGGGTCCCAATTTTGATTTAAAATATTTTATACAATTTCCGGATAAACAAAAAAAAATTGATAAAATCTTATCTATTGGACATATTTTATTGATAAAAGGGAACTTATTTGTTTCTTCAACGTTATTATGACTGTATATAGCTTTGTGGGACCATAGTTAGACTCCATAATTTATTTAATGTTACCATAATGGCCACAATATAAATATTGAAAAAAGTTTTGATAAATATTTTATTAGAAAAATTGTAGTTTAATAAGATTTACGTTGATGAACATACGATGATGAACATTTTCTAATAAATTTCATATTTAATTTTTTTTTGTCAAAATTTTTTTTTTTACTAAATCAATTCTGGAAATCCAAATAATAAAACTGGCCATTTCATAGGCAAGTATTAATATAATATAAGAGAAAGGAGGTTTAAATAAATGAAAAGCAAGGAGAAGTATTGTATTTGGTTTACGAGCTTAAAAACAATTTACATGATATCTCTATTTTTTTTAAGGTTTGGAATGTAGATATCTTTTAGTAAGAAAATATTGTAGTTCTGTACTGTTTTTAAGAATTTATGGGTGTTGGCAAAGATACCTGGAACTGGATAACTAATTGTGGTGAATTTATTTATATCCCCTCGGATGTCTGCTAAGTGAGGATCTATCATACATACAGTCAGCGTTTGAGTTTCCGTGAAAGAAACGGCCGGATTTATTTATATCTGTAACTTAGGACCTCTGGAACCACTTAACCAATTGCGGTGCGGTTTTTACTTTTATACTGGCCAAATATCCAGACATATTTTAGGATTATTTGTGTATAATTAGGTGTTTCGGTGTGAGTCCCGGTGAAGTGCGAGCTGATTTTTTGTATACATTTATGGAACCACATATTTACTGTGGTGTAATTTAAGTATTCTCTAGAGTATTTATCTAGGCATTTTTTTAGTATAATAATTAGGTGTTTTGGTGTGAGTCCCGGTGGAATGTCAGCCGGATATTTGGATATATTATATATATATATATATATATATATATATATATATATTTTATATATATGGAACCACTTAACCATTGCAAATTTTTTTTTGTAGAATATTTATCCAGGCATGTTTTAGCATGATTTAACCATGTTTTGTGTTGTGAGTCTCAGTGAAGAACCAGCCTGATATTTGTGAACAACTAATTCCGTAGTTAATTATTTTCCGTAGGATATCAATCAGGCAAATTGCAGCATGATAGACTTAGATTTTGGGGTTCGAGTCCCTGTTAAAGTTTCGGATGAATGTTGTGTATATAGATCAACGTAGTTTTTATATCCAGACAGGTTTTAACATTAGTTTAATCAGGTGTTTTGCTGTGAGTCCCTGGAAATGCTGACAGTCCTATCTATAATGGATTTTGTGGGTCAGCCGGAAGGGGAAATTCCGTTCTTCCACGAAGAGGATAATATAGTCCAGAGTGAACTATAGGAGAATATTTATATGTAACATAATATTACCTATTTCAACCATCTTTACTACTAATTTCTGGGGGCTAGTGATTAAAAAGATACAAATTAAAGATGATGTAGCCACATTTGCTTGGAAGAAAGTTGGAAAAATTTTTAGGAAAACTTGTCTCAATATGCCCAGCCAGGACTAGAACCCTGTTTCATCCATCACTGAAAATGGACCATATGAGAAATTTTCTGTCCACATGACTACCGATGCAGGAAAATATAAATTATTTACCGTATTTCCTAGAATATTTATTTTACTTTGTAATTTTGTTTAATATAAGATATTGAATATTTTATTGTGTGAGTGTTTCGATAAGATATCACACTGGTCTATAATCTATTATTAATTTGGGGCTTTCTTTTTTAAGTTCAATCAATAATGTCTTTATTACAATGAGATTATCAACAACTCACAGACCCACCCCGGTGGAGTAGTTAGCTGACGCGCTAGTTTCCTGTTTAGCTCAACTGATGTGGACAGGAAGATAGAGGTTCTAATCTCGCTCAGATGAATTGGGGTAGTTTTTCCTAAATGGTTTTCCACTCTCCCGCCACGCAAATGCAATTTCACTTCCTCTAACTTCAACCTCTCCAATTCCTAACACATTGGAGTAATTAGTACTTAGGCGTATTACCAGAACGGGTAGTAAGACGCGGTGCTAAAAAAACAAATAAAAAATCCAACCCTCAACAATTGCTTTAAACACTCTTTCATTGTCATATTGATTTAAGACTGACTATATGAAGGTTATATGAGAAACAGTGAAGTTTTCATGGCACTCAAACATATTAATAAATAGCTCGTTCTGTGTGTGCTTGCTGGCCGTGAATGTCCACGTATAGCGTATAATAGTTAAATGGCGCTTGTCTAAAAGGAGGATGGATCACATTATTAACTTTATCAAGTTATGCACTAGCAAAATACTGACAGTTTCTAATGCAGTTAACATTCATACATCTTCTAAACATTTATGTTTTGCATTAAACCAACAGTTATTACTTTTTCCAAACTAATTTCAAGACCAAATAAATGATGTATTTAGTAGTCTGCGCTACAACCTATATGTTAAAATCTCATACTCTTCAAATAATTATTGGTTACCTTACTATTATTATATAATGCTTTCTAAACCAAGAATCCAACCAGAGCACTATTTACAGATTTATTTAATATTTAGATATTGCGACGGCTTAGCTCAATCAATAGCATGTTTGATTAATAATCTAAGTAAACTAGGTTCGATTCCTGCCATAGAAGAACTTTTATTTTTAGCGAAACATTTGTTTCCCCTTCTAAAGTGAGGAGCTAATGGACGGGCATGTTGTGTCTTTTCAAATTTTAAGATAGTATCAAAGTAGTGCGCTGATTTTATCAGTCAGTTCAAAAAGTACACGTCAGATACCACAAAAAATTTAAAAAATGAAACCTTAGGATGATACGCGTCTCTCTAAGTGAGATCGGTTATGACTTATTGAAAAAAAAATTAAGGTGTACTCATATATATTAAATATCACTTTAGCTTTATCTAGGAACCAAAATAGTAAACAAACTTTCAGCATTATCTTTATGGCTTAATAATATGCGTTGCTTTGTTAGTTTTCATTCTTTAAGTATCTTTATTGTATGCACTACTATGGATCAAGTATGCACAAGGTGGAGGCTATTTGGATTTCGTGCCTAGGCTCGCCATCCTCTCCTCGTTTATGCGGTCTTGCTCCGTCGAAAGTTGTCGTCAGGTGGCATTCATGAGTAAAAGTAATGAGTGATATTAATATAGAAATATTTCGAAAAGTATTATTTGCATATAAATAAAATTATTTTTAATGTAAGAAACATATGTTTTAAATATTCTTTTTTTTCAGTGTTTTCCCAACATTTTAAAAATTCCGTTTATGAGACTTTTTATTTAAAAAAATTATAATATATGTATATTATTATATTAAAATATTTTATATATATATATTTGAAACCCTCACGGTAAAAGTTTTCAAAAGTACCCTCACAATTAGGTAAAAATAATAATAAAGCGTAAACTTACTTTTAATGATTCCCAAATTCCGTTATTCGTCTTTTTTCAAAATTGTTACCAACCCGTTCCATGTGTGCACGCTAGCACTTAGCTGCAACCCAAGCTTTGACTTTATATATCTAAACATTCAAATGTTGAGATCTGTGTAGGACTGATAAAAGATATATGACGTGAGTTTTTCATAAGAGTTCTATTCTTAGTACGGAACCCAAAAATTGAGTTGTGACTTTGAGTTTAACTTACGTGTGTTTATTTTTTAAATTCTATCATAGTTTCTATAGTTATATTATCATAGTTTAAAACAATGTTTTATTCTCTTGAAGGCTATATTTTTGTAGTTTATGAGTATTTTAAATTCTTTGTAATAATGATTGAGCTAAAACAAGTAGACTACACGTTGCTATGAAGAATTAGTAGTAGCTTAGACCATTAATTTTCGTCCACATTTTTATTTAATCAGATACATATTGATACAATTTAACATGTATTGATAGGCTTACAATCAGTTACAATAATAATAATATGACAAATAAGTTATAATAATTATGATTGTGTCTAAAATATTTACAAAAAATATTTCGAAACATTTTCTTTATACAGATTGATATCTTGGATCCTTACTATTAGTTCAAACCCAGCCGAGGTCGATGAATTTTTCTTGAACGTTTAAAATACGTAGCACAACTTCATTCGGAGAGGAAGTAAAGTTTGTTATCCATCCCTTCGGCTTGAGGGTAACTGGATTATGTAGTTGATGTCCCGACGGCGGTGACGTCGTGGTCAGACACGCGTGGGTAGGAAGAAGGTAGGCGAGTGTGTTCCGGCAACATTAGTCGCGGTGGAACATAAGGATGTTCCGGCAACGTGAGTCGCGGTGGAACGGAAGGATGTTCCGGCAACGTGAGTCGCGGTGGAACGGAAGGATGTTCCGGCAACGTGAGTCGCGGTGGAACGGAAGGATGTTCCGGCAACGTGAGTCGCGGTGGAACGTAAGAATGTTCCGGCAACGTGAGTCGCGGTGGAACATGAGGAAGTCCCGGCAACGTGAGAGTCGCGGTGGGAGGTATGGTGATGGTGGAGAGGGAGAGAGGGTTAAACAAATTGCTCTTTCTTAACATATAACAATTTAATGAGCTCTCTCGAATAAGTGTGGTTCCCCAAGGTGGGCCACCACTGATATGCCGAGGCTAAATGACCGAGTCTGACTGGCTGACTGGTCTCGAGACTCCAGACTCCAGACTCATAAAGCATGCTCTAATGCACCCTGAAGGGGTGCACGGGAGCAAATTCCAACACGTACCGACCAATTGGTCACACCGTGTGGTTTTCGGAAATTCTAAGACGGATTGTCGCATTTCGCGAAGTTAACTGAAACAAACAAAAAGAATATTATTAATTAATATTATTAGATAAAAGAAAAATTTTGGGAACCGACTAAGAGGTTTTTAGAGTTACGTGCGGAGACACTACTCTATGGGGGGCTGTGTGAGAGCCTCCCAGACCACGTTTGTCACTTCTCGCTTATCCGAGCAGGGCTTTGGGACGTCGGTGGTACCCCCCAGGGTCGATGACATAATTCCCAAGCCCCTGGATAAGAGGATTGGTGGCACCGGGTAGTCTGGCGTAGAAGGACTGCGCCAGCTTCCGGAAGTGGTCCTTGATGGTCGGCATATCCAGGTCTCGGTGCAGATTCACATTCCGAACGTACCAAGGTGCGTCCACAATGATCCTCAAACACCTACTCTGGAATGCTTGCATCCTCCTCATATACGTGTCCGCCAGGTGGCCCTAAGCGGGACACGCATAGTCGAGGATCGGTCTGAGCAGCTGCTTGTACAGTGTCAGACCGTTCCTTGTGGACAGGGCGCTACGCCTGTTAAACAGTGGGCCTAGGATTCCCAGCCTTTGCTTCGCCTTGGTCAGTCTCTCTGTGCAGTGAAGTCGCCAGGTCAGCTTGGTGTCCAGCGTAAGTCCTAAGTACTTAGCACTGTCCGCCCATCTGATCTGTTCTCCGAACAGCCGGAGTGGGGCTGGCCTGTAAAACTTTCTCTTCCATGTGAAGAGCACTGCTGTACTCTTCTCCACGTTAATACTCGTTCTCCAGGTAGTCAGCCACCCCTCCAACTGCGTCAGGTGCGTCTGGAGTCGCCTCTCCACCAGCTGCCCTCGCCACGACTCCGCTACTAGAGCCGTGTCGTCCGCATACAGTGCTAACTTGGTGTCTGGGGATTTCGGAATGTCGTTCACATACAGACTGAAGAGCACCGGGCCCACGAGGGAACCCTGCAGCACTCCAGCCCGGATGCTTCTGACCTGGGATGTGGCGTTCCCAAAGGTAGTGGAGAAGGTCCGGTTGGATAGATAAGATTGAACAATCTTAACTAGGTAGAAGAAAAGGTTCAAGGAGAGGAGTTTGAAAAGGAGACCTTCGTGCCAGACACGGTCGAAGGCCTTTGCCACGTCGAGAAAGACAGCACCAGTCAGCCAGTTGATGTTGAAGTTCCTCGTGACCTGCTCCACGAGCCGAACAAGTTGATGAGACGTGGCGTGTCCCGCCCGAAAGCCGAACTGCTCGTCCACCAAGATGCCCGCCTCGCGAACATGTCGGGTCAGTCTCGTCAGTAAAAGTCTCTCGAACAACTTGCCCAAACAGTCGAGCAAGCTGATCGGTCGGTAAGACGAAGTTAGGGCCGGGTCCTTACCCGGTTTATGGAAGCAGAGGACGTTGGCGTGCTTCCAGAGCTCTGGGAAGTGACTCAGGAGCAGGACGGCGTTGAATAACTCCACGAGGAAGTTAATCGCCTCCAAGGGCAGCTTTCGGAGGACCGCGTTATTGATGCCGTCGCGTCCGGGGGCCTTGTTTAATCTTAGAGCGGCTAACGCCCGCGACATTTCTGCCGCCTCCGTGGGCTCTGGTTCATCCAAGGGTCTGTACGAGACCGCTGCGATGACCTGATCCACGTGCCCAATGTGCACCGGGTCTGACGGGTCGTCAGTCGGTACAAATTGCGCCTCTAAGTGCTCAGCGAGAGCATCGGCCTTCTCCTGGTCGGAGTTGGCCACCCCGTTACGACCTACAATAGGCGGCCTTGGTGCGGGGACCCGCATCAAGTTCCTCGTCATGCGCCACAGGGACCTGTCCTGTACGCACAAGCTCTCAATCTTGTCCTCCCAGACACTGTTCCGGTATTCTTTGACCATCTCGCGAACCGCATGGACTTTGCGGCTCCAGTTGGCCTTGTCTACCGGGTCCCTCGAGGTTTGCCAAGCCTTCCTCAGCCGATTTTTCTCCCGGACGTGCCTGAGGATAGAATCGGGCAAAGAAGCCTGTGGCGCCCTCTTAGGACGGTGCCTCGGCGTCGAAGCTTCGAGCGACCCCTTGATGGCGGAAGTTATGAACTCAGCACCGCGATCGATTTCTGCTGCTGTTCGAAAGGTAGGAGTGGGTCCCAACCTCTCTCTCAACACATTCGTGAACTTGTCCCAGTCAGTGCGCTTAAGGTCAGGTTTTTCGGGGGGTCTATGAAGGACACCGCGCGTTTCAAGTTCACAAGAACGGGGTTGTGATCCGAGTCTAGCTCAGCTAGAGACTTCAGCACCAACCGCCTTCTGATCCCTCTGGAGACAACGAAGTCGAGGACGTCCGGGAAGCCAATGGGATTGAGAGGGAAGTGGGTAGGGGTCGGGGGACCGGAAGCCACCAAGCCGTGTAGATCTATGACGTCGCGGAGCAATCCGCCGCGAGCGCACATAATCCTAGAGCCCCATGAAGGGTGCTTAGCGTTGAAGTCACCACCGATTAAAACAGGCGTGGTACCTCGAAGCAGCACCTCCATGTCAGCCCTCGTGGCCTGGTTGAACCGGCGGTAGGGAGGGAAGTAGATGGAGATAAGACGCACTGGGCCGGTAGAGGTCACCAGTTGGATAGCCGTTGCTTCCATGTGTTGGAGGGGAGGAAGAGAGACGACGTGATGGTCAAGGCCCCTCCGGACCAGGACCGCCGTCCCACCCCTTCCCACATCCCCCGCTCGGTCACTCCGATGGCAGATGAACTCTGCCAACGAGAACCTCACTGCGGAGCGCAAGTGGGTTTCTCCCAACAGCATTACGTCGACACGATGCTTTGCCAGGAAACATTCCAGCTCAGCCTTCTTCCCCGCGACTCCGTTTGCGTTCCAGAGTGCGACCGTGAGCTCCTTCAGCACTGGGGGTCCTCTATTCGGGTGCACTGCCATGAGAGACCAGGTAGAGGATGATGTGCTCCATGACCAGGTGGCCACGGTTACTCCTCGGAGACTCCTGGACCTTCCTCAAGAGACTCGATGAAAAGTCCCAAGGATCCAGTCCCGGAATCTCCTTGAGAATCTCAATACAAATTTTGAGCTTTGTAGCATCATCCTCAGGTGTGGGGTTGGGTGTGGGGGTGGTAGGGTTGACAGGGGTTGGAGTGGGGAGTGGTAGGAAGGGGTTGGAAGGGTGAAGGGGTTTGGGGAGGGTGGTGCGGGGTGCGGGGGTGGGTAGGGAAGGGATTGGGAGAGGAGCGGTCTTGGACGGGTCCTCGATCGATAGGGATGAACCGGATGCGACCGGTTCAGGTAGAGTGGCTTTGGTAGGTGCCTCGGCCTGGGATGGAGGGGTTGGTCTCCCTGACAGCGCACTGGCGAAAGATTGCACCAGCGGCTTTGGCTTTGGAGCTGGAGTCACGGTCACCTTCCGTACCGCAACGTGCCCCGAGGGCTTCTGGCCCTCGCTAAGGCCATCCGTCCTCCCTTCGCTAACCTTGGAAGCCCGTACTGTCCCTGCCGCCCGCAAGGACCTGTACGTGGGACATCCACGCCAAGCCGAGGAGTGAGCTCCTGAGCAGTGCAGGCACTTCGGAGGAGATCGTCTCTCCTCCGGGCACCCGCCCCTCTCGTGGTCACCACCACAGAACCCACACCTATGATTAGCGCGGCAATCCCTCCGCACATGCCCAAACCGGAAGCAGTTCTTGCACTGCACCGGGCCTCCGGGAGACTTGTATTTCTCCACCTTGACGCGGAGCCCGCACAGGACTGATATGGAGTACAGCCTTGCGGTTTGCTCCCCGGGAGTCAGAGAGACAACGAAGTTCGGCAACCGTTGCCTTTCTCCGGTCCTCTGGTCCCGTTTCCACTGGGAGAGCATCTGGGAGACAGATTTCACGGGGAAACCCATCTCCGCCAGCTCTTCCTGGATGTCGTCAGGGCTTGTCCGAGTCAGGAGTCCCTTCACCACGACCCTGACCAGTCGCTCCCGACCCAGCTCGTAGGACCAATGCTGGATCCCCAAGCTCGGCAAGAACTTCTGGAGGGCGCGGTAATCTTCCTCCGACCCGCACTGGAGGCGTACTCGATCCCCCGGCTGCCTGACTGCCTCCACAGGCTCTCGAACCTTGGTTCGAATGGCCCTCTCCACCTTGGAGTAGTCCTCCACATCACACAAGATGATGGGAGGGATCTTCCCCTTGGCTTTGGGAGCCGGCCCAGAACCACTAGTACCAGGCTGAGGCGAGGCACGGCTTACGTTCTTACCCTTAGGTTTCCGCCGCTTTTCACCTTTAGTCAGCGCTGGCGCACCCTGGCCCAGGCCACCTCCGTCTTCGCTCTCATCACCAGAGCTACCGCCTAAATGGTTAGGGTTGCCCCCCGGTAGCTTCCTGGTGTTGCCGGCCTTACCCCTTCGGCGGGGTCTTACGGTCTGAAACCCTTCAGACTCATCATCCGACCCCTGGCTCGACTCGCCTCGCATCAACGGGAGGTCTGATCCTGAAGATAGTCCCTCCACGTCCACGGACTCGCTCGAGCTGTCAACACGCGGGAAGCGTGTGACCCGGTCTTCAGAGTCTGAAGAGAATTCAGCCGGGCGCTTCTTGCCTGCCGACACCCCTTGGCGGGAGGTGTCGGAGTTGACGCGGGCTTGTGAGGCCCTTGCGATAACGCGTGCGTCAGCGCCGCTTGCCGCGGTCTTTACCGGCGACAGATGGCTTGGCTCCCCCTGGTCAGGGCTTCCGTTGGCACCGTTAGGTTTCCACCCATCGTGCTGGCGGGAGCTTTCGCCGTCCATCCCGGTTTGCGGGCTGGTGGCCCTGAAAAGGGCCTCCAGTTCTTCTTGGCTGCCAGCGGCACGCTCACCTCCTGTAGCCGGAGGGGCCCCGCTGGGCACGCCCGCATCGGCATTGCTGCCGACGCTTTGCTGGGGGCCAGCGCTGGTCAACGGGCCTAGTCCCGAGGACGCATCGCCGGATGCCCCGGTGGTTCCACCAGTGGCACGCAGCCCTCCTGAAGTCGGAGGGGCCCCGCTGGCTTCCCCTTGGCCATCTGCGCCCACCTCACCGGTACTTGGTGAGGTCACGCTGGCCGACGTGTTGGCCCTAGAAAGGGCCGAATCGTCACCGAGCGGTGACTCTCGCTGGGCTCGGTCAGCGGCACGCTCACCTCCGGTAGTTGGAGGGGCCCCGCTGCCTGCACCCGGTGGGCTGGCCACGCCAGCCCTGTTGGCCCTGGAAAGGGCCGAAGCCTTGTTGGCCCTAGAAAGGGCCGATTCGTCTCCCGAAGGAGACTCCCGCTGGCCTCGGCCGGCGGCACGCACGACTCCGGGAGTTGGAGCGGCCCCGCCGGTTTCGGCCTCGCCTGCAGGCTTGTTGCCCCTCGAGAGGGCAGCTGCCGCTAAAGCCTCGGCCTTCAGGCTCGTGGCGGACCACTTGCCACCCGGCACCAGCTCCTTCCTGACCGGAGGGGCCTTCAGTCCCCGCGAACGGAAACCTTCGACTCCCCCTGCCTGGACGGGCAGCACAAGCCTGCTACTGGCGGCGGTTCCCCCGACGCTCGCCGCCAGCTTCCTCCGACTCGGGGCCGGTCACTTCCCGGGCCCGGGATTCTTCTTCGCCTCATCCGGCGGTCTTCTCCCGACCCCGACGCCGACACCTTTCTTCATCTTCACCGCAGGTTCCATCCAGTCGATCGCAGCAGATGCTCAGGAAACGCTCGGAAAGCTCGGAACACGTAAGGGAGGCAGGACGATACCTTGCACTCCCATCCGGCAGAGTTCTCTTTGGTGCTGTGTATAGAGGTGCACTCGTCACGGACGTCTTCGAAGACATGGACTGTGGAGCGGTCCAGGCAGTAGAGAGGTTGGATGGCGCGGCCTGTGCAAGTGCGGAGGAAAGAGACAAGGGGCTGACTCAACAGTGAGGGACAACAAGTTGTCGGTGCCAAGTCGATTGTGGTATTTAAAAGAACCCTGGAAGGTGTGTGAAAATACCTTTCCTTGCAGAATTGGAAGGCCTCTCGCTATCGCTCATAGAAATTCTCGTTTGCTGATATAATCACTCGGTGCATAACGTGCATGTTAAATACCTCCAATAAATAGACTATTAGTTATAAATTACCTATAGGCTAAGGCTCTTTCACAGTGAAGTAATAACCATAAATAACTTTTTTGGTTGGCGAGTTTTGTATATTTTGTATACTAATTTATCAAAAAATAAATGTTTCTTTGCTTTGTGTCTTATTTATCGTCCGGGCATTACACATTACTATAATGGTGTAGTCAGGAGTAATGTAGCGTTACTAGCAAACTTACCCGCACGTGATTAGGTTAGATTTGAATATAGTGGGAACTTATTTAATAAAACCTCCTTTAGTACACTAGACCGGGATTTACCCTGCAGCCCAAGGCTCTAGATCTTGAAACGTTTGTGCTGTAAAAATAGGTGATGTCAGACTAGTGACTAGCCAGGCAGTTCTCCCCAGCCGAACACCTTGAGAGACAGGGATTGTCTGTCAAGCAGGGCAGAGATGACGAACACACGACACTAATGGCACGCCAAGTAATTTTAAGTTCCAACCTTAAGGTCACCGTAGATTAAATAAAATAAAATCTATTACATCCGAAAACAAATAGATCGGTTTTTTCGGTCAACTTAACTTGTTGTTAAAATTTGAATAAATTTGTTCATCTCCTATTCCAATCTCCAAATAGGCCTATTTTTTACTGTCCACGATGGGGAAAGAGGGCAGTAGTCAGGTAAGGTTTGTGGTTTTGGACTATAGCTACACGCACAATGCCAACAGCGTAGAATGTAGATAGTGGTATGACAGAAAATAATGTTGGCCACCCTGGACCCCTAATTTTGAAAGTTGCAAAAAAAAACTCGCTACTCATAATCTCGCAAATCGCAGGCTGTACCAAAACAGAGCCAATTTTGAAAGGTTGCTAATCTCGTGCGAATTGGTGTGGTGTTGTTTCGCTTGTGAATGAGTTTTCAATCTGACAACACTGTAAAACCTTGACGTACCAAAAGATTAAAGCGAAGGGATGGCATAATCCGCCATTATACAAGATACGTAACTGAAAGTAAACACTATTATTGTATTGAGTGCATCATGTAATTCGATTTGTTTGGTTTTATTAGGAAACCATCTTCCATTTGATTGCATCTAAGTTTACTGTCTCAAAAATGTATCGGGTTATTTAAGTATGAGTTAAACGTTCACATTATTTCATATGTTCGTTAGTTCACTTGGTAGCGTGCTAGCCTGTAGCTCAGAGGTTCATCGGATCAATTCCAACTAGAATACAGTGATTTAATTTTATTTCGGAATAAAAAAATCACTTGTTAATAATTTGAATTCAGTAAAACATTATTTTATATTCTTAACTATTTTAAAACATAACTATGCACTAAATGTTGTTACTATGCAATTGACAATTAGTTTGCTTAGCCTTATTTTTAAATATGTATATTCTTATATCATAAACCCAATAATTTTATTTTTAAATAATCAACAACATCCAAAATTTCAAAATTAATGTACTGATTTTAATTTACTAACCTATTAAATTATTTTTAAATAAAATTTTTGTGGTATTCTACATATGCTCAAATACCTTATATACTTCTATACAAAATTTTAAAACAAATTATATACTGATTAATACAAAAATTTAAAATGAAAGGTTTTTTTCTGTCTGATAAATTAAAAAAATAATTGAACTCTGAAGATTTGAACACCTGAACTCTAGATCATGATGATGGCACGTTACCATCTCAGCCAAACTGACGGTTAAAAGTAATGAATAAAAACTAAGAAATATATTATAATTTCACACAAACAAATATTTTGATTGAAGTATTAAACAAAGTGTCCAAAGCTCTAATTTTTTACTTCTATAAAGCTCTTATTTACAGTGGCGCAGGAACGTTTTTATTTGGGGGGGTAATATTAACCCTGTGCTCTTATAGGGGGTAACATTTTTTAGATTAAAAAAAAGAACAGGAAAATGTAATACAGCTGTCCCTCACACTACGCGAATGATTGGTTCTGATAAATAATTGCGTAGCACGAAAATGTAAGTGAAATGATTTTAACATGAGTGATATAGGGATTACTCCAAAGAAAATAAAAACCTAAAAATTGCAAATGAACGCCATTTTAAATTTATATAACTAGTACAATCCCCTGAAATTTGTAAACAAACACCATTTTTAATCAATGTATTTAATTAATACAACGCTACAGGTACACTTACTGTTAATCTTCAATCACCTGATAAAATAAGTGTATTTGGCAAATCTGGATTATCACTATCTTGCTTTTGACGGTAGGCTCTTGCTCTCTTGATGGCCCTGGGATGGTAAGCTCTTGATCGCTTGAAGTCTTGCTTGAAGCTTGGGACGGTAAGTTCTTGATCGCTTGAAGGTCCTGGACGGTAAGCTCTTGCTCTCTTGAAGGCCTTGAGATGGTAGGTTCTTGCATTTTTGAAGGCCCTGGGATGGTAAGCTCTTGCTGGCATGAAGGCCCTAGGATGGTAGGCTCTTGCTTTCTTGAAGGCCCTTGGATGGTAGGCTTTTATCTCTTCGGAAGACCTTTGGACGGTAAGCTCTTGCTCTCTTGAAGGCCCGTGGACGGTAAGCTCTTGTTGTCTTGACGGCCCTTGGACGGTAAGCTCTTGCTCTCTTGACGGCCCTTGGACGGTAAGCTCTTGCTCTCCTACCGGCCCTTGTGCGGTAAGCTCTTGCTCTCTTGACGGCCCTTGGATGGTAAGCTCTTGCTCTCTTGAAGGCCCTGGGACGGTAGACTTTTGATCTCTTGAAGGCCTTTGGACGGTAAGCTCTTGCTCTCTTGAAGGCCCTTAGATGGTAAGCTCTTGCTGGAATGAAGGCCCTAGGACGGTAAGCTCTTGCTGGCATGAAGGCCCTGGGATGGTAGGCTCTTGCTCTCGTGAAGACCCTTGGATGGTAGGCTTTAGTTTTTCGAAAGACCCTTGGACGATACGCTCCTGCTTTCTTAAAGTCCCTGGAATGGTAAGCTTTTGCTGTTGTGAAGGCCATGGGTCTTTATACTGACGATTTTCAATTTATTTGATGAAATGGTAAGACTCAACTGACGGGCAGCATTTTCCCTCTCTCTATTTAGTTATTTGTAGCAAGCCAAAGAACTCTGGATATCTCTGGCAACATTGGTGCTTCTATCCATGTTAGGGTCATTCTCTTCAATGATTCTAATTGCACTGTCAATGTCCTTAAATAAATCAGTAAATTGTTTTGTTGAAAGTTTGATAGGCTAAACAACATAAGGCTCTTCCTCTTCATTATTTATGCCATTCTCCATTTCTAGAAGATCTTCATTGGTGAGTTCTGTTGAGTGGGATTGGAGCAATTTACCCACATTTTCCTGGTCTAAGTCCCTAAATTCATGCTATGGCAACGATGCCATGTCTTGAATTGGAAAGCTCGTGATCAGGATCAAAATCATGAGAATCAGAAACTTCAGGACAAACATTTTTCCAAACTTTGTTCATACAGGACTGTTTAACTTCTGCACATGCATATCCTATGTTGTCAATACCACCCCCTTAACACCAAACTGTACAGTAAAGTTCAATGCTTTCACTGGAATGTGTGTACACAAGGTCACACCACCACTGCACAGGATGACTGCGAAATTCCAGCTGACTGTGCATTATTTTTTTATTTCTTTGAATCGCGTTATAGCGAAAACGCGTAAAGTGAGATCGCGTATAATTAGGGATACCAGTATTTAATGGTCCCACTGTGCATTTTTCTCACTTATTTTAGTTATTCCAAACAAGAGAATTAATACATACAAAACATATTAAGAGAAGTGTTATATGATGCAGCTCTACTAAAAATTATGAAACACTGAAAATTAAAGTAGATTTCCATACACCTTTGCCCTATATTTGTTACTAGCTATAAAACCTCTAACCAGTTTTGCAATTTCAATTTTGTTGAGCCTCTCAGGTGATTTAGTCTACATTCCTCATCGTGGAGCGAATATAGTTTTTAATGCATCCAAGCATTGACAAACTTCTTTCTGCATTAGCTGACGTAGCTGGTATCACTATCAGAGTTTTCAAAATCTCTTCAGTGTGTGCTGCAAGCACATTTTATTTTTATTATGTTACTTTAGTGTGAACTTGGCATCTTGCCTCAATAAGATGGTTACATTTTCTAAAAGTTTTATTATATTATTTTGGGGGGGTAAAAATGATACTTTTTACCTCCCTCAATTTTTTGGGGGGGTAAAATTTACCCCCGTACCCCTAGTTCCTGCGCCACTGCTTTTGTACAATAGTAGGATTATCTCAACAAAATCACTCTCAGAATGTTTTAACCGAAGAGGGGGATGGCGTCCAAACTGAACGGGTGGTGAGACGCGATGGTGAAAAAACAAATAAAAAAATTACCTAAGATCGAATACCTGATACACCACATCCAAAAGTAGTTCATGGAATGTTACAAGGCAAACCCACCGAAAATTTTTTTTTTTATATCCAACTCAAGTTCAAATATGATTTCCTAAATCTCTCCCTTGAATCGTATCCAAGAACGATAAATAATTAGTAAGGACCTTATAGTAAAGTTAGACTCGCAAAGAAAACTAAATTCATACAACGTGGTGAAAATATGTTTGTTCAGAGAAATTATCCATGATATTCACTTAAATCCCTTTTTTTTAATATGTCAATATTCGAACTACGCTGCCACATTTTCTCACTAAGAGAATAAAATAATATGTTTAAGTCATGTAAAAACGTAATTTGTAAAGAAAGTAGAACAAATATACAAAAATCGACGATGAGAGAGTGGTGTCAGATATTAACCAGAATAAAGTTAATTTTGATTAATAATCCCTGGTGACCTGGCGGTCTAGGGGTAAAGTGTCGGGCATCTGTGCTGGGGGTTCGGGGTACAATCCTCAGTCCCGGCACAGATGTATCTGATTGCTAAACCCTTCCTTCACCTCTGACAAGACGTGTATTAATCACAACTTGTGAATGTGTGGAATGCCAGGCCTCCACAGTGGTTCGGATTCCACTTTAAACTGTAGGTCCTCCATTTCATCTCACAATCACCCTATCATTACACATTTGCATAAGTGCGTATGGCCCGAACGGTTGTAAGACGTGGTGGTATTATTATTATATTAATAATAATAATATAATAATAATAATAATAATAATAATAATAATCAATAAACAATTATTTTCAAAATAATGATGTATTTCATGTGCGTACTTTTTCACACAAGATTCGAACCTTGTCCTCCACGTCATGATTAGCTGGAATACACAGCATGAGAAACCACTTAAGAAATGCAACCTCATCAAACCCAATCAGGATTTGAGCCCTGACCTCCTTGTCACAGGAAAAACGGACTAAATTAACTTGACATCCAAGCTAGTTTATACGTTGTCTTCCTCACACTTTTTCGTAAAAGATCCTCCCCTATCGCCACTCCTTATTTTGACCCTCCTAGTAAATGCTCTTGTCTAATACCTCCTTGACTCTAGAAGCCTAGCCTGTAACATCCAATTCGATGGTGTTTTGTAAAAAGGGCGTTATCAACAAAATTTGACATTTAATGTTATATACATCATTTTTCTCAGAAAAATCTCGCGGGTCTATCTGTAAAAAGGGCTGTGTCATTTCTGTTATGGTATTTAAGATAATGCTATATTGAAGGGCGTTATCAGTGGTAGTATTGTAGCTCCTGAAGTGTAAGAAGGGCGTTATCTCCACACAACACCATTCAAATCTTCTTATATAGCTGTCGACTTTATTATAAAAATTATCGCATTCTCGTGTGAATTGGTGTAACTAAAACATCTTATTTCTGCTTTAAATTAATAGAGAGCAGTTCCTGATCTATGTTATTATATCTTTGTATACTCTTTTAGAAAGAAAAACAAAATAACAGAGAGCTTCAGTTGTTTCATTTGAAGTTTGTTTGGTGTGTTTTTGGCAGTGTTCATTGTTATAATAGCATTTTAAAATGTCTCGAGCAATGAAAATATTAAAACTGTGCCCTAAAGTGGATTTTGATCAATTAGACGAGTCAGAAAATAACAATACTGGGTCCATTGGTGGTTTGAGTGGTGTAAAAATTGGCAATCGTTCTAGCACACCTGGAGTGCTTACAACCAACAATGAATCAAATTTTGATATTGTATTCAGTGCACTTTTAGAAAAGGAGGTATGCTTAGTAGAAACTAACATACTTAATGAACCAATTGATCTGTATAAGAAAGGTAAATCTATTTTTAGTGTTGATGAGCCACGAGATGAAATAACCATACATAGTTATTCTAATTTATCAAGTGATTTTGCTCCTGTACATAATGTGCGTGTAGAAGAGTTATTTAATGCAAACTATATTGACGCAAATCAAGTTAAAGTGATAAAAGTCCTCATACTTTTGAAAATAACGAAAACACAACTAAATGTAGCCATGACACTGTACAACCATCAACTTCAAGCTGCACAGAGTTGATTATTCTACACACATTAAAACCAATAGTTGATTACTCCAGTAGTGATAGTGAATGTGTTGATGATCCTGATTTTGTACTAAATGGCACTGTTTATGCTAGTGGAGACAGCAATAACGAATCACACCAAAATATTCAACTTAATAAGAACCAGGACGAGACAATTGGCGCTTCTGGGAAGAAGAGAGATAGAAGTGGTAACAAAAGGGCAGAGAATAAAAACAAGAAGGACAGTGGGAAAAGTTATGTTGGTGTAAAAAGACAGAAAAAAATTGAAAAAACGTGTCAAACCAAACCCATATATTGGGAAAAGTTGTCCAAACAGCTGTTCCACGTCTATTTCAGACAATGATAGGGTATTGATTTTCAATGAGTTCTGGGCTTTAGCTGATCCCAAACGACAGAGGGATTGGTTGTTAAATTGCACGAAAGTTACACCAAACAAAAGGCGTTGGACAAGTGACATTACAAAGCAAAGGAGTTCAAAGGAGTATTTTGTAGTTGTTAATGGGACAAAAACTAAAGTATGTCTTCAGTTTTTAATTAAAACACTTGATATTTCCGAAAAACTAATGCGCTACACATGGGACAATAAATCCACAATTGATACATCAAAAGTTGACCAAAGAGGAAAACAAGCTTCGGCAAATAAAACTCCTCACAATGTAAGCAGTGAAGTTAACAGGTTCATTGAAAGTCTGCCAGCTGTTCCATCCCACTATTGTCGGAATTCTACAAACAAAAAATATGTTCCAATGGAGTGTAAGTCCCTTGAAAATATTTATCGGCTTTACGTTAAGAACTGCCAAGAAAACAAGATTTCATCTGTGTCTGGGAATGTTTTCAAAAATTTTTGGAGAAACGATTATAATATTGGTATCCAATTACTGAAGAAAGATAAATGCTCTCTCTGTCTCAGCTACGAGCAAAAATGTGTTGAAGAGCGTACTGAAAATGAGATTTCCCAGTATGAAAGTCACATTAAAGAGAAACAGCACATTTTTGAAACATTCCGTGGCGACCAAGAATCTAGTGGAGAAAATGGCTTTCTATGTTGTTCATTTGACCTACAAAGAGTATTAAATACTCCACATGGGGACAACCAACTCTTATATTATGCACGAAAATATGCATTTTATAATTTCACAATATACGAGAGCAAACCAAAAGATGCATTTTGTTATCTTTGGGGTGAAAGTGACGGTAAAAGAGGAGGAAATGAAATATCCACTGACCTTTATGATTACTTGAGTAAAGTTGATCAAAGAGGTAATGTATCATCTGTTGGATTGTACTGTGACAACTGCCCTGGGCAGAATAAGAATCACTTGATACTATATATGATTAAGTTTTTCTTAAAAAATTCTGTCAGCGTAAAAACAGTGACCATTACTTACCTAATGCCTGGTCACTCATACATGCCAGTTGATTCCGTCCATGCCACTATAGAAAAATCTGTAAGAAATAAGGTGGTGTGGGCGCCGTCAGAATGGCCCACATGGATTGAAAATGCAAGAGTAAAGCCAAGGCCTTACCATGTAGTATTGAAAACTTGCAAAGACATTCAGGGATGGGAAAGTGTAATGGAAAACACATTTCCAAAACGAAGAACTTCATGTGAAGATGGCTCCAAGTTACGCTTGAAGGACATACGACGTGCCATTTTCAATAGTACAGATTATGCTATGGTCATTAAATATTCCATGGCTCCTGGAACACAAATACACAGTGTGTTGATGGGTCCAGGACGAATCCGAGGAAGACCAAGGCAGCCCAACCAGCAGGCAGCACCAACACCACTATACCATTCAAGATTACCAATATCCGCAGAGAAGTACAGAGACCTAGCAGGACTTTGCCATAAAGGCATAATTCCTCCAAGATGTCGTCAGGAATATCTTGGTTTGCCTCATAAATCAACTGCTAAAGACACATTAGCTGAAACCGATGAAGAAGATAGTGTAAATGAGTGATTGTGCTAAGAAAATAATCCTAATTTAGCAGAATAATACTGTGTCAATTCGTGATTTTAACAGTGTTTAAAAAGAGTATCCAATCTTAGCAGGAGAAAATACTTTCAGTAAAAAGGTGATTAAAAATGTATCTTGCGTAGCATTAATAATCAAGGCAGGTATTTGTATAAAGTTTGTTTAGTTCCCCATGTTTAACAGAAATAATAACTTATAACCAAAGTCCGTTACAATAATGTATTATTTTAAAATCCTTTTATAAAATCCAGCACGTAAGAAAGACCTTATCAACATAGTTTTAGGCAATGAATGGGACGGCCCAAGTCTGAGTGTGTAAGAAGGGCATTATCAACAAGAAATGTGAGTTATTTTGTTATAATTTATTTTGAATATAAGTAACATCTATTAAAGGTTTATTATAAATTTCTAAATAAAACATTGCACATAATGATGTATAATTAGTTGTCTTAAACATTGTAAGTGATTTTATAGACAATTTTTATCGTCTCCTGAAAAATATAGGTTTTGTTGATAGCGCCTTTTTACAAAACACCATCGATTGATAACTACACTCTTAAACTATCGAAACGCATGGCTGGAGAGGACGTTGCTTGTATTGTGTTTGGTAAATGCAGGCCACGCTGGCTTATTTAACAACGGAGCAAGATTGGTTTGCTATAAGCATTTCATGACAGCAAGCACTGACTCGAAGGCCAAACAAAACAATCTAAAAAATTCCATTTAATAAGAAGACTATTTACGTATAACACGATTCAACCGTTTCGGTGGTCACATGTTTTAAGATGCTACCCTCTCAATAGACTAAACTGACAATGACGGGGATATCCGGGTTCACCGAGAGGGTTTTTCCTAAACGGTTTTCAACTCTTTCTTCACGCAAATGTGGGCACACTTCCTGTAAATTCAGCCATCCTTAACATTAACTAATTATAGTAAATAGTATACAGGCGTAAAACCCGAATGGGTGCGGTGCGGCACTAAATATATATATATATAATATATTATTTGGTTCTGAACCTACATAATGCGGATTTATCTAAACTTAAATATTAATATATTGCTTCCTTGAAAAAAAGGAATAAGCACATTGAAATTTTTCTATGCCATAGTAATGAACCAGTAACTATTTTAAAATATTTATACGTAGTATTAAAAAAATATAATTTTTAAAATGACCAATTTAGCGTGAAAAGCCCTAACTAGAAATTAGTGTAGGCCTAAATCAATAAATCCTTACATCTTTACTAAAAGGAATGGGATATGGGTGGGATAAGAATTTTCTAGTAAATTGTTCCCACCTCCTTGATATAAAACCTGTCCTTGAGCTTATGAACACACTTTTGCCCACTACATTGTAATGTATGGGATTGGGAAAATGGATATTGAGGGCTAAGGTCTGCTTATACAGACCAGCCAAGTGGAGCCAGCCTTTGGGCTAAATAATACACTCTTATGTTTTATAAGATAAAAAAATATAAATGCAAACAATCGATTAGTTGATAAACGAATCATATTTCCCGTGTTTAAATATCTAGCAATTCTAGTCTAGTTTGTCGATGATGGGGATGTCTAGAATCTCAGCTGAGACTATTGAGGGTGTTTATTCGGAATTCCTTCAGATATAAATAACTGCACAAAAATGGGCTAAAATGAACCATAAATACTAGGCAACATAAAAAGATATCCGGTTGGAACTTCATCAGGGTCACTCCAAAACACCTGATTTATCATGCTAAATAATGCCTGGATTAATATCCTACCAAAAAAGAAAAACTACATCCCAATCGGTTAAGTGGTTCCATATATATATATACAAATATCCTAAATATCCTGCTGACACTTCACCGGGACTCACACCAAAACACCCGATTATAATTATTACACTAAAAATGCTGGATAAATACTCTACAGAATAATAGAAATTACACCATAGTAATTATGTGGTTCCATAAATATATACAAACAATCGGCTGGCCCTTCACCGGGACTCACACCAAAACACCTGAATATACACAAATAATGCTAAAACCTGCCTGGATATTGGTCCAGTATAAAAATTAAGTAAAAACCGCACCGCAGTCGGTTAAGTGGTTCCAGAGGTCCTAAGTTACAGATATAAATAAATCCGGCCGTATCTTTACGGAGATTCAAACCCTGACTGTATATATGCGAGAGCCTCCCTTAGCAGACATCCCAGTGAATATAAATAAATGCACTGCTCGGTTATGAAGATCCAGGTATCTTTGCCAACAAACATACATTCTTAAAAACAGTACAGAACTACAATATTTTTTTACTTAAAGATATTTACTTTCCAAACCTTAAAAAAGCTGAGATATAATGTAAAGGGTTTTTAATCTCGTAAACCAAATACAATATTTCTCTTTGCTTTTCAATTATGTAAACCTCCTTACTCTTATATTAATAATTGTCTAAGATATGGCCAGTTTTAATGTTTGGATTTCCAGAATTGAGTTAGTGAAAAAACAGATTTGACAAAAATAAATTAACACTATACACTTAATTTAATAGAAAATTATCATCAACGAAAATCTTATTAAACTACTATTTATCTCAATCAAAGTATTTATCAAAACTTTTTACCAATAGTTATATTATGGCCGTTATGGTAACTGTAAATAAGGTATGGAATCGAACTATGGTCCGACAAAGGTATAGACAGTCATATAAACGTTGAAGAAACAAATAAATTCACTTTTATAACTAAAATATGTCCAATAGATAAGATTTTTTTCAAATATATTTTTTTGTCCACCCTGAAATAACATAAAATATCTTAAATCAGGTTTGGTGCCCTTAAATTATCTAAGTTTTTTAAACTCAGCTTCTTATAAATAAAATAAAAATATATTAAAGTTAATATGTTATTTGCTTTACATGTGAGGAATATGATAATTAATTATTAATAAATTCATAATTAGCTATTCACAGTAATAAAGATTCTGAAAAGAGGGAGACCTGGTTTAAGGTTCCATGTAAAACCAATAAATGTGGGTAGCACTGCTGTTAAAATAATGTGTGGCGTGGTTAAATCTTTAACAGCTAAAAAAAATTTAGCCTTTATATTAATGAGACAAAACATAATTAATTAACTAAATATTTAAGGAATTATTGATTTTATTAGGAAGGGAACCAAAAAGTAAAATTTATTTAGTAGATCAAACCATTTGGACATCGCAAAAAGACATATCCCCTTCCCCATCACTCCTTCCAGACAGTCAAGAAATAGTTTAAGGACTTAAGGCTCTCTCTAAATCTAGCCTTCGGCGTAGCTAGGCAAACTATTCTGCAGTCATGTATGGAGGTATAGCATACCACGCAGGCTGATTTATAAAGTTGCTACCTTACAATCTCGACGGAGTGTACATTACATAGCTTGTGTGGATATCGATGGTAAAAAACGTAAGTTGTATTTTGGACTATCTGTGCCACTGTTAAAATTATATGTTTGCGAAAACAAGAAAAAATAGTTTTAGCCCTTCAATAAGTGTTAAAACACGAGACTTTATGAAATCGGAGGCTTTTGTTGATGTGACATCTAAATAAATATTTCATCGGCATTATGCAAAACTTATTATTTCCTTCAGCGCTACCATTTAAACTATTCTAAAAAGTAAAGAAATTGATGTAATTATATAAACATAGTGGATTCAAATGAATGAGCTAGAGTTTGACAGTTTTTATTTTGGTGTGCCAAAATGGAATTTCCAACATTTAAAACCCTTATAAATAAATGGTACAGCACACCGCACAGACTTTATCTCTCTTTCTATAAACTCGTAAGATTTCTGAACGGAATAATGTACATTGTATATTCACCACTCCACATAAGAACACGCATAAAATAATATACAATGATATATAATCAATGAGAAAAGAGGCGCATCTTTGTCCACCTAAGAGCATTTCAAACAGTTTAATGTTTTAAAGACCTTAATAAAATGGTATTTGAACAGTTTGCTGACAGCTTGGAAACTCTGATCTGCTTTACATGTTCCAATTTATGAAAATTATATTACTAGAGATTAATGGAGGGAAGTAGAAAGAAATCTAATGAATCCCAAAAGTTATAAAAAAAGATTAATATTGGGTCGGTGACCTGGTGGTCTAGGGGTAAGGTGTCAGACTTCTGTGCTAAAGGTCCGGGCACAGATTTATCTGATTGCCAAACCCTTCCTTCACCTCTGACAAGATGTGTATTAATCACAACTTGTGAATGTGAGGAATGCCAGGCCTCCACCGTGGTTCAGATTCCACGTTAAACTGTAGGTCTTCCATTTCATCTCACAATCACCCTACCATTGCACATTAGCGTAAGTGCGTATAACCCGAACGGGTAGTAAGACGCGGTGCTAATAATAATAATAATATTGGGTCCACAAGGGTCAACACTTAGTATTAAAATTTCGATTTCTGGTTAAAATGTTAACATTTTATAAGGTATTGCACATCTTCAAGTCATCGCATTGATATTTAATTATTCATATATACATTTTGACCAATAAAAAATGTAAATATTGACTATTGAGTATCTATCCAAGAAATGGAGATAGATCATTGCTGTGCAAACATTTCTCCTAAGAGTTTTAAGGAAAATTAACATACTTTTTTTAGACACTTATATTTAATTACTCTATGGCATTGGAGAATTATTATTGCGTTAAGACTTAAGTAGTATATGTTTACAACTAAAGCTCACAAAATTGTATTAATATATTTGCAAATATCTCAGAAACTGTTGCTTTTATAAAAATATATGTCAATTAAAAGTTTTTTATTTCTAATAGTCCTACAATTTTGCACTGATAAGTTGTTTAGTTTCTCAAATAGTTGTGGAGATACGGAAATTAACACTTCTGTAAAGTACCCTAAAAATCATTTTCATAGGAAAATGAAAATAGTTAGTTTATTTATAATCTTAATCAACGTCTAGATACGAATTTTAATCAAAATCGTTTGAGCAGATTATGAGAAAACCTATTTTTTCTCTTTTCATCCTTTATAAAACTACTCTTAATTTTAAGTTTTAATAAACACACAGACAGACGGCATTGCAAAGACTATTTTTTAGGGTTCGGGGGGTCATGAGACGTCGACATCCATCAACATTTCAGGCTAGTTTTTTTTACGGTCGCAATACTTAAACTTTAATGTCCAAAAAGTTAAAAATATATATATAATTGCGTATAGATTGAAAGTTATTGATTTTATAAAAATATGTTTCGAATAAAATATTTGTATTATAAATATATATACATATTTGTAATGCTAAGTAATTTCATACCTCAAATAGTTTCGGAGCTATTATAAAAAATGTTAATTTACGCATCAGACCGGAGCCCTGAAAGCCATTTAGCCGAAATATTGAGAATAGCCCTTTTGTTTGGAATATTTATTAATGTTTATAAATGAAATCTAATCAAAATCGTTAGAGCCGATTTTGAGAAATCGACTTGTTCTCTTTTTGCCCTTCAGTAAACTACCCTTAATTTTAGGAGTAGATATACAATTCCAAAAACCCCTCGGGGCAACCCTATGAAAACCCTAGTTATCAAGTTTTAGCTCAATCGGTAAAATAGTTTAAGCTCTAGTTGGAGGTACAGGCAGACAGACAGACAGACGGAAATTCAAAAACCACATCTTTTTCGGATTCAGGGAGTCATGAAACGTCAAGATTCATCAAAATCTCGAGTTCGATTTTTTTGACGATCACCATACTTTCTCTACCTGTAAGATAGAGAGAAAGTAAAAATGCAGTATTTTATATGTAGGAGTAAAAAAAGATTATTTAGTATCTATCCACGCAAATGAATGTACTTCCAATCCCTCCATGACTGACCTATACACAAACCAAGGGAGAAAGGCAGGCAGACAGCAGAGAACCAAGTCGTGACCTCGTGTCCTAAGAATAACGGTTCCACAGAAAAAGAAATATGTACAAGACTGGGCGGGACACTCACTAGTTAATACAAGTTCAGTTTGCACTGGTCACATAAAGGAGGATAAATAACATGGTAGGAGATTGTATAAAGACATATAGCCTGCAACAAAAGGTGGCATTGTTGACATCTTGGCTGACTTTAGCTCTGTGACAAGATAGTGACTTACAACCTATCTGTGTGAAATAGTGAATCAACACCTAGCTCTGTGACATCACAGCAATTTAACACTCCGCTCTGTGAAAACATAGTGACCCATAGCCTAGCTATGTGACAACATACTGTCCCGAAACCTAGCTCTGTGAAAAGATAGTGATTTACAACCTAGCTCTTTGACATTATAGTGACTCAACACCTAGCTCTGAGACAAGATAGTGTCCCACAACCTAGCTCTGTGACATTATAGTGACTCTAAGCCTAGCTATACTTTACAACATAGGGTCTCACAAACCAGCTCTGTGACATTAGTGACTCACAACCTAGCTCTGTGACAAGATAGTGTCCCACAACCTAGCTAGGTGACATTATAGTGACTCTAAGCCTAGCTCTACTTTACAACATAGTGACTCACAAACCAGCTCTGTGACATTAGTGACTCACAACCTAGCTCTGTGACAAGATAGTGTCCCACAACCTAGCTGTGACATTATAGTGAATCTAAGCCTAGCTCTACTTTACAACATAGTGACTCAAAAACTAGCTCTGTGAAAAGATAGTGATTTACAACCTATCTCCTTGACATTATAGTGACTCAACACCTAGCTCTGTGACAAGATAGTGTTCCACAACCTAGCTCTGTGACATTATAGTGACTCTAAGCCTAGCTCTACTTTACAACATAGGGACTCATAAACTAGCTCTGTTATATTACAGTGACTCACAACCTAGCTCTGTGACAAGATAGTGTCTCACAACCTAGCTCTGTGACATTATAGTGACTCTAAGCCTAGCTCTACTTTACAACATAGGGACTCACAAACTAGCTCTGTTATATTACAGTGACTCACAACCTAGCTCTGTGACATTATAGTGACTCTAAGCCTAGCTATACTTTACAACATAGGGTCTCACAACCTAGCTCTGTGACATTACAGTGACTCACAACCTAGCTCTGTGACAAGATAGTGTCCCACAACCTAGCTCTGTGACAAGATAGTGTCCCACAACCTAGCTCTGTGACATTATAGTGACTCTAAGCCTAGCTATACTTTACCACATAGGGTCTCACAACCTAGCTCTGTGACATTACAGTGACTCACAACCTAGCTCTGTGACAAGATAGTGTCCCACAACCTAGCTCTGTGACAAGATAGTGTCCCACAACCTAGCTCTGTGACAAGATAGTGTCCCACAACCTAGCTCTGTGACATTACAGTGACCCAAAGGGTTTAACTAATGTGCTTGTTCTCTACCTTATTTTAGAGTTTTACCAGCAATTTATTAGGCAACATAAGTAACACAAAGATGGAGTACTGGTAGATGAATTTGTGAATATTTTATATAATATTCTATTTTAGAGGTAGTAGTAATAACATACAAATCATTGAACATTAAATCACCTCTTTACTATGTCTTCTTTTCTTACATAAGTGTGAAGGAATACTACATGCAATGCTTCGTCTTTACATGTGCGTGATTATGAGTAAGAATACCGTTCATAATATTATATCTCTTACCACAGCTGAGTGGAAGTAACTACATGCCTCTATTTGCGGACTGGAGGAATTCAAACCTGGTACCATTGGCCAAGAAGGTAAATAGGCAATTGACTGCAACTCCGTAGCTGTTGCCATTATAAACATGCTTAAATACCAATATCTAGTGACGCAGTTAATTTGGTGACCATTCAGTCAATGTGGACGTACGCTTTATATTTCAGGTCGTATTAGGAATAGAACCTGTCCTTACTAGAATGAGGGGATTTATAAGTACAGCAAGTATTATACCTTACCTTCTGATCAAGTCCAAGTGCTATAGATGAGGAGGGTGAATTTAGAGAGGATAAGAATGTTCACAGAATTACTTGTATACTTTGGCTAGAAGTGTGAATATTCGCTTGAAGAGAGGAGATAAAACCATATGTACAACTATACAAGGTGTATATCTATTTGGGTTGACACGCCGGCTAGGATATTTAGAGTGAAAGGTAATTTTTCGTTAGGTCTTTTGTTGTATCGTGAGGACTGGAAGCATGTAACTTGAAATATGTATATATATTAATATGTATATATATACATATATATGTATGTGTGTGTGTGTTAACAAGAAATTTAGATATATTAATCTCAGCACGTTACTTTGGTTGATCGTAGAGTGGAAATACGTGTCGTCGAGGAATTAGTTCAACCTGCTAGTCGATAACTGCAACTAATGTGAATAGTTTTATTTAATTATTATTACAAATATATACGTGGGGGTGAGACTCACACCTACACACGAAAGCCCTACCAGTGAAATACAAGAATTTATTAATTATGTATGCTGGTGGCATACACATATCCGTACTTGAAAACAGCTCTCAGCCAAATGACACGAGAGACATCCTTGATTTAAAAAACTGTTGGTTTTGAAACTATGACCTGCAACCAATCAGAACACAGCCACGATCACATGACCCTAAACTGGCCATACAGATTATTGCTGGAAACAACAAATGTCCTTCACCCGGCAAGGTGCTGTCACACAGTATCCTCAGGTACCAATATACATTCCTCTCACACCTTCACCCGGCAAGGTGCTGTCACACAGTATCCTCAGGTACCAATATACATTCCTCTCACACCTTCACCCGGCAAGGTGCTGCCACACAGTATCCTCAGGTACCAATATACATTCCTCTCACACTTTCACCCTGCAAGGTGAGGTCACACAGTAGCTTCAGGTACCAATATACATTCCTCTCACACCTTCACCCAGCAAGGTGCTGTCACACAGTATCCTCAGGTACCAATATACATTCCCCTCACACTTTCACCCGGCAAGGTGCTGTCACACAGTATCCTCAGGTACCAATATACATTCCTCTCACACCTTCACCCGGCAAGGTGCTGTCACACAGTATCCTCAGGTACCAATATACATTCCTCTCACACCTTCACCCGGCAAGGTGCTGTCACACAGTATCCTCAGGTACCAATATACATTCCTCTCACACTTTCACCTGGCAAGGTGCTGTCACACAGTATCCTCAGGTACCAATATACATTCCTCTCACACCTTCACCCGGCAAGGTGAGGTCACACAGTATCCTCAGGTACCAATATACATTCCTCTCACACCTTCACCCGGCAAGGTGCTGTCACACAGTATCCTCAGGTACCAATATACATTCCTCTCACACTTTCACCCTGCAAGGTGAGGTCACACAGTATCCTCAGGTACCAATATACATTCCTCTCACACTTTCACCCGGCAAGGTGCTGTCACACAGTATCCTCAGGTACCAATATACATTCCTCTCACACTTTCACCCGGCAAGGTGCTGTCACACAGTATCCTCAGGTACCAATATACATTCCTCTCACACTTTCACCCGGCAAGGTGCTGTCACACAGTATCCTCAGGTACCAATATACATTCCTCTCACACTTTCACCCGGCAAGGTGCTGTCACACAGTATCCTCAGGTACCAATATACATTCCTCTCACACTTTCACCCGGCAAGGTGCTGTCACACAGTAGCTTCAGGTACCAATATACATTCCTCTCACACTTTCACCCGGCAAGGTGCTGTCACACAGTATCCTCAGGTACCAATATACATTCCTCTCACACCTTCACCCGGCAAGGTGAGGTCACACAGTATCCTCAGGTACCAATATACATTCCTCTCACACTTTCACCCGGCAAGGTGAGGTCACACAGTAGCTTCAGGTTGGCTATTTATAGTTTCTTGCAGGTACCTATCTACATTCCTCTCACACTTTCACCCTCTTACAACAACTTATATATTCAATAATGGCTCATGATACTGGTGTACAATATTGAGTGTTTCAAGCATCAAGATAGGTCACGGGATAGATGAAGTGTACCAGAATTTGCCTAGGAGGAATGAGGTTAATCCTTACAACATGTATCAAGGTCAGTTAGTGGGTTTAGCTCGTGCTGGGAATTTAACCCGGGATCCTTATCTTGGTACTAGTTGTGAAAAGGGAGTGAGGGTGAAGGGGATAGGAGGAGAAATGGAGGACTTGTGGAGAATGTAAAGGCAGTGACTGATGACTGAATTGACCTGGGCTCGGCTCCAAGCTCCTAATCGGGCACGGCGAATGCTCACTTTGAATGCTCGTCTCAACAGTTCTCCGGTTCTTTCTCATTTCTGGCTGAAATATGTGGACCTACAATTATCGTGCAGCGTTTCTTTTATTGGGATGATGCTATTTGAAAAAAAATTCAGTAAAGGCAGAAACGGTGGTGGGTGACGAACTTATTTAGAGAAAGGAGAACTAATGGTGGATATATATTAATGGGTATTTTGAAAAATCAAGAAATAAGTCGTATTTTTTAAATTTATTATAATTTTGTTGAACTTGAGGATCCCACACAATAATAATAATAATAATAATAATAATACTAATACTTAGCACAGAGTTTTACTACCCATTCAGGCTATACGCTTAAGTACTAACTATGGTAATGGGTTAAGAATTGGGAAGGTTGAATGTAGATGTAGTGAGCCCACATTTGCGTGGAAGGAGAGTGGAGAACCATTTAGGACACTCCCCCTCCCCCAGTTCACCTAAGCACGATTCAAGCCTTGATCTCCCAGTCCTTGGCAGTCTAACTCAGCACGAAACTAACGCGTTAGTTAACTACGCCACTGAGTCAGGTCACTAAGAAATATTTTTCTTCCTATGATGGTCATTAAAATAGAAATTGTTTTCTTGGTTCCACTCAATTTTATTCGGTCACTTGCTGCAGAATGGTAATAGCACAAAATTTGTATTTTCTCCAGTATTCGCTGGCTAGCGTGTTACACCAAACTGAGTAGCGTGTTACACCACACTGGCTAGCGTGTTACACCACACCGACTAGCGTATTACACCACACTGGCTAGCTTATTACACACACTGGCTAGCTTATTACACCCTGATACCCATGATATAGACAGTTATACTATGTGGCCGACAAAACTTTCCCCTAAGAGGTCATCGTGATGATGGAGAGCTTAGAGAAAACGATAACACAGAAAATAAGGGAAACTTCCGAGCACTTTTGAGATTCCGTATTGATGCCGGTGATAGTGATTTAAAGAATCACATAAAAATAGCACCTAAAATGCTACATTTATTAGTAAAACAGCTCAGAACGAATTAATTAAAGCTTGTAGAGAAGTTATCCTTAGTAAAATTGTTAAGTTCATTAAAGCAGGGCAATTTTTTTCGGTACTAGCAGATGAAACAACGGATGTCGGAACAGTTGAACAGATGGATCTTTGTGTTAGATTTCTGGACATACTTTCACTTAAAATATTCGAGAACAATTCTTTGGTTTTGTGGAAGCGGGAAATCTCAGTGGCGAGACTCTCACAAACTTACTTCTTGAAAAATTAAACAACTTGGGACGTAAATGTGAGAGCCTGCGTGGTCAAGGTACGATGGAGGGTCTAACATGTCTGGTAAAATCAAAGGTGTGCAAGCTCGTATTAGGGAAAAGCAGCCTCTTGCTATATATATTCACTGTGCTTCTCACAAACTAAATCTGTCCATTTCTAAAGCATGTTCTTTAACAAGTGTAAGGAACGCTATTGCTGTAGTCAGTAACGTAACAAATGAAGTAAGAGAATCCAGTAAACGAACAGATTTAATGAAAGCAAAAATACAGGAACAATATCCTGAAGAAACAAAGTTCAAACTCAAAACGCTTTGTGAGACGCGTTAGGTAGAATGACACGATGCATTTTTACTATCGATACATGTTTTTGATGCAGTTGTATGTTTCCTACAAGTATTTGATGCGGAAGCACCATCATAAAGTGAGCACTTTTACTCACCTCAGTTTTCAGGTTTGACTTTATTATAACTCTGCATATTGTTTCATTTATCTTCAGTCTAACAGTCACGTTGTCTCGTCAGCTTCAAAACCCTTCGTTGGACCTGAAAAACTGCTATAATATGGTAGCAAACGTTTTAGAGACATTGAAAGATTATCGGAATAACCCTAATAAATATACAGAAGTCTATAATGAATCGGTGAATTTGGCTGTAAAACATGAAATTGACATCACTATACCAGGGACCGTTCGGACACAAACTCATGGGCCAAATGTTGCTGCAATTAGTCCTGAGGAATATTATAGAATAAATGTTTACCTGCCATTTGTGGACTATCTTATTTCTGAATTGTCAACTAGATTTTCATCAACTGACCATGATAATATTATCACATTATATGGTTTAATACCAGCATTTGCCAACCAAGACAATGGGCTTTTATTACAGGCAGCTCAAACATATGCTAATGACCTTCCTGGGACTCCGTCAGAACTTCGTGGAGAGATTGACTTCTGGCAACCACGCTGGAAACATAAATCTAAGACAGAATGTCCATCTAGCGCGGTTGACAGCTTAATGTATGCTTCAGATGGTTTTTACCCAAAATTATAAAGTTCTTCTCCACATTTTGTCTGTTCTTCCCGTGACTACTTGCACTAGTGAGAGATCATTTTCTACCCTAAGAAGGTTAAAGACCTACTTAAGGTCAAATATGGATGAGGAACGATTAAATAGTTTGGCCATATTAAATATTCATCGAAGCATAGAAGTTCATCCTGATGAAGTTTTGGAGAAATTTGCTCAATAGAATAAGAGTAAAATGCAATTAATGCATTTATAAAATATGAGGTACGTTTGAACAATGTTTGTATAGGTTTTATAGTTATTATTATTAATTATTACTATTATTATGATTAATATTATGATTATTATTATTATTATTATTATTATTATTATTAGTAGTAGTAGTAGTAGTAGTAGTAGTAGTAGTAGTAGTATAGTATATAATTACTGTTGCTATAAAAAGCTACTTAGTATTGACATTATATAATATTCAATTTTAGTGGATTTCTAGAGTTATTTAGGTGACTACGCTGAAAACTTGATCAGACAAAAAAACTATCACATTACTATAATGCATTTTCAAACGTTTTAAAATATTCTTATTTTACCTAAATAATAAGCTTACATTATTAGTAATTATGTTATTTATAATTAATATGACCCCCCTATGAAAATTTTCTGGGTCCGCGCCTGCTAACACTGGCTAGCTTATTACACCCTACTGTAGCATGTCATTTATAAAAAATGACATCTACAATCAAGTATTCTATAAAGACTTCAAAGCAATAGAATTAGAACTAATCTATTCCATTAAAATATAGCAGATATTGACTCACCCTGGATGGATGTCGCCTGATACAAACACCATGCCTTGGCGAGCCGGCATTGCAGCGTCTTGTTCGTTGAAAACACGTGGTTGGAAAAGACCGATGGTTTCCTCAACTCGACGCTCCTTCAAAGAGCGCCACTGCACCAGTGGAATTGCCTTGCAACTATTCCCCACTCTCCCCCCCTTTACTCTTCTCCTTAAATTTCCTGGTGGAATTCTTGTTCCGCCGCAGTTTCATAGCTGTATATAACGAGGCACCCGGGACTCACTTTATGGCATGTCATTGTAATAAATCGAAGGAAGAACTTCTGCACCGATCTTCACCGACGTAAAATACTGGTGGTAACGAAGTGTCAGGTAACGGACTCACCACCACCGCACAGAGGAAGCCTCTTCTGGTTTCATGAGTATTAAGCCAAATGTTTGACGTAGATTGCTATGTCCATCAGACATAACTGGTTTTACTAGAATGTTTCCTTAAGTCAGAATGACTAATATATTTTGTATGTCCATCAGACATGTTGTTTTTAGTCAGAGTGAATATGTTTTTTATGTCCACCAGACATAGATTAAGTACGCGGGATGTATGCTCTATATAAGTGTAGGGCCAAGTGTTCAAGTTGACCCTAACTCATAAATCCATTTTTCTTTTCTGAGTCCTTAAGACATGGTAATATTTCATGACGCCCTAAACAGCATGTAAACTTTTTAATTTCCGTAAGGCTACAAGCAGGTAGTCTAACACGTTTGTCCAGAACCTAGTTAGGTCACTGACTGTATGCAGTCTTGTTCACACCTGTTGCGTAACTATTTGTGGTGCCCAACTTGCGGGAACACTGCTAGTTTGTCCAGACCTAGTTAGGTCACTGACTGTATGCAGTCTTGTTGACACCTGTTGTGTAACTATTTGTGGTGCCCAACTTGCGGGAACACTGATAGTTTGTCCAGAACCTAGTTAGGTCACTGATGTATGCAGTCTTGTTCACACCTATTGTGTAACTATTTGTAGTGCCCAACTTGCGGGAACACTGCTAGTTTGTCAGGACCTAGTTAGGTCACTGACTGTATGCAGTCTTGTTACACACCTGTTTGTGTAACTATTTGTGGTGCCCAACTGCGGGAACACTGCTAGTTTGTCCAGGACCTAGTTAGGTCACTGACTGTATGCAGTCTTGTTGACACCTGTTGTGTAACTATTTGTGGTGCCCAACTTGCGGGAACACTGCTAGTTTGTCCAGGACCTAGTTAGGTCACTGACTGTATGCAGTCTTGTTGACACCTGTTGTGTAACTATTTGTGGTGCCCAACTTGCGGAACACTGATAGTTTGTCCAGAACCTAGTTAGGTCACTGACTGTATGCAGTCTTGTTCACACCTGTTGTGTAACTATTTGTGGTGCCCAACTTGCGGAACACTGCTAGTTTGTCCAGGACCTAGTTAGGTCACTGACTGTATGCAGTCTTGTTCACACCTGTTTGTGTAACTATTGTGGTGCCCAACTTGCGGGAACACTGCTAGTTTGTCCAGAACCTAGTAGGTCATGACTGTATGCAGTCTTGTTCACACCTGTTGTGTAACTATTTGTAGTGCCCAACTTGCGGGAACACTGCTAGTTTGTCCAGGACCTAGTTAGGTCACTGACTGTATGCAGTCTTGTTACACACCTGTGTGTAACTATTTGTGGTGCCCAACTTGCGGGAACACTGATTTTTGAAGTAGTGGCCACGTGGATAGAACTTTCTTCCGGCCCCTTTTGGCACTTGTTGAGCTAAGTATTTAAGGATAGCGTCTACTAGTATTCATGTATACTCCCGGGTGTGGGTAATCGTATTGTATACTTTTGAGTGCTCTGGCAGTACTTATGAGGAAAGGGCCGGCCATAGTATAATTCCGTGTAGATGCCTGATTGTTAGCCTTCTATGGTTTGAAAAATAGAAGATCCTCCAATAAGATATAACAACTCGAGGGTGTATATGACTCTCCTTGAGGCTTAAAACAAGCGAGATAGCTTGAATAGTATTCGTTTTAGTAACTCCAAAAATATAGGATCTTTAGTTATGCAATTGTTTTTACTATTTCTCATATTTAGACCGTACTGTTTTTAGTCTAGAATGTATTCTCTGAACTCAACTCCCCCGTTTACTGTAGTTGTGTGGAGTTAGACACTTCATCGCTCGAGCTAGAACCGGTATTCATGTTTCTGGAGTTATCGAAGCAAACTACCACATGTTGTGTCTAACCTTGACGGTTTTCTTTTAGTTTGTATGAATACCCGGTTGTCCGATCAAATGTTTCTGACATTTGTAACAGAACACGATTATCTTCCTGTGCTTTATCTTGCTAACCATATGTAATCCTATTTCTTAGTATGATTTTTAATAATAAATTTATTTCTGTTGCTTATACAATTTTATGCTGTATACCTTCCATATCCTTCATCATATATAAATCAACTATGTACTAGTAAGTGTTTCTTTCTCTACATATTATGGAGAGGTAAACAATTCACTACTGGCTAGTGTGTTACACCATAGTGGCTAGCGTGTTGCACTACACGTTTCTGTCTCCATTAGTTGCTCGCTACACCACAATGACTAGTGTGTTACAAATCAGTCGCCGCCCCTAGACTACAGTCAGTAATCATTGCCATCATAAACGATTATATACAGATCTACTGTCGTGAAGTTGTCAACAAACATTGAACACAACATTAGTTTATTAGTTATATTTTAGCTAAGTGAAATTGATATGCTATGTATTATTATTATTAGCACCGCGTCTTACTACCCATTCGGGTTATACGCCCTTACGCTATTGTGTGATGGTAGAGTGATTGTGAGATGAAATGGAGGGCCTACAGTTTAACGTGGGATCCGAACCATGGTGTAGGCCTGGCATTCCTCACATTCACAAGTTGTGATTAATACACGTCTTATCAGAGGTGAAGGAAGGGTTTGGGAATCAGATCTCTGCTAAAGTATTGAACAAGCCAGAGTAAATATAAGAAACTGCCGGAACTTTTAACAAACTATTAATAGCACTATTTTACGACAATTGCGTTCAGGTACAAGGTGGTCACTCTTACCACATTCTGGAAATAAACTAAACTAAATATTTTTGGGAAGAATAAATGGGTAGGCCTATAACTCGGAAACAATAGAGGACACAATAAATTAACCATTTTACATTATTTTTATGTCCCGAGCCCACCCATGACATATCTAGGTACAGATTGTATAGGTCTATAGGCCTATATCGTGTAGTCATATAGGCATACATTGGCCAAAACCCCAAATGAATAGGCATACAACAATTGAAAAATATAAGAAATTAGCACTAAGAACTCTGCCAATAAATACAGTAAGAGGAAATAAAATATTGGATTTAAGAATAGACAACGAGGGCCCTGAGTAATGAAAGAAATTCTCCAGCAAATGGATGAAAAAAGGAAATGGAAAAACGTCGACAAAGAAGAAGAGACGAAGCCAATTAACGAGCTACTGAGGATTCACACGTTCGCCGAAAA
Organism: Timema podura; assembly: GCA_033556935.1. Classification (NCBI taxonomy): domain Eukaryota; kingdom Metazoa; phylum Arthropoda; class Insecta; order Phasmatodea; family Timematidae; genus Timema; species Timema podura. Next base: position 46,386,164 of record JAVRXN010000003.1, read on the forward strand.
ACTAGCACAGAACATAAACATGGTCACGTGACGCGCTCTAAGCCAATCACAAGATTTCCGCTTAATCAGCGTGAGCTGTTCAGCTGAAGTTCAACTATTTTCTACTTTGTTCACTCTGCTTGAGATGTTTGGCACAGGAGAACCAATCAAATCTGAAAACCAACCATCTAAAATCAGTGCACATGCACATTTGTCAACGGATGCGCTCTACAGCCAGAAGCTAGCAGAGAGCTTCATTGGCCATTGTGAGGAGATTTGAAATAACTCGTTAGTGTAAATCGTTTGTATAGATATATTGGATTGTGCCACGACACAGCGTTATAATTTGAAAACATCCATCGGGAGTCGTGGTGAGAGTGAACTATGAAATAATATATATGTTGTTAAAACTGGATTCCTACTTCACCAAGAAAATCAGGTCAAGGATCGACATGACCAAGGAATCTTTAAACAAGAGGAGGTTACTCCTGACCTGCAAGTTGAGTTGGAAGCATCAAACTGTATGGAGCAGAAACTTGGACTCTTATAAAGATGAAAAATAAATACTGGGAGAGCTTTGAAATGTGGTGCTAGAGAAGACTTTAGAAGATCATAGTGACAAATCAAGAAGTCCTAAGTAGAGTGGGTGAGAAGAGAAAATTTTTTGATGTTGCAAAGCAAATTGTATTGTACACATCCTTGTGAGAAACTGTCTTCTGCACTACACCACAGAAGGTAAGATTGAGGGAAAGAAGTGCTTAGGAAAGAGGGGATACAAATATTTGATGACTTGAAAGAAGAAAATTCTGGGAACTCAAGAAGGAGGTAGAGGAAAAGTTGCATTGGGGGTCTATGTTCACTGACCAAAAAAATCGACCTGACTTAAGACAGAACACATAATAACAGTGGCGAATCGTGACTTTTATTCATGGGAGGGCACAAAATTGAAAATAAATCATAATTAATAAAAATTTAAACTCACCTCTTATTTATTATATTTTCTAATGTAAGTTCATCCTCCTTTCCTTGATATTTGAGAATACCTCAATAACCTTGTTGTTGAACTCAGAAATTGAATTAATAAATTTCTTTTTGACTGATAAAACTGCTAAAGCATTTAGTCTGTTTTCCGACATTGTACTCCTCAAGAAAGTTTTAATCCTTTTAGGGTATAAAAACACCTTTCACATTCACTTGTTGACATTGGTGTAGTGCAAATAATGTCCAATAGTTTGAAACATTCAGATAAAATCTCACCCAGTTTATTTTGTGAAATAAACACTAATAAAGATAGTACATCCTCAACTTCTCACATATCATCACGATTGTAAATTACGTTCAATTCACTCTTTTAATTTTATAGCGTTTAATATGGAATAGGATGCAACAGTTCATTAAACACATTTTGAGGAAAAGATTTTTGATAGTTAAAAAAATGAATTAAATAATTTTGCTGCACTTAGGTGACTTTTAAAATCAAATCTATCCTTAATTTGGGTTAGAATAGTGTCACAAACTTCTTTTGCAGCAGAATTTCTACTATCTCCACCGGTGAATGAAGTTTTCTTTCTTTTTTCCTCGGGTTCTTCAATTTGAATCTCAAATTGTTCTATAGCTTTCTCCAAATATAAGCTATCAATACCACGCACTTGAGTTTGATTTTTTTTAAATGTCCACGTGTGGCATAATTAAATGAAATTATTTCAGCCAATACATAAATTCCGAACTATTTAAGTGGTTCAGTAGGCCACTTGCTTCATTTAGTGTTTTCGAACCTACTTCATCAAAGTCTATGATTTTTTCTAAGCATTCCTTAAGATTCAGATTGATATCTAATATATAATAACGATAAAGTTGTTTACTCTATTGCTTAGAAAATATTTATAGTAACAACATGTTTTTTTTATTATATTAAAATTGTAAATTTAAAATGAACTATATCAATAAAAAAGGTTACAAGTTAATATTTACTTTTTTACAATTAGACGTAATTTCAATTAAATTAAAATGAAATAAAACATGAAATACAAGAATATAGTTTTGAAGTTATCATATTATTATAAAGAATAAGATATTGTTCTATCATACACGACAAATATTTATAATACAATAATTTTAGCAAAATTTGATATTTTCAAATTAAATCATGTATAAACTGTTGAAAAGGTTCAGTAGCTTCCTGGTATCTGTCTCCTTCCCAAACCCCTTTTTGGCATTCCCTTTTTTACCGTCTTTTTTTTCCCCCTCTAAACCCCGCTACTCCCCTTCCTTCAAACCATTTATATCCTGTTCAGTCAGGTAAAACCCTTGACTGGACACTAATTGTTTGTCACCTACAAACCCGAGCTATTGAGAATGTTCCCTGTGATGTATTTGTATGATCTAGGTTAAAAGTTTTTTATAGAGTAAACTTGATTATGTTTACCTTATAAATAATTAGCATAAACAGTGTTTACTTGATTAGATAAAACCTATTTGTACAAGGCCGTAGTCAAGGGGGGGTTTTTGAGGTTCAAACTCCCCCCGAAATATTATGAACAAAAAATATATGACTTTTTTAGAGGAGTTTACTTAGAGGAAGGTGGTCATGTGTGTTCTAGCTATTATTTCTATCCCCTGAAAATATTCATCAAATTATTTTAGTTTAATACATATCTTATTTTAGAAAAATTACACACACACACACATGTATATACAGGTTGTTAAAAAAAGGGGTTCAGAAATTATGGATCTTGTTGTACATATTAACATGAGTAGAATGATTTTAATGATGTTACATGACCTCTAGTTGTGCCAATACGTCAGTAAACTCAAATAATAATATAATTATAATACAAATAAAAGTGTCTTGGAAATTATAGGTCCACGATCTTACTCACATAGAGGTAAAGGTAATTTTGTATTTTAGTAATAAAAAATAAATGGTACGGTGCACCACACAGACTTCCTCTTGCTTTTATCTTGAAATATACATTTACTAAAAACTCGTTAGGATTTGTGAAATGAAATAATATACATTGTTACTTACTCTATGTAAGGGTGGCTCAAGTGCCGTGCGAAACAGGCGGCTATCCGGGCGCCAGCTTGATGGGGCGCCAAAAATACCTATACATTACCAAACGTAGCTTGGGCGTGATATGAAAATAGCCCCCAAACCTAACAACTCTAAACATAACGTAGACAGCGAGTGATAGTGGAGTTTCTAAGCTTAACAATCGTTCAATTTTTTATACTAACATGAAATTTTACACATTATTTTAATTTTGTGGTTAGTAAAATAGAATCTAGTGCCACTTTTAAAAAGTTATTTTATATTTGCCAGCTTTAAATAATGGCGCTACTAAACTTTTTTTTTTGCAATTTTAACGTAGACCATTCATAATGTCAAAGTGTTTGTTAAACTTATAATAAAAAATAGAGGATGACATTGTCTACAAAACAGGTTCTTATAGTTTTATTTGTAATCCTAACAGTTTTTGTACAATCTCGAAGTGAAACGTTTAACGTATGTTAAACATTTGTGGAGTTTCCCCTTCAATTATTTTCCTATCACGCCCAGGCTACGTTAGGTTTGGAGTTGTTAGGTTTGGGATTATTTTCCTATCACGCCCAGGCTACGTTAGGTTTTTAGTCGTTAGGTTTGGGGATTATTTTCATATTTTCCGAGAGTACAATCACCATGAGAAATGTAATAGCTGGCAGCTAGCAGAAGATTTAAGAACTGCCAAAAGAAAAATCAAAGAAAAATAAAATTGTTGTTGTGAAAGTTTTGACTGCCAAAAATGACAATAAATCAACATATTGTGGTCATTGCAGATAATGTGGTTTGGCAAATTGATACATGAGATTTGATCTGCTAACTTTTGCTAGCTGTTAGTTACCTACACTATTATGGTGAATGGACTATATTATACACCGGTTGCGTAGAGAGGTGCCAAAAAGCAATACCGCCCGGGCGCAAAATTTACCTCTGGCCGCCCTGACTCTATGGCATTAGGAATAAGGAACACTGTTACAGAAAAAATGAGAAAAGAGAAATATTTTTGTCCAACAAAGAGCATAAGAATCAAATTTATTTTCAAAAACCTGCATTAAAAACAGTGGTGTAGTCGTAAATTTAGCAGTGCCGAAACGCAAGGTCGTAGCAACCCCAAAGTCGAAGTGGGGTTTTGGGACTATCAATCGCTGTAGGCGAAAGGCTCGCACAAACATAAGTGCCTCTAAAAGCTATTTGGAGCATCTTTTAATGATTACTAAGGCAGAAACTTACTTAACGCACTTCCCCTAAAATTCCAGGAATTCGCATAGAGCACTGTTAATTTCATCAGAATTTATTGATTAATAGTATGAAAAAAGTTTTAACATAATATTAAGATAAAATCAATTAGTTAACTTGGAATTGCAAAGTATAAAACTTTACTAATTTTTTTTTTTTAATATTTTGCCAAGAAAAGCAGTGCCAGAACTGCGTTCACCAGGGTTCCCACTCCACTACACCCCTGATTAAAAAGTATATATATATATTTTTTTATAGCTCAAAACTTATTGGTTTTATAAAAAAAGATATTTACATTTCATAGTATATTTCAGTTTTAAAATAATAAGCTATTACGAGTCTCAAATAGTTACGGAGAAATGATGAAAATTTGAAAATCTGTCCTATGTCAAGTACCCTCAAAGTCATATTCATGAGAAAATGAAAAGTTCCATCTTGTTTATAATGATAAACTATGTTTGGATATCAAATTTAATCAAAATCATTAAGAGTGAATTTCGATAAAATAGATTTATTCTCTTTTTACCTTTCAATAAACTAGCCTTAAATTTAGGGTTAGATATCTAATTTCAAAAAACCCTCGGGGGTTGGGGAGCCTTATTAAAACCCCAGATACAAAGTTTTAGCCCAAACGGTAAAATGGTTTCGGTTCTAGCCCAAACTAAGGTACAAACAGTCAGATGGCATTGCGGAAACAACTTTTTTTGTTTCAGGGGGCTATGAAACGTCAACATTTTTCAAAATCTCGGTTTCGAATTTTTGACGACCACAATATTTGACTCCAAGGTGTCGAGACAAAGTAAATATTATATTCTGAAAATTGAAAAATGACACCTGGACACGGGAATCGAACCAGGGACCTCTGGCTTAGTACGCCAATGCTCTAACCACTGAGCTATCCAGGATTCGTCTCGTGCCCTGGGTCATTCTTCACTCATATTTTAAGGCAGAGTCTATGATGGACTTAGCAGAAATCGTCGGCTACAAATATGTGATTATATTAATATCACGAGCCATCGGATAACGCAGCCATCTGCGACTCGGTAGTTGGCATTATGCTGCCATTTGCACAATTATTAAATTGTACGGGATCGCACATATTAAGAATTAATAGCCAGAGCTATTATTTATGCTTATTAGTGCGATTAATATGTGCGATCCCGTACAATTTAATAATTGTGCAAATGGCAGCATAATGCCAACTACCGAGTCGCAGATGGCTACGTTATCCGATGGCTTGTGATATTAATATAATCACATATTTGTAGCCGACGATTTCTGCTAAGTCCATCATAGACTCTGCCTTAAAATATGAGTGAAGAATGACCCAGGGCACGAGACGAATCCTGGATAGCTCAGTGGTTAGAGCATTGGCGTACTAAGCCAGAGGTCCCTGGTTCGATTCCCGTGTCCAGGTGTCATTTTTCAATTTTCAAAATATGATATCTAGGTGGAGTAATCCCCACTAATAAGCATAAATAATAGCTCTGGCTATTAATTCTTAAAGTAAATATTAGTTTACAAAGTATAGTTACCCACAGCAGTTGCTTGCCGTTGGTTTGATCGCTATTGATGGGGAGGTCAAGGTTCGAATCTCATCTGTGTGAACTGGAGATGGTTTTTCCATTAACTGTATATATATATATACCTTTAACGGTTTTCCACAAGTGATTTATCACTCTGTTTTTCCCATATTTACTCCATGCAAATGCGGGTTCATTTCCTCTTAGCTACCTTCCTCATATCTCTACCAATCAGATTAAGCCGTTAATAACATGTGTTCTGAACGTAGCAATAAAAAAGAAAAGACTTGGTTTTGGACGGGTTATAATCATATTATAATAATAAATTAATAATTTTAAATGGAAACATGGTTTAGCGAGCTTTATTTAATTTTTATTTTTTTAGATCATAAAATACAATGTTCTTGTTAGTATGGTGTTCGAAAAAAGTTAACCGTAGGGCCTATTTGTAAATTGAAGTAGGCGTACAGTACGTAAATTATATTTAATTGAAATAAAAAATTTTAAAATTGCAATTTTTCACCAACTTTGGCCACCTTTTTCTAACTCATTATTTTTTTTAAAGATATTTCCAATTTTTTTCATCAGGCTATCACCTAGAACAAAGTGTGGTTTTCACATTTGTTTTTATATCTTCTGTACAAACAAATTGTGGTGCACTTATTTTAATTCTAACCTCCTTATATCATGTATTTAAATAATTAGCGTAAATAGTGACAGTAAAAACTATGTCACTGAAAAAAACAAAAAGAAATGGCTATATATTTTTTAGTATAGGGAAGAAAATATATATTCCTACAGTAATAGATAAACTAAATAAAAATGTCACAATTTACTGTAGATAATGATTTCCTAAGGTAGCTCAGAAACATTATACTTTTACAGGGATTCGAGCCCTAGTCCTTTGACTTTGGACGTCATTCTACAGACCCGAGATTTCGGCTAAAAATCCGGCATCACTCCTTGGAGAGAATAACGGTGATAGCCTGTCTTTTGTTGAGTAGCAAGTAACAAAGTTGAAAGGATTGGGGGTTGGGGAGGGGGGGGTCTGTCTGTGGAATGTAAGGACACTCTGAAAAGGGGGTAAAATAGAAGGGGTGAGAGGGGTCGGTGGGATGACTGCCATAACTACAGCAGCGCATCTCCGGTAAGGTGATAATACATAGAGCTACTTGGACGAAAGATTTGCAAAACTTCAAGATGTCCATTCGAATCTTAAATGAGTCTTTGTAGTCAAATAAAGTATTGACTGTTCTGATTTTAATTTTCCAGCGAGTTCGAACCGCTCGTGATAACCCTTTCTTAACAATTAATTTTGGAATTCATTTTTTAAACACTTGAACAGTTGAACGAAGAAGGATAAGAAATTGGTCTATAGCTATGAACATTCGCACGCGATTGACTAGTGACAAAACACGCTGGTTAACTTTTCTTTAGGGATGGATGGCCTGAAAATTTGAAGCTTTACCTTGAACGGACTGACAAGTACTAGGCTACTTTACAATGGATGGGGATGCGAGCAGCAAGAGGAAAAAAAATATCCCTCCTACGGCCGGTATTACACTTTCCTATTTTTTTTCGATCAAAGAAATATGTGTTATTTCTTTGATCAAATATAATTTATGATCAAATATTTGATGCAGTCTTTAATAAAAGATGTGTTATCACACATCACATTTCTTTCAAAGTTTCTACAATTACAGTATTGTGTTATTTCTAAAATGAGCTCGAATGGTTTAATTTTATGTGCAGTGGCTGTGACTGAGAATGTGATAATCTCGTTGCTGTTAAAATGAAAAGAAAACCTGTGAATCATTTTAAAAAAAGATAAACAATTAGGTCCATCACACCCACACCCGCCTAAACAATTTGAACAAAAATATTATCCAATCTTCCCTCTCTTTTCTTTTAATAATTTTTAAGCATTTAAACAAATTACAAAGCTATCCACTGACAAAGCTACCCCAAATTTTTCTAAACCATAAAAGTGATTATGTTGTTAAGTCTATTTTTTTAAAGTCTCAATATTGAATTTGATATTTAGGTTTTATTTTTTATTTATAAATAATTATTAAATATTTCATTTGAACTATTACATTTTTAAACACTAAAAATACATTTTGTTGAAAAGTGCCCCTAAGATATTTGCGCCCTAAATTCATTTCTATTATTAACTGTCTCTCGCGCCCAGGTTAATCTTTCAGTTTCCAATTTCATTGATAAAACCCGAGATCATGTTCGATAGCGTAAATCTTTGAACAAATATTTCCTTTAATAAAAGATATGTGACGATTCGTCAATGTTACATCTTATTTCTTTAACAAAGAAATATGACCGTGAAATACCGCTGTCCCAGCGAGGCCTTCCTCTTCAGTGACGTGCATCCCCTACTCCAGACAAGACACCTCTATCTCCAAGCTTCTACTCACAGGGGAACACGCAAATATTGCCCCATTTAGAGTTGCGCAGAGCTGTTCTGAGCATCCCGTCCCTTCCCTCTCCTTCCTCTTGTCCGCCTTGACTTGGGGAACATTCACTACTTTGCCCCGATCGGAAAGTTAGTTTCTTTGTTTGAAGGTTTTCACTCAGCAATTTTAAATGTCATAATTATTTTAAGAAAAACTAGAAAAAGATTTATTTTAATTCTAATATTTACCTTGTTTATAGTTTATAAAGCTTATTTATTATTATTATTATTATTATTATTATCATTATCATTATTATTATTATTATTATTATTATTATTATTATTATTATTATTATTATTATTATTATTATTATTATTATTTATAGCTTATAATGGTTCGTATGAATAACTTGGTGTTTAGGTGGGAGGGCACGTTCCCTTATGCCCTTTAGGACGAGCTGACACTGCAGAGTAGTAGTAGTAATAGTAATAATAATAATAATAATAATAATAATAATAATAATAATAATAAAGAAAGATAGGTATACAGTTTGTTCATATTTTCAATATTTACATTCAATATTTTTGTGGCAATTTTAATAAGAATGTCCAAATCTAAAAACTTATAATTTTATTATTTTTATTTTATCGTGACCACCCTCGGGTAGAGAAAGTATTGTGACCACCAAAAAATTATATTTCAATATTTCTATGGATATTGACGTTTCATGACCCCCTGAACACTATGCCGACTGTCTGTCTGTCTGTCTGTCTGTTACTAGGACTGGAGGCCGAAACCATTTTACCAATCATGCTAAAACTTCGTAGTTAGAGCTTTCATAGGGTTTCGAAGGTTTTTGAAATCATCCAAACCTTAAATTAGGGGTAGTTTACTTAAAGTTGAAAGAGAAAGAAGCGATTTTTTCAAAATCCGCTCTAACGATTTGGATCAAATCTTGAATCGAGGCGTTATTTTAAATATTATAAACAAAAGTGCGCATCTCTTTTACCGATCAAAATTATTTATAGGGTACTTTATTTTATTTACTCAGCACCCCGTCTTACTACCCGTTCGAGTTATACGTTCAAGTAATAATAGATTATGAATTGTGACGGTTGAAATTAGAGGAAGTGAGTCCTCATTTGCGGGGAGGGAGAGTGGAAAATAATTTAGGAAAAGTCCCCCCCCCCCCCAGTTCACCAGACTGAGATTAGAACCTTGATCTCTCCGTCCTCTGCAGTCTAGCTCAACACGCAACCAGCGCGTTAGCTAACTACGCTACCGAGACGGGTAGAGGGTACTTTACATAGGCGAAAATTCAAATTTTGATCGTATCCTGCTACTAGTTGAGGTACGAGATGATCTATCATTTTAACATTTTATCAGTATTAAAAAACTTTTGTCATAAATAATAATTTGCAAGTCTTATGCTAGTATATATTATTTTAACTTAAAGAGAACAATGAGAAATGTGGAGTTGAAAAAGCACAGTAGGACTGTTGGTATGTTTCTGTAACAGTTTATATTATTTCATGCATCCCTTGGGTGAAATGTGATATTTTTTCTCCATTTTGTTTATATAAATAACAAGCCCAATAGTGTTTTGTTTCACTCTTCTTACGAGTTATAAGACGTATTATTTAGATACGTTGCAACGTTCAGTTTATTTAAATAAAAAATAGGGAGGTTTACCTACAGATTTGTTTCAAATGATTGGTTTAACTTTGGTTCTAAAAGCTCAGGTAAAATAATGTAGCAACATTAATCTCTTCATTGTAGGTATTAGTCTTTGATTACAAAACTTATTTAAATGTTCAACTCCCATGTTATCGACTTATATTTAAAATAAATTCAAATAACCAAATAATATAAGGCCCACTGAAAATACTTTAACATAAACGGTGAGTACAGTATAGCTTAAATCGATTATTATATAAGTTCGATAAAAGTTTCTTGAGTAAGAAGAACAATCTCAAAATCAAATTAGTACAAAACATTACATCATTTATAATGTAATATAATAAAAGTTTATTGAAAAATGTGTATTATTAGCATATAAATTCTACGTAATATAGTATATTGACCTTATTAATTGTTTGTATCATGCATATAATTATCTACAAGACGAGTCAAGAGTCTGGAAACATCAATCATCTGGACACATAAACAAAATGCACTATGGGTGATAGGTGCTCGTAGGGCTATTGGTGGTTAAGTCCTTTGCATTGTGTCAGAAACTGCTGCTAATGGCATTTACAATTTGACAATCCCATCACACAGCACGCAAACATGCAAGGAACCTTGTAGTTTCTAGACTTTCAACCCATATTCATAAAGAGCCCACATACTTTATAATGTTGATGTACTAGCCAAACCTTACCTTTGAGTCCCAAGATGCTTTTCTTTTTTTGTCCATGGTTATAGCATTTGGCTTCTTTTTAGAAGTGTCTACGTCTCCAAATTTGATCATTTTAGAACAAAATAAATTAAAATCACTTCATTCAACTAAACACTCTAATACGCACAAGATAAACACTCACTAAAACAAACTTTCAGTCACTTAAACTCAAATTATTGAAATTTTAATTCAGTTTTAAATTAAATATTAATATGTTTTAAAAAACACTCCAACATTAATTCTCCCCGCAAATCTGTCGATTCCAAAGTCGTATCTAATTCACTAGAGGTGCCGTGACAGTTAGCTGCCTGAACACTCCACAACTGACCCACTGCTGGTGTGGAGTATAACGGGAAAACGGAACCAGTCCCCCCCCCCCCCCCTTCTTTCAACAGAAAGCAGGGGTGGCATAATCTAGCCACGTACACTTCTACTGGCTGGGCCACTGGAAGATAGATATACAGTTGACCAGTTTGCGTTAGAATGCCACGAGACGCCTACTTTAAATTAAAAATATATTCACAAAATTGTGAGTTTTTGTTTTATTAGATTCTAATGACAAGTTCGCCCACATGTAGGTGTGTGTGTGCCCAAAGGGGGAGCTGTTTTGTATCTCCTCGGAAGAGACTCTCTTCCGATACTTTTGCCATAAAAGCCAAAATGAAAATCCTGAATTATATCTCTTTTAAAATTGGAATTATATCTCGAAATCCTGATTTGTATCTCCTGGAAGAGACTCTCTTCATACTTGCACAAACGCAAAATGAAAACCTGATTATATCTCCTATAAATTGGAATTATTCTCTGAAATCCTGAATGTATCTCCTCGGAAGAGAATCTCTTCCGATACTTTAGACACAAACCGCTAAAATGAAAATCCTGAATTATATCTCTTTTAAAATCGGAATTATATCTCCGAAATCCTGAATTGTACCTCCTCGGAAGAGATTCTCTTCCAACACTTTACACACAAATAGCCCAAAATGAAAATCCTGAATTGTATCTCTAAGTATACGACTTTAAGTTTTAATTCTTATGCTCATAAAGATGAAGTAAACCGGAAACATTTAAGATTGCTTTGTTTGTCAGATGCTAGATGGCATAATAAACGAAAAACTTTGATTTATGCTTAGTACAGCTCATAAATAACAGAGGGCAGCATAAGGTAAAATCAATCAAATCATTGTAAATGAAAGAATTTAAAACTTATATATTACATTTTTTATCTTTTTAATTTGATCAAATTGATGTTTTAATTAAAGGAACTAGATTAGTACTGGTAAGTATCTCAAAACTATTAATTTTGAGTAGCGGATATTTTGCATTTGGTATAATGATTTGCTAAAGATGATCTTGTAAAGATTACAATGTGAACGCCAAAATACTTTATAAAATATCTAATAATTATTATTACATTTTCATGTATCCATTTGTAATATATTTTTTTTCGTTAAGATTTTAAATGTATTTCAAACATGTAGTGAATCAGTTCAGAACCTTATTTGAATTTTGCCTCTACGAGGAAGGTTTTTTTTCCATACCTAATTTCATTCTCACATTGTCAACAGACTTTATAAAAGCTTTACAAAAGACCGGGTAGTATACAACCTGCATTACGCCCACTAAACTAAAGGTTAATCTTTCAAAGCTTCTTTTTCAACTACCATGAATTATAGTAAAATATTTCTTATGTCAAATTGAATGTAACATTATGCTGGAAGTGCTGTAGTCATCCAAATTTAAATAAAATTCCTAGTGATATGATAAATATTATATAGAAATTAATAAACATGTTTGAGCTTCAAACGGGGAAATTAAAAGGAAATGTAAAATTTCACTGACTAGATATGCAGCGCAAATAGTTTACGCTTCCAACGGTATAGTCACATCTGGTTTTTTATTAATTAACTGAATAAACGCTTTTAAACCATTTTAAAATAAAATATTTTATTCACTAATACGCTAAGCACAAGTTTACATATTAATATCAGGGAGTAAATATGTCGGGAAATGCAAATAGAAAATAGTTTGGATAGAGAGAGCGAAAAATAAATTGATCAAGCTCATTCATATCGGTATGAAGAAGACCAAAAGTGCGAGTATCATGTTTTCCGATGATTAGGAGATGGGGTTTGAACCCCAGCGGCTGTATATAGGTGGCTTTTCCAAAATTGTTTCCCACTCTCCCTTCAAACAAATGCTGTATACAATTTATATAGATGATACTTTTTACATCCTTGTCCCATTAATGTAACATGCAGATAAAAAAGAAAAAAAATGTCAGGAAAAACAGGGAATTTAATTAAAATGAGCAAAAAACATGGAATTTAAATACTTGATTTAAAAAACCTTTTTAAAGCTTTCAACGTTTGTTTTTAAAAGTGATAATTAATGTAGTAAACGTTAAAATCATCATTTACCAAGAAAAGCAGAAAAAAATAGTGGCAGAAAAAGTCTGGTTTGAAAATCCTGTAAAAGTCATGAAATTTTATAAGTAGACTAATGATCTGTAGATACACTCTGTAACTATGCGACCAATTTGAATTAGTTGTAAGATGTGAAGTTTGTAAATAAATTATACTCACTGCACTACCAAGGTAGATCCCGATCTCCCGGGTTACATTTGGGAGTGTAAGTAAACCCATTCAACAACTCTGCTGGCAATTACAAGATATAAAATACAGGCTGAGTTCTAATTTATGCAGTTTAGTTACATCCCTTTAAAGTATATATTTTTATTGTAAAGTATTAAAATTACACCATTTCTATTTTTTAAATAAAATATGCATTAATGAATATATTAACTTATTAAAAATATATAGTATAGGTCTTATTCTGAATAGGCTGTATAAAGTTTGTGAATTTATCAAACGTGGATCGATTTGGTTCTAGCCGTTTACTAATTATGTCCAACATCTAGCAAATTGTTCAAGCTATCTGCATCCTTAAGAAAGTGAGTACACTACCTGTAAACAAGGAGAGTATATTTCGATGGAGGATAATTGCATTTACGTAGAATGAGATTGAGATACAATTATTTAAGATAGCCAAACTTAGTATATATAGTGTCAGGATTTGAGCCCTGACCTTGATATCGATGGTTCAGACAAGATGAAACTGACACCTTTGTTAACTTTGTTACTATGATCATTGTTGTGGTAATTTATTATTATTATTATTATTATTATTAGCACCACGTCTTACTACCCGTTCGGATTATACGCACTTGTGGTAAATTGAATGCTTATGTTCGTAATGGGAGGGCTCTTTAACTTCCTTAATAATTTTTAGAATAAAAAGAGGTTAATTATTTATATATATAATATATGATAAAACGTGGTGGTGATGGATCATTGTTGTACAAACTTTTCCCTTAAGAGGTGAAAGGAAAAAAGTACATTAACTTTTTGAGAGACTTACTAATATTTACTCACTATATGGCATTAAAACTTAAGTTGTATCTTTTTACAACTAGAGTTCATAAAATTGTATTAATATATTTGACAATATCTCAGAAATTACTGGTTTTATAAAAATATATTTCAAGTAATAGTTTTTATTATTAATAATATTACAATTTTGCAATGATAAGTTATTTTGTATCCCAAATAGTTGCGAAGTTACAACATTTTCGCTTCTGTATAGACCACTAAAAGTGATTTTCAAGTGAAAATTAAAATATCCATTTTATTTATACTCTTAATTAATACCTAGATACAAGTTTTAATCAAAATAGTTCTAAGCCAATTTCGAGAAATATATTTTTTCCTCTTTTATCCTTTTATTAAACTACTCTTAATTTTAGGGTTAAGCACAGGGGCTGCTTAAGGGCCGGGCGAAACGGGCTGTTGCCCTGGCGTCAGATTGGGGGAGGGGGGGGGGCGCCAAACAAAGCACCAACATAATCTAACGTAACTTTTGAATGTTATGAAAATAATCTCCAAACCTCACAACTTCAAACCTAATGTAACGTAATGGAGATGCTAAACATAACACCCATATAATGCTTGATAATAACATGGAATTTGACATAATGGTGATTTTTTGGTCAGTAAAATTAGATATAGTGTTTCTCTTGAAAAAGTTAATTTACATCCACCAACTTAAAAAACTTGCATCCTAAAACGTTATTTTGGAATTATTTCTTAAACCGTTCACTATACCAATATTAAAGAGGCAAACATTGTCTACAAAACATGGTCTAATAATTTTCTTTGTAATCTTAGCCATTTTAGTAGGGAAACATTTGTAGTATTGTATGATAGCCATTTGTGGAGATTCACTTCAGATTATTTTCATCTCACACATAGGTTACGTTAGATTTGGTCTAGGCGTAGGGAAAATTTACATTGGGGGGAGGGGGACGAGATGAGGTGTTACCGTGAGTGTATGACATTCTATTATGACTTACTATTAAATCCTAAGAATCAAGAACCTTTCATTGTTCTTTTATACAATAGTGATGGAACTTTATTTGTGTGTGAGGGGGAAGGAGGGGTAAGAACCAAAAAAGTATTTTCTGGACTTTCTACCCTCCTCTCCCCAGTTAAGGCTAGAAAAGTGGATACTCCTTCAAGCTATTTGAAGTGATCCTCATATAGTGAATTTTTAGATATCATACTCGTCTAACAGCTATTTAGAACTGTGCTCCCCGGGAAATATTTTGAAATTTGTATAATTCTATAGGATATTTGGAACAGTGCTCCTTTGTCAAATTTTTGGAAATTGGACGTTTCTAAATCTAGTTTAAGAAGTGTCCACAAGATTTTTTTTTTTTTATAAATCATATTCCCTAGAATCTATTTGAAGTGGTGCTCACACATAATTTTTACTTTCTCTCTATCTTACAGGTAGAGAAAGTATGGTGATCGTCAAAAAAATCGAACTCGAGATTTTGATGAATTTTGACGTTTCATGACTTCCTGAATCCGAAAAAGTGGTTTTTGAATTTCCGTCCGTCTGTCTGTCTGTCTGTCTGTCTGTACCTCCAACTAGAGCCTAAACTATTTTACCGATTGAGCTGAAACTTGATATCTAGGGTTTTCATAGGGTTGCCCCGAGGGGTTTTTGGAATTGGATATCTACCCCTAAAATTAAGGGTAGTTTACTGAAGGGAAAAAAGAGAAAAAGTCGATTTTCTCAAAATCAGCTTTAACGATTTTGATTAAATTTCATTTATGAACATTAATAAATATTCCAAACAAAATGGCTACTCTCAATATTTCGGCAAAATGGCTTTAAGGGCTCCGGTCTGATGCGTAAATTAACATTTTTTATAATAGCTCCGAAACTATTTGAGATATGAAATTACTTAGCATTACAAATATGTATATATATTTATAATACAAATATTTTATACGAAAAATATTTTTATAAAATCAATCATTTTCAATCTATACGCAATTATATGAATTTTTTTAACTTTTTGGACATTAAAGTTTAAGTATTGCGACCGTAAAAAAAAACTAACCTGAAATGTTGATGGATGTCGACGTCTCATGACCCCCGAACCCTAAAAAATAGTCTTTGCAATGCCGTCTGTCTGTGTGTCTATAAAAACTTAAAATTAAGGGTAGTTTACTGAAGGGCGAAAAGAGAAAAAATTGGTTTTCTCAAAATCTGCTCAAACGATTTTGATTAAAATTCGTATCTAGGTGTTGATTAAGATTATAAATAAACTGGCTATTTTCATTTTCCTATGAAAATGATTTATAGGGTACATTACAGAATCGTTAATTTCCGTATCTCCAGAACTATTGGAGAAACTAAACAACTTTTCATTGCAAAATTGTAGGACTATTAGAAATAAAAAACTTTTATTTGACATATATTTTTATAAAAGCAGCAGTTTCTGAGATATATGCAAATATATTAATACAATTTTGTGAGCTTTAGTTGTAAACATATACTACTTAAGTCTTAACGCAATAATTCTCCAATGCCATAGAGTAATTAAATATAAGTAAGTATCTAAAAAAAGTATGTTATTTCTCCTTAAATCTCTTAGGAGAAATGTTTGCACAGCAATGATCTATCTCCATTTTAGACTCAATAGTCAATATTTACATTTTTTATTGGTCAAAATGTATAAATGAATAATTAAATATCAATGCGATGACTTGAAGATCTGCAGCACCTTATAAAATGTTAAAATTTTAACCAGAAATCGAAATTTTAATACGAAGTGTTGACCCTTGTGGAAGACATTAAACTGTTTGAAATGTTCTTAGGTGGACAAAGATGCGCCTCTTTTCTCATTGATTCTATATCATTGTATATTATTTTATGCGTGTTCTTATGTGGAGTGGTGAGGATACAATGTACATTATTCCGTTCAGAAATCTTACGAGTTTATAGAAAGAGAGAGAAAGTCTGTGCGGTGTGCCGTACCATTTATTTTTTAAGTTTGGAATAACCTAGAAACTCTTTGGAATGGTCTTCGCCTGGTTTGTTTTTCCTATTATGACCAGGCTATGTTAGTTTTAGAGATGCTAGTTTTGGGGATTATATTCGTATTATCCTACTATGCTCCGCTATATAAAGGCACCAAAAAGCAATCCCACCCGGGTACAAACATTACCTCAGGCCGGCCCTGGTTAAACAGACACCCAGACAGGCGGCATTAAAAAAAAACATTTTTGGGTTGGGGGGGAGGGCTTAAACGTCGACATACATCAACATCTCAGGGTCCTTTTACGGTCGCATTAATGATCGAAAAATTAAAGAATATATATTTATTTAAGTATAGCTTGAAAATGATTGGTTTTATAAAAATGTTCCAAATAATATTTATTTATTATAAATAGACCTACATATTTGCAATGATAAGTAATTTCATATCTTGAAGAGTTACTGACCTATGATTTAAAAAAAAATTGAATTTACGCATCAGGCTGGAACCCTTAAAGTCATTTTGACGAAAAATTGAGAGTTGGTACAGGCATACGGACACAGACAGACAGACGGAAAAAAAAGAAGCTTTTTAGTATTCGGGGGGTTATGAAAAGTCTTAATTAATCAAAATCTCAAGTTAGTTTTTTTTTTACGATAACAATGCTTTCTCTACCTTTAAGGTAGCGAGAAAGTGGAAATGACAAACATTGCTACTATGGTAATTAATGTCTATTATTCTAATTCTAATTATTTAGGTTTTGTTATATATTAATTTGTATCTATTACTTTTGAAAGCTCATTAATCTCAGTGTGTCACTAACCCCCTCTCCAATGGGCTGTATCTGTCAGGATAGCTTGCGGGAGGGGTTGGTCGGGCTAGGTCCCAGCAAGGTAGTTGTGTGGGTTTGAAATAATACGTAGGGTTACGAAATTTGGTTTAATAGTAGTACTAAAATATATTAAAAAATATGATGTTAAATTAAATATAAGAGAAGTATGAGAGATTGTACGATCACGCACGTGGAAGAACTGGCTTATTCGTGAAAACATAGACTGATCTAATGACCGACATGGCTCGCGACCCCCTACAGAACTCGAGCTCGAGACCTTGGGCTCGACGGTTGCCCTCTAAACACAAGTGCTACTACTGACCCTAAGATCTATTCTGCTACGGTCCGGAATCAGACAGCGTAGTGGCCTCCGAAATTGATAATGTGTCAGCCCCGATGTAAACAAAATATAGACTTTTAGCCCAATTTGTCCCCTTTACTCCCCAACTAGAGCAACATTGTTATGAGTGGTCGGCATTCCTCTTTAACATTTCTAATTCGTTACATCATATTTGCTAGGCCAACGCTTTCAGTCACGTACGTTCAAGAAAGTTATGTAAATCAAAACGAACATCCCAACATTGCTCAGGGTTGGGACAAGTGTATGATATTTATCTTAAGATTGAACATTGATAATGTCGGAGTCTAAGAAGCAATATTCCAGAAATTAGTTCTAAACCCAGTGCTTCTTGATTTATATTTGTATATTTGTCAATTCTGTGTTTTCGGCATATTCCAATAATGTTTCACAGCGTTGTTTTTAATGTTCCATGAAATTACTACTTTGGCTAAATATGTCCATGTAATAAAACCATAAAATTCAAAATAGCGCAAAATATCGGCTATTTTAGGAATCTAAATATAAAGTTGGAGCTGATGTATTTAATATAGTTTATGAATATTTATTATCTTGAATATGGATTTTGGATGATTTTAAGAATCTGAGTATAATGTTATGCAGAGAGCTGTAACAATAGTAATAGCTATGAATGAGTCATTGTTACAAATGTCACCTTGAAGGGTAGGTTGGAAAACATAACTATATAAGAACACTGAATAGCTCATATTTGTATATCTAAGCAACTACATTTCATGAAGAGAGCCGCAAATTTTCTGGCAAGGAGCCGCATATGGCTCCGGAGCCACACGCTCCCAACCGTTGATATAGAATAGATCATAGAAATAAAGATACCCAATTCACGTATCACAATTGATCACTAGTAACATTTTTTAAAAGTTGATTTTTGTAACCTCTTCAACACTCTTAAAGATCCCGTAACGTGTCTGAGCAAAGATTTAAACTTGACGCATACTTACTACCTGAGAAAACAAAACACTAAGAAAATTTGATGTAGCGCACTTTTATAAAATCATGAGTTTACTGTATTTTATTTTATCGAATAGTTCTTAATAATCTCAATTACCCACTTCTAAATAGCTAATTTAACAATTTTAAAATTTTACAGTCCATAAAAAATGTTGTAAAAATCACGTGCTCTAAAAAAAAAAGGAGGGATGCTTTAAAAAACGTGAGGACTCCTGGTCTATAAATTCCTAAAGCTGAGGAAAACCAACCCAAAATTACACATTTTTTATTGATGCATTTTCTTAGGTCATAATTTAAAACAAGGCCTTTACAACAATTTAATCGATAGGTAGGATTAAAACCCCTCCCAATTAATTTGAATGAGATTTGAACTTCGACCTCACTGTAACTGAAAAACGTAAAATTTACTTTAGTTTTCTATGTATTTGTCTTCACTAAACATTATATGTACTAAAGTAATTAACACCCTATAAATACGTTGATAATCATTTTCTTCTGAGTCTTATTCTGAAATAAGGATATTTGGTTTGATTCCCTACACATTCAATAAAATTATCATTAATATAATTGTGACTTTTCTCTCGTAGTGATGGTTTGTCTGCTGGGGGTCTCGTTGTAAATGTTATAAAGTAAGCTAGTTTGTCATTCATGTACTGATATAATTAGTTGGTAAATAGATAAGTTGAAAATACGCATTTAATATATGATCTAAAATACCTTCAATTAGTTTTTATTTTCATAAAGAGAAATCCCCATACTACAACGATTCAGTGAAGCCAGACAGGCTTATCTAAGTCACTGTTAACTCCTTCCTCCCCCCTAGAATAACCTACGCAGAAACGCATCGAAGTTACTCTACTTCCCCCTTCCTAACAACCAACAAGCTGGATGGTAACATTAGAGGGGGATTAGCCTGGCTTCCCCCACTCTTCGACTACAAAACCTTACTTCACCCCTGTCATGCACAGCGTCATGACCTTCAACATTCCATTTTACCTGGTAATGCAAGTAAGCTGTAGAACACCACTAGTTTAAAAATAATACTTCCCCCCCCCCCCCCCCCCCCCGGCAACTGGTCTGGTAGGCATTTTGTCATGGTGTTTTAGCGCTTTATTACCATCAATTATTCGTTGATATAATAATTGCCAACTAAAGGATCACTCATCAGTCATCATTGTTACTATAATTAAATCTTAATGGTCTTAAGTAAGGTGAATTTTAAGAAAATGTAGTCCTTGGAGAAATAATGAAAAAATTCAAATAGGCCAGGTGTTAGAGCACAAAAATGTAGCAAATTGTAAAACAATTCTAGAAAGTTATAAACTGTTTTGATCGCTTTATTTTGGAGAATTACAAAGAGCAAAACAATTACAAAAATGTCATAAAAAAAAGAAGTAAATATTTGACTTATAGCTCAGAAACTATTGGCTCTATAAAAATATATTTCGAATAATTTTTTTTTATTTCGTATCTCATATAGTTACAAAGATATGATCAAATTTGGAAAGTCACGCTTCTGTAAGAATATCCTCGAAGTCATTTTCACGGGAAATGAAGGTTTTAATTTTGTTTGTAATATTAAACAGTGCCTAGATAAAAAATATATACAAAATCATTAAAGATAATTTTGAAAAAATTGAGTTTTTCTTTTTTTTCCATCAGTAAGCTACGGTACCCTTAATTTTAGGGCTCGATATCTAATTCCAAAATTTACTTGGGGGAACCCTATGAAAATCCTATATACCAATTTTTAGCCCGATAGGTACAATGGTTTCGGTTCTAGGCCGAGACGCACACGCACGCGTGCATGCACACACACACACAGACACACACACACACACACACACAAAAGGCATCGTGGAAAACACTTTTCTGGTTTCAGAGGGTCATGAAACGTTGACATTTATTAAAATCTAAAGTTCAATATTTTTTTATGATCACAATAATTCTGTCTCCGAGGTCTCGAGAGAAAGAGAGTAGAAAGCATGCAAAAATGGAGTTATTTGTCAAAATTTACTCTTCCGTTAGTTTTACAATAAAAAGAGTCAACCAATATTTAACATAATTATATTATATACTATATAAATACCAGCGAAACCAGTGCGATAACGTGCTAAGGAAAACAAAATTAGTAGTAAAAGAAATATTTAACGTGTGATCATGATCCAATTAAATCCCCCCTTACATACACTCTTTGCCCTTCCTAGGGTCTACTAGACATTGACCTCTACTGCCCTTCCTAGGGTCTACTAGACATTGACTTCTACTGCCCTCCCTAGGGGTTACTAGACATTGACCTCTACTGCCCTCCCTAGGGGTTACTATACATTGACCTCTACTGCCCTTCCTAGGGTCTACTAGACATTGACCTCTACTGCCCTCCCTAGGGGTTACTAGACATTGACCTCTACTGCCCTTCCTAGGGTCTACTAGACATTGACCTCTACTGCCCTTCCTAGGGGTTACTAGACATTGACCTCTACTGCCCTCCCTAGGGGTTACTAGACATTGACCTCTACTGCCCTTCCTAGGGTCTACTAGACATGGACCTCTACTGCCCTCCCTAGGGGCTACTATACATTGACCTCTACTGCCCTTCCTAGGGTCTAATAGACATTGACCTCTACTGCCCTCCCTAGGGTCTACTAGTCATTGACCTCTATACTTGCCCTTCCTAGGGTCTACTAGACATTGACCTCTACTGCCCTTCCTAGGGTCTACTAGACATTGACCTCTACTGCCCTTCCTAGGGTCTACTAGACATTGACTCACTCCCTCCAGTTACTAGACATTTACTCACGCCTTCCTAGGGTCTACTAGACATTGACCTCTACTGCCCTTCCTAGGGTACTATAACATTGACCTCTACTGCCCTTCCTAGGGTCTACTATGACATTGACCTCTACTGCCCTTCCTAGGGTTACTAGACATTGACCTCTACTGCCCTCCCTAGGTTCAGAACTCTACTGCCCCTAGGTACTAACTTGACCTCTACTGCCCTTCCTAGGGTCTACTAGACATTGACCTCTACTGCCCTCCTAGGGTCTACTAGACATTGACCTCTACTGCCCTCCCTAGGTGTTACTAGACATTGACCTCTACTGCCTTCTAGGGTTACTAGACATTGACCTCTAATCCCTCCTTCGCCCTTCGGTGTTGTGTGTATAGTAAGGTTATCACATTTGATTAGCTTGGGACCTCGAACTGTATAGTATGATTTTGGTGGGAAGAATATTAGAAGTTAATCACTTGAGTTACTAAAACCATTTTAATATATTCATAGATCAAGTAATGTTATATGCCTCTGTTTCTCTTGCTTGATAGAATCAGTATCTATAGAATAGCACAAATAATGTAGTAAAATGTTAACATTGTTGGCCGCAAAGGAATATGTTCAAGTTTTCTGGACTGCTTTTCCAACCAAAATCAAGGTATAATTCCCACTTCATATATTTTTTTATTCTACTTGACACGTGTGAAGATCGATATGATTTAAAGACCGTGGAAAATTCTATTACATTCCCGTTTATCATTAAAATAAATTAATAGTAAAAATTTTAATTACGTTAATGTTAAGGTGAACATCGCTTATGAAACAGGGGCTACGAAGGTTATATTTATAAGAAGTGTATTTGCATTAGTGTGGAGGGGGACTGGAAAACCATTTCGGAAAACCACCCCCAGTACACCCGACTGAGATTCGAGCCTAAATCCCCGTTATCGGCAGTCTAGTTTCCTATAATAACTGAACACAGACCTATTTAGATATAAATGGACAGTTTTTACAGTTATAAAAGTTAATCAATGATAATATATTTATTCGTATCAATATATATGAAATAACACTAAAATTAAGTAAAATATTATTAATATTGACTGCAAAATAAAATATGTTTTTATTTTCTAAAAGGTTCCAAAATTCTACTATTGTGAGTTGGAATATTTGGATCACTTCAACTCTATTGACAATTTTAACAATGATACATCCCAGTAATTCATTATTCGTATTTGTATTCAAAATCACGACATTATAAATGAGAGCGGGTAGTAAGATTTATTTGTTTTATATTGCTAAGTTGCAAGGTATGGTGACATCTTTCTACATCTGTGTTTGAAAAGACAACGCAGTTTTGTAAACAGAAACGCACCTGGAAGATCACACCTTTTTTTTCTAGGAAGTTTAGAAAAGGAAATATCGCTTGATATACCCCTTCAGGGTACGCATCTCTTCACTTTCCTTCCTGACGAGGACCCATGTAGATAGAGTCGATGAAATCTTAAACCGTGTTCTAAATCTCACGTGTGGGGAGTTGTCATGGATATGACGTGATAGTAGACATTTTGAATTAAAATCTACAACGTGTGAAATATCTAGCAAAAAACTGTTTATCCGCTTAAAATAAAAAACTATGAAACATTAGAAATTTTAATTTCTAAAATAAGACATATTTTTTTATTATTACTATAATACAGGATAGCAAACTTTGATCCAAATCGATCATTATGTCAAATGTCACCCTAATGGTGGCGAACAAAGATTAATATACCAGGATAGCTCTTTAAACGTTAAAATAATGGCTTCCCAACGTGGAGGGCCTGATAAACTGAAATAATAAAATTGAATTCAGTTCACAAACCGAGAAAGTGAATGCTCAAAGAACAGTGAAAGTGCCACAAACAACTTAAGTGCTCTATTACCACCACACACAAAAAACCAGGTGACTTAAGAAGAAGTTCCAAACCAGGTGACTTTGGAGGAAGAAGTTCCAAACCAAGTAGCTTCAGAAGGAGGAGTTACAAACCAGATAGCTTCAGAATAAGGTCAAAGCGTCTAGACTTCAGGTGAGGTACGCAGGTAGAATCTCACGTAAGTCATCAACAACAAACTTTCATTAAATATTGAAGAGACAGACAGTAGTAGCAGCAGTGAGGATAACCTTCCCCTAGCACAATATTCCCAGCCAATGGTAGAAGAACATTCTGGTTTAGAACCATCTGATCAGGAACAAAGTGAACAACAAAATGAGAAAGTAGTTGAACCAATAGTTCATAAAAAGAAGACTTAAAGGAGGTGGAAAATGTTTCAAAGGTTGAAGCTATAGCTCAACAAACCTCCTCAGCAAATGACCTTAATACAATATTAATGCAGTTAGTGCAACAAATGAAAGAGAGTAGTGAAAAGAGTAAAAAGTTAAGTCAGAAAATAGATGAAAGGTTTGATAAAAATAGCCAAGAGTTAAAAGAAATAAAAGAAAAGATTGATAAAAGTAATGAAAATAATCAGAAATTAAACACTAAGTTTGATGAAAAATCTAAGGGCCTATATAAACAATTCAACAGGTTAAAACAAGAATTGCAGGGTAAATTTCAAGAAATATAAAACGACTTTGACAACAAATTTCGGAAAATACAACAGACTAAATGTGACCAAACGCAGGAAAGGGACGAACTACAGACGCTTAGGGAAGACTGTAGCAAGTCATACAAGCAGACGAATGAGCAGATTAAACATATTAAAAATGCAAAGGAAAACTTGAATCTTAGACAGTACGCTTTAAATTCCAAGGTAAAAATACTCAGGAAAGTTGCGATAAAAATAAAAATAAAAATCTAGAACATGTACATAATCTAACAGAGCGATGTGAGACTGTAGAAAAAGAACAGCAAAAATGTAGTGATAACCTTAGATTCCAAAATGATCTCTTTGATGTACACACAGTACCAGATGTTTACATACAGGAAATAGTTGACCACCAATTGGACAAATTTAAGGACAATTTGACTAAAACTGTGGACAAGACGTCACAAACAGTCGAACAAATGCGACAACAACTAAAACAGGCTAAACCAAAATATGACGAAGTAGTGGAAAAAGGAAAGCTAATTATCGCTGGTGACTTGGTATTACCTATTACAAGCATCCAGAACCAATTAATGGACTCTGTACCCACCCTCAGTGGAAATAATGATAGGGTGCATGCTGTACAATTTTTGAAAAAGATGGATAGACTTTTTGAAAATAGTAAACTCACTGAAGCACAAAAAATAGCATTTTTTAATTCAAATTTAGTAGGTGAAGCTGAAGTGTGGATGAATAGTCACGAGGCTGACTATACATCCTATGAAGTAATAAAGATAAACTTTCGTAAAAGATTTTTGTCCGTGTATAAGCAGGACAAGTTAGTAAATGATATTTTTACAGGCCGGTATGATCCACATAGAGGGCCTGTGTGTGAATATTACAATAGATATGCCATGCAGGCAGGTAATTTGGACATCCCTATTGATGGAGAAAGATTAGTAAATCAGTTATTGCATCACTTCCCACGTGAAATACAAGATGCTCTTATAGCTGCTAGAGTAGAAACTAGTGTTGAAATGAGAGAAATTCTAGAAATATTTGACGAGCGCTCTAGGAGAGAAAGGTCAAGGCCACACATGCAAGGAATTTCATTTCAAAATGGAGGAAATCAATTAAATAGAGACTGTAGAAATAACCAGGCACAACCTATCCAGAGATCGAACCAGGAGCCGAGAACTCGAACTTGGGAAAATTCTAATAATCAGGGAAACATTTCTAGTCCTAATTACACTAATCCTAATCAAAAGGGAAATTATTCTAATCCTAATTACAAGGGAGGTTTTTCTAGGCCACCTAGGGATAGAATAAAGGTAATTAAAAAAAAAAGAATTTACAGGTAATGGTAGTCAACAGAGAAATTAGCTGATGGGCATAGACCTTGCTTGAAAAGATAGAAGAACACCTACAACAACTGAGTAGATATTCTCTAAACCCCCATGCCAATGTCCGTGAGGAATTGGACAAAACTGTAAAAAAAATGGCCAGACAAGTCATTGAGTTGCCCGACAATGACATTCACTCAAGTTAGAGAAAGGGCCATTGCTTTAGGAAACTGTCAATAAGATATTTGTTGCAATGTGAAAATAAACAGTATTTTACAGGATGACCCAAAAGAAGATTTACATTTTGAAGGCGCTAAGCGTAAAAGATACAGCAAAGCCTGTTCACCGGAAATAGAAGGTAAGATTAATGGAAGAGTCATAAGATTTCTAAAATATACTGGATCTGAAATAACAGCTATTTCAGGAGAATACTATAAAAAATTTTGTAAGGAAAATCCCAAAGAAATTATTCCCACACTCCCTATAAGCAATGTAACCATTATGTGCGTGACAGGAGCTAGAAATAAAAAGCTGAAAAAACAGATATCATTGTATGTAGAGATAGGGGGAAATGAAAAGACTATTATATTCTTGGTTGTAGAAGATCTTAACGTATTAGTAATTTTAGTCGCAGATTAGATAACCAGTCTAAATGCTGTAGTTAATTTTCTAAGTAGGCAAATATAGATTAATAAAGAACCCTAAGTAGACCGGTGGCCCTATGAAAACAGACGCTGATAGGCTTAGAGCTGGTCACGTGACCACGCCCCCTCGCTCTCTGATTGGCTGTTGGTTTTCCCCCTCCCCTCCACCCCCTCCCACCCCTCCGCTCTGATTACAAAATCTCCTCCAGTTGATTACGAAATTTCCTCCCCTAAAGGCCCTCCCCTACAACCCCTCCGCACCTTGAACATGTTGGTACTTGTGCGAACCTTTTTTTTTCTTAATTATTAATGATTGTTAATTAATTATTCATGTATGGGTAGGGGGAAGGACGTTGGAGTATATTTTATTTATATGCCTGGTGAGCATACGGGTTGAGGGCTCTGCGCGAACCTCTCGCTACGTCTGTCTTGCGTACAATGGAGGGCATCTTCTCTGTTCGTTCGCTTACTGAGTAGTGACCACAGCGCATCACGGTTGCGCCTTTCTCTTTTTCCTCCCTCTACCAGTGTGTCAGCGACACACAATGTTTTAGGGGGGTAGGAGGAGGTCAGTTGCCTCCCTGTGGAAAATTTTATGTCGCAATGTCACCGATGATGCAAGAAGCAAACTTTTAAAGTTTCTTGAACTCATCTTTCCCGCCAACCCACCCCCAAAGTCCCCCTTGCCAAAGAGGTCGTGGTCGCAGATTTGTGTTAATAACCGGCTCAAAGCAATGTCAAATTGAGAGATGGCCACGCTGTTTCTAGAAGCTACAGCCATCTTTTGATAGAAGCTCGAACTAGAAGGCCTCATGATTTGCGATGGGGGTGACAATTTGAGTAGAATTAAAATATATACAAACAGCTAATTCTATTCGACTAGAAATAACCAGGCAGGTGGAGAATAAAAAAGTATAACGGGTGCATTAAAATACACGTGTTTTCATGTAGAAAAAATAACTCAAAATCTTTGAAAAAAATGTCTGTCTAAAAAATTATTCAGCCCACGGGATTCGAACCAGACCCCGTGACTGATAAGAACCGATCTATCGATAAAAACGGAACTAGTACAGGGTTTCGAACCACCTACTAGCTGTTATGTATTCAGTTCTATCACCTAGTGTTTTCTTATAAATGGTTAAAATGTATACCCCGGCTAGATATCCCCGACGGGATTCAAACCAGAGACTTTTGACATTTGTTGACCTTGCAGGAACTCGAAACCCCTTACACCGCTCCAGTCACGGGGCGAGATGTGAACCAGCATTTGCACGACCGATGGTCCTAGGATCCACCCTATACAGCGCTGCCATAAACATACTAGCTGTTATGTATTCAATTCTATCACTTAGTATTTTCTTATAAATGGTTGAAATGTTTACTCCGGCTAGATATCCCCGACGGGGTTCGAACCAGAGACTTTGAAGTTTGTCGACCTTGCAGGGATTGAACTTACCTCCTTACGTCACAGAGCGTGATGTGTACCAGCATTTGTGCGGCTGGAAAAAAATAAACACGCCCGCATTTCTATTACTATAGCTAAACTTCAAAATATAACAACATACATATATATCTTATTGAAGCAATTGTCTAGAATTAATCAAGTAGGTGCGCGTCCGTCCAATGCTTTAGGCAAGTTGAAAAATGCACCCCACATTTGCGAGAGTGAAAAAAAGGGTTTTGCCCAGATATGATCGAAGGCATTCGAACCAGGGACTTTTGGCGTTTGTCGAGTCGAAGTCCTTACCCCTCCAGTCATGGAGCAAGATGTGAACCAGCATTTGCATGCCCGACTCTCCTAGGATCCACCCTAGACAGCGCGGGAGAAAGACCTCCGTCCTCTGTGAAAGCTTTAACACAAATGCAATATAACGTTACTTACACGGACCGGGTAGGCTCCGATGCGGAAATGTTATTTTCGACCAATGAGAAGGTGACACCTTTCATGTGGCACACACCCCTATTGAAGCGACTATAAATAGACCTTGTACTCATTACATTCGGTCATTGTGATTAATAATTGAGGGCTGTAAACATCAAAAATGAGTTTCGACGTGCTGGAAAATTGGATAAATTCGGGTAAGTTTTTAAAGAGTTTTTTAATGGTTATTTTTTGCTTATCACGTCTTGGTGAACATTGTTACTTGTTCCTTTGACAGACCGTCAAGAAGAAGAAGAAGACGCCCCCGCAGCGTTGGTAGAGCCGAGTAGCCCGGATCCTCTAAATCTTTTTACCGAGGACGGCATTTGCCTTGCAGATGGCGAATGGTCTATGGGTAATTAGCTTCTTGCTATAGATTTTATAGAATTGTCAGTGTTTTTTTTTCCCAGCGATAGTAATTAATATGTGTTTATTAAATTTCAGACTTATGGGATTCTTATTGGTTGGATGAGAGGCTGAGGAACAACATAGTGCCTAAAGTGTTGCACGACGTCTCAGGTGTCCTCGCACAGCACCCCCGTCATCCGTAGCCCGCCCCCCATCGTCATCACACCACCCCTATCAATGGCCAGACGCCCACAGACGCCTGTGGTGATTTGGATGCGATAGACCTGCTGATTTGTAAGTACCGTCTACAAGTAACAATACTATATAGTCACTAGGTTAGATATAGACAGTTTATTACCCAAGAGTTATTTGCGCGCTCTCTACCCCTCCCCAAACCACTGTTATTTAGTACATTTTGTCAGCTGCCCGTTTCAACTTTAACCAAAAAAGAATATTAGCTCTTGTCATTACAAACATTCAAGAGAAAATTAGAATTGTATTTTTTTAGTAGAGTTTGCAATGTACTGGATCCAATTCAACCGTCAACTTAGTGCAGTCGTTAGCATGTCTGTATACTAAACTACCGGTCCCGGGTTTAATTCCCGACACGGCTAAGAATGTCGGTCTGATAAATTAACAGGCAGCGGGCGGGATGTCTTAGTCTTTAAGTAATGCGTATAAAGTGACCTGAGCTTTAGGCTGAAAAAAAAAATGGTCTATTAAAATTATTTCTACCGATAGAAAAATTAATTCGGTCAGTGAGTAGGGTTTGATGTGTTTTATTATCTATCCGGTAGATATCGCGAGCAGGTCTGACCGCCGCATTTCATGTATGAGTGCTTTCGCTCTCTTGTAGATAGCGTTAGAAATCAGTTAAAGCCTGAGCAATAATATTTTTTTTAAAGAGCGAGAGAGAGACAGAACGCAGCCGTCCCTCCCCCCTCTGTCATAAGCGACGGGTTTCTTACGGTGACAGCTATAGATAGAAGGGTTGAGGGGGTCGTGACAAGAGCACCCCGCAACTCTGACGTTGAAAGCTAATAAATGAGGTTTTAGCGTTTCATAGCGATAAATAACACCCGTGGTTGGTATTTTGTACATGTTCCATTAAGGGCTTTAAATGGTCCCCGGTTCATTTCCCGTACAGACGCTTTAATAATGTTGCTGTGTTATAAATAACAAAACTAGCCTGAAGTTGTCGTTCAAGTCACTATTGGCACAGGGTTCGATATTTTTCAACGGTATTCAATATATACAGCCATAATAATGAACCAGAGAAATTATATTGTCATGTTCTAGCGTATGTAGTGTTTGAATACAGATATTTTTAATGGTATTCAAATATACACAGCCCTAATAATTATCCAGCTAAATTATATTGTTGCTTTAGACGTGTAAATAAATATCCTAAGTATACTTTTCATGGTATGAGATATATTTGTAAATAAATATTCCAAGTATACTTTTTGTAGTATGAGATATATTTGTAAAAACTTTGATTTGTGTAAATATTCCAAGTATACTTTTCACGGTGTGAGATATATTTGTAAAAAGACTTTTATTTGTATAGATAAATATTTCAAGTATACTTTTCGATTTGTGAGATATATTTGTAAGAACTTTTATTTGTGTAGATAAATATTCTAAGTATACTTTTCATAGTGTGAGATATATTTGTAAAAACTTTGATTTGTGTAAATACATATTTTTCAAAGTATACTTTTCATGGTGTGAGATATATTTGTAAAAACTATGATTTGTGTAAATAAATATTTTTCAAAGTATACTTTTCATGGTGTAAGATATATTTGTAAAAACTTTGATTTGTGTAAATATTCCAAGTATACTTTTCAAGGTGTGAGATATATTTGTAAAAACTTTTATTTGTGTAGATAAATACTCCAAGTATACTTTTCGCGTTGGGAGATATATTTGTAAAAACTTTGATTTGTGTAAATAAATATTTTTCAAAGTATACTTTTCATGATGTGAGATATATTTGTAAAAACTTTGATTTGTGTAAATATTCCAAGTATACTTTTCACGGTGTGAGATATATTTGTAAAAACTTTTATTTGTTTAGATAAATATTCCATACATACATTTCATGATGTGAGATATATATTTGTAAAAACTTTGATTTGTGTAAATAAACATTCTAAGTATAATTTTCATTGTGTGTGAGCTATATTTGTAAAACGTTCTATTTGTGTAAATGAATGAATAAATATTATAAACTGTTATATTTGTGTTTTAATGTCTACATCCAAACTTCAAACTTCTATCCTTTAAATACAAGTTTATTTAGCATAGAAGCTAATTTTCAAACATTATGGATAAGTTGAAACCATTAAATCCCTTTACTTTCTCTTTGGGTAACAATCTTAGGCCATAACAATAAATAAATTAATATGGCAATGTCACCATCTTCTTCCTGTCTTTGATTCTCCGACCACCATATTCTAGGGACTTAAAAACATTTTATTGCTTGGCTAATTTCTTTTATTTAAATGTTGTTTATTATTCCTACAAAATATATAGTTTTGAGCATTAAATTGTATTTAATATTACTTATGAATTTTTATAAAAATGTAGATGGCTGTCGCTCTTGTTTCTTGTATAGGCAGACTGTCGAGGACAGGGGGAGTTCGAGGTTCGGATCTCGGTCGGGTAAACTTGAGGTGTTTTCCACTCTCCCTCTACGCAAATGCGTGCTCAAATTTCCCAGTTCTTAACCCATAAGCGTAATTAGTATTTAAACGTATAATCTGCACGGTTACTAAGACGCTGGGATAAAATGTGTCGAGTTCGTGTGCGTGTGTATTTTCAATTTTACAATACTGTCCACCCATGTATCAAATATTATGGATAAAACAACTGTTTATAAAATAATTAAATCCTTTTTCTATATTTTCTCTTTGGGGTAACAATTACATTTTATAAATGAATATCTGTGTGTGTGACACTTTACCTTAAACACCATTAGTTAAAATTATAAACTACTCACATTTACTATTTTGCGTTTAATATTTTATTCAGGCATTGTTGCCACGTGTATATTGTTAACTCCTTCCTGTCACAATATATTCTTAAGATTTAAAAAATAATAACAACATTTTATTGCTAGTTTTTTTATTGACAATCAACAATTAAATTATTTAAAACATTCATAACGAGAAGCTACAACAACAACAACAACAACAACAACAACAACATAGAATGATTTTTTAGGCCTTGTGACCAATACAAGTAATTAAGATTAGAGTGCAACATGTTCATCAGGGTTTTAATACACGTCTAAAGCAACAATATAATTTCCCTGGTTAATTATCAGGGCTGTGTATATTTGAATACCATTAAAAATATCTGTATTCAAACACTACATACATTAGAACATGACAATATAATTTCTCTGGTTCATTATTATGGCTGTATATATTGAATACCGTTGAAAAATATCGAACCCTGTGCCAATAGTGACTTAAACGATAATTTCAAGCTAGTTTTGTTATTTATAACACAGCAACATTATTAAAGCGTGTGTGTATTAAATACACTTCCAACATGTACAAAATACATTCCCCCTCCGGCATGTGAATAATTTAACACACATTTTCAGCTATGCTAGGAAATCGAACCCTGGACCTCCCTAGCTCATCAGGGTTTTAATACACGGCTATAGCGACGATATAATTTCCCTGGTTAACTATTATGGCTGTATATATTTTGATATCATTAAAAATATCTATATACAAACACTACATACGCTAGAACATACACAAAATACAGTTTAGTTTCACTATGCCTGGGGAGGGGGGGAATCGAACCCCGGTAATATCAGGGATACATGTATTCACACAAGCCAATTAAGTTTACGCTTGGTGGAAATAATTTAGTTTTGATTTATAACCGTTACTTTTTTTGTCTAAAGTGCTCAGCTGTATGATAATTTATCAACCAAACGTGTAGGTAAATGAACCCTGGACAAGTAATTTACACACTATCGCGTCCCCTAAGTTGATGGTTGAATATTTGATCAAGCAACTTGTAAACATGAATTTAATAAGTATCTAAAGTGACAAATATATCTTCCAGTCTATGAATGTCTGTACGGGAAATTAACCAGGGACCATTTAAATCCCTTACTGGAACATGTACAAAATACCAACCACGGGTCTTATTTATTGCTATGAAAAGCTAAACCGTTATTTATTTGCTTTTAAAGTCAGAGTTGCGGGGCGCTCTTGTTACGACCCCACTCAAACCCTTCTATCTATAGCTGTCACCGTAAGAAACCGTCGCTTATGACAGAGGGGGGAGGGACGGCTGCGTTCTGTCTCTCTCTCGCTCTTTCAAAAAAATATTATTGCTCTGGCTTAAACTGACTTCTAACGCTATCTACAAGTGAGCGAAAGCACTCATACATGAAATGCGGCGGTCAGGCATGCTCGCGATATCTACCGGATAGATAATAAAACACATCAAACACTACTCACTGACCGAATTAATCTTTCTATCGGTAGAAATAATTTTAATAAACCATTTTTTTTCAGCCTAAAGCTCAGGTCACTTTATACGCATTACTTAAAGACTAAGACATCCCTCTCACTGCCTGTTAATTTATCAGTCAGACATTCTTAGGCGTGTCGGGAATCGAACCCGAGACATGCTATCAACTGCACTAAGTTGACGGTTGAATTGGATCCAGCTAATTGCAAACACTACTAAAAAAAGACAATTAAAATTTTCTCTTGAATGTTTGTAATGACAAGAGCTAATATTATTTTTTGGTTAAAGTTGAAACGGGCAGCTGACAAAATGTACTAAATAACAGTGGTTTGGGGAGGGGTAGAGAGCGCGCAAATAACTCTTGGGTAATAAACTGTCTATATCTAACCTAGTGACTATATTGTATTGTTACTTGTAGACGGTACTTACATATCAGCAGGTCTATAGCATCCAAATCACCACAAGCGTCTGTGGGCGTCTGGCCATTGATAGGGGGTGGTGTGATGACGACAGGGGGTGGGCTACGGATGACGGGGGCGTGTGCGAGGACACCTGAGACGTCGTGCATCACCGTAGGCGCTATGTTGTTCCTCAGCCCCTCATCCAACCCATAAGGGTCCCATAAGTCTGAAATTTAATAAACACATATTAATTACTATCGAGGGAAAAAAACCACTGACAATTCTATAGAATCTATAGCAAGAAGCTAATTACCAATATACCATTCGCCATCTGCAAGGCAAATGCCGTCCTCGGTAAAAAGATTTAGAGGATCCGGGCTACTCAGCTCTACCAACGCTGCGGGGGCGTTTTCTTCTTCTTCTTGACGGTCTGTCAAAGGAACAAGTAACAATGTTCACCAAGACGTGATAAGCAAAAAAAAAGCACATTAAAAAACTCTTTAAAAACTTACCCGAATTTATCCAATTTTCCAGCACGTCGAAACTCATTTTTGATGTTTACAGCCCTCAATTATTAATCACAATGACCGAATGTAATGAGTTCAAGGTCTAGTTATAGTCGCTTCAATGGGGGTGTGTGCCACATGAAAGGTGTCACCTTCTCATTGGTCGAAAATAACATTTCCGCATCGGAGCCTACCCGGTCCGTGTAAGTACCGTTATATTGCATTTGTGTTAAAGCTTTCACAGAGGACGGAGGTCTTTCTCCCGCGCTGTCTAGGGTGGATCATAGGAGAGTCGGGAATGCAAATGCTGGTTTACATCTCGGCCCATGACTGGAGGGGTAAGGACTTCGACTCGACAAACGCCAAAAGTCCCTGGTTCGAATCCCGTCGATGATATCTGGGCAAAACCGTTTTTTTCACTCTCGCAAATGTGGGGTGCATTTTCAACTTGCCTGAAGCATTGGACGGACGCGCACCTACTTGATTAATTCTAGACAATTGCTTCAATAAGATATATATGTATGTTGTTATATTTTGAAGTTTAGCTATAGTAATAGAAATGTGGGCGTGTTTATTTTTTTCCAGCCGCACAAATGCTGGTACACATCACGCTCTGTGACGTAAGGAGGTAGGAGTGTTCAATCCCTGCAAGGTCGACAAACGTCAAAGTCTCTGGTTCGAACACCGTCGGGGATATCTAGCCGGAGTAAACATTTCAACCATTTATAAGAAAATACTAAGTGATAGAACTGAATACATAACAGCTAGTATGTTTATGGCAGCGCTGTATAGGGTGGATCCTAGGACCATCGGTCGTGCAAATGCTGGTTCACATCTCGCCCCGTGACTGGAGCGGTGTAAGGGGTTTCGAGTTCCTGCAAGGTCAACAAATGTCAAAAGTCTCTGGTTTGAATCCCGTCGGGGATATCTAGCCGGAGTAAACATTTCAACCATTTATAAGAAAATACTAAGTGATAAAACTGAATACATAACAGCTAGTATGTTTATGGCAGCCCTGTATATGGTGGATCCTAGGACCATCGGTCGTGCAAATGCTGGTTCACATCTCGCCCCGTGACTGGAGCGGTGTAAGGGGTTTCGAGTTCCTGCAAGGTCGACAAATGTCAAAAGTCTCTGGTTTGAATCCCGTCGGGGATATCTAGCTGGGGTAAACATTTCAACCATTTATAAGAAAACACTAGGTGATAGAACTGAATACATAACAGCTAGTAGGTGGTTAGAAACCCTGTACTAGTTCCGTTTTTATCGAGAGATCGGTGCTTATCAGTCACGGGGTTCTGGTTTGAGTCCCGTGGGCTGAATACTCTTTTTTAGACAGACAATTTTTCAAAGATTTTGAGATTTTTTTCTACATGAAAACACGTGTATTTTAATGCACCCGTTATACTTCTTTATCCTCCACCTGCCTGGTTATTTCTAGTCGAATAAAATAAGTTGTTTGTATATATTTTAATTCTAGTCAAATTGTCAACCCCCTCGCAAATCATGAGGCCTTCTAGTTCGAGTTTCTACCAAAAGATGGCTGTAGCTTCTAGAAACGGCGTTGCCATCTCTCAATTTGACATTGCTTTGAGCTGGTTATTAACACAAATCTGCGGCCACGACCTTTGTGGCAAGGGGGGGGGCTTGGGGGTGGGTTGGCGTGAAAGATGAGTTCAAGAAACTTATAAGTTTGCTTCTTGCATCATCGGTGACATTGCGACATAAAATTTTCCACAGGGATGCAACTGACACCCTCCTACCCCCCTAAACATTGTGGGTCGCTGACACACTGGTAGAGGGAGGAAAAAGAGAAAGGCGCAACCGTGATGCACTGTTTTCACTACTCGGTAAGTGAACGAACAGAGAAGATGCCCTCCATTCTACGCAAGACAGCCGTAGCGAGAGGTTCGCCCATAGCCCTCGACCCGTATGCTCACCATCCAAATAAATAAATAAAATATACTCCAACGTCCTTCCCCCTACCCATACATTAATAATTAATTAACAATCATTAATAATTTTAAAAAAAGGCCCGCACAAGTACCAACATGTTTAAGGTGTGGTGGGGTTGTAGGGGATGGGGTTGTAGGGGAGGGGGTTGTAAGGGAGGTGGGTTGTAGAGAGGGGTTGTAAGGGAGGAAATTTCGTAATCAACTGGTAGGAGATTTTTTAATCAGAGCGGAGTGGGGAGGGAGGGGGTGGGCTATTTATAGCAGCCAATCAGAGAAAAGTAGGTCAAAATTGTGCTGGCTCATCGGGCTAGCTACTACCCTTATAATACATATGTTCCATTTGTGGGAGAGTCAGAATCGAATTTGTTATGTATGCAGATCACAGGAATGGTTAATAAGAATGAAACAGCTCTTTGATAGTTAGAAATAACGTAAATATTAGACCAATAACCTCAGATGACCCAAAGATACCCTGGGGGGAAATAGAAGAAAAATAGGCCAGATGTTAAAATCCCTATAGAACGCAAACAGAAATTGCTTGAGGTGATGTGGCAGTTTAAGGATATTTTTTCTAAAAATCCCAGGGCTAAACAAATTTTATAAGTGTCAATTACAGGTGTCAATAACAAGAACCCTTTAACTATAGATCATATCCTGTACCATACAGTCAACGGCAGGCCGTAGAAAATACTTTAAATCACATGATGAACTGCGGACATCATTGAGCGGTGTAGCTCAGAGATAATAAATCCAATAGTGGTTGTAAACAAAAGAAAATGGGGGGTTTAGACTATGTTTAGACGCTAGACGAGTAAAATTAAATCCTAATAAATGATAATGAGACCCCCGTCCCTGCATGTGAATAATACAGATGTGTGATGGATGTCAGTACTTAACCTCACTAGACCTTGTACTATGGTTTTGGCAATTTGAATTAGAACAGAAATCACGAAAATATACGTCATTTATATATAATGGAAGAACGTATATTTTTAAAAGAATGCCATTTGGGTTATGCGTCTCAACCAGTAAATTCATAAGAGGTTTAGAAGCCGTCCTGGGAGAAGAAGTACTTTACTTTGTCACCTTATATGTAGATGATATTTTAATAGCATCAAAAACATACGATGAGCATATAGAACAACTTAGTATGGTGTTAAGAAAACTCCAGGAAGGGGGAATGATTGTTAATTTACATAAGTCATCAATTTTATGCAAAGAGGTCAATTTCCTAGGTCACTTAGTTTCCTCAGGTGGGATTTCAGCAGACCCTGCGAAAACAAAAGCAATTAGAGAATTTCCTACACCAAGGAATAAGAAACAACTTCAGGCATTTTTGGGACTAATAAATTATTATAGAAAATTTACTAACAAACATCACTCTGATCTTGTATACCCCTTGTTACGATTAATTAGTAAGAAGGAAGAATGGTTCTGGGGAGAAGTAGAGGATGCTGCAATAATAGAAATAAAACAACGATTTATTAATACAGTGATGTTAAAACACCCTGATTTAAGTAAACCAATGTGCGTCGCAACAGATGCATCAGGAGAAGCAATAGGAGCGGAGCTCTTTCAACTAGACGAACAGGGTGATCACAGACCAATAGCCTTTGCTAGTAGGGTGTTAAATGGCCCTGAACTAAACTATACAGCCACAGAAAAGGAACAATTAGCAACAGTATTTGGATGCTAACAATTCTGAATTTATATTCAAGGGAGACCCACAAATGTATATACTTATCATAAGGCTCTTACTTTTATAAATAAATGCAAACTTTTGCATGGTAGATTAACTCAATGGATCTTGTTACTTCAGGAGTACAATTTGAATATTAATACGTTCCAGGTGTTGAGCATACTGTATCAAATATACTCTCACGATATCCAGCACAAGTAATGGTTAAACAGGCCAATGATTCAGAGTTTAAGATGTTAGTACAAAGAAAAAATACCACTTGTGAACAGGATAGGAAAATCAAATAGGAATTGCCAACCCTACATAAAGAGGACCCTAGACTTAAGTTGGTATTTGAAGAATTAAAGAATAATGACCCTAAGATAAAAATTCAAGATCGATATCAAATTCATAATAATTTATTATTCAAAAGAACCTTATCAACAAATATTTGGACTATCTGTATTCCTAAAAAATTAATTGAGCTAGTAATTGACAGTTGTCATCAGCAATATGGGCATGTAGGAGTTAAAAAATTTCAAAAGATATTACAAGAATCATGTAATTTTCCACAAATGTACAAGTCAATTGCAAAAGAATTTCGAAGATGTGATATATGTCAAAAAAGTAAAATCCCAAATTTCAATATGAGGGTTTGAAGAAAAATATATTAACAGACAAGCCACTTAAGGTCATTAAACCATCAAAATTTTATTGAATTATTTTACTAAGTGTATGAATATAAGTTATAAATATTGATTCAATGATTTCAAATAATTACAGTTCTCGAGTTATAAGTAGTCAAACTTACTATTTTATCCATTTTACGTACTAATTTTAAGGTAAAGTAGTTAATGTATGAGGATTAAATTTATTCTAGCTAGAAATGCATATGAAGTGTATGGAATGAAGTACTTACAATATTTTAAATAAAATTAGTTTTTAATTTATAAGATATTTAATAGATGTAAAATTAATAATTTTTGATCTTATACAGTACTTTTCGTTTTATACCCCGATACTTTGATTTTATATATTTTGTAGTACATAATGTCGTTATTTCAAATTTGTTTGGTTATTAGTCAACTCTACTCTTTTATTTTATCAATTACACTACGTTGATCAATGCAAACGTTAATTTACTATGTCCATTTCCTGAAACTTCTTGTTGTGCTTTTTTTTTTTATCACCGCTTCTTACTACCTGAGTGACGATTTGTAACATTTATTTTGTCTCTTTTTTCTTCTTCTAGTAATTTGGCACTTGGATAGTATTTTACTGTGTTAGTTTTATTCTTCAACTCAAAAGTGTCAAAGGAACTCATCTCTTGGTACATCAAAATGCGTAATGATTTTAAACCTATTGTTTATCTGAATACTACAATTAACTTCATGAATGTATAAAAATATATGAGTTTCACTTTTATTACTGTTGTAAATTGAACATCAAACAATATATAAAAATCTAAAAAATCTTAAAAGTGATAAAAAATATATCTAATGTTACATGAGTACTGCACTTCTTAGGGTATTTTCGGAAAATTAGTTTAATTTTGCGTGTTTATTGAACATGGCTAAGTACAACCCTAAAAAAGCAACGTGCATCAAGACCAAAAAAACGAAACAAAAAGGCGAAATCGATCAAGAATCGATATAAACTTAAAACAATGAAAGATTTGATCTACGATGTTTCCAGGTACGTAATAAACTCATAACAAACGTAGGAGATATATATGTGGCGTGTATATCATTTTCTAAAGACATAGAAGCTCTCTACTTTTTGGAGTTGGTAAGGAACTTTATCATACATTTAAATTCACCACAAAGAGTTTTGGTTTGAATTACGGCTTCCTTAAATAATTACTAACGAATATCAACACATTAGCTGCAAATAATTTTAATCACGGGAGTGTACGTATGGATGAAAATACAATTAAATTAATTTAAATTTGTTGAAAAATGATACCTGCAAAGGTACAGCTGTAGATCACATTATTTGACGTATGATTAAGTGAACCCATTTCTAGTAACTTTTCTAGCTGTCAAATAATGATCTTATTAAAATCAGTGTCTAAATCATACATTCAACTGATCCACTAAAAATCTTAGTTCGAATCACAGCTTCCGCTCGGAACTTACTTTTTTTTTGTACTGGGGCATGGTTACCAGTGGTTGATAATATTCCAGTATTTGATGTCCCGGGGCCTTGTTACCGGTGATTCGTAATATTCTATTGTTTTATGTCCCGGCGCCTTGATCCACTGGTTCATAATCTGCTATTGTTTGATATCCCGGGGCCTAGTTACCAGTGGTTCATATTCTATTGTTTTATGTCCCGGCGCCTTGATCCACTGGTTCATAATCTGCTATTGTTTGATATCCCGGGGCCTAGTTACCAGTGGTTCATATTCTATTGTTTTATGTCCCGGCGCCTTGATCCACTGGTTCATAATCTGCTATTGTTTGATATCCCGGGCCTAGTTACCAGTGGTTCATATTCTATTGTTTTGTGTCCCGGCGCTTGTCCACTGGTTCATAATCTGCTATTGTTTGATATCCCGGGGCCTAGTTACCGGTGATTCGTAATATTCTATTGTTTTATGTCCCGGCGCCTTGATCCACTGGTTCATAATCTGCTATTGTTTGATATCCCGGGGCCTAGTTACCAGTGGTTCATATTCTATTGTTTTATGTCCCAGGACCTTGTTACCACTGGTTCATAATTGTTGTTAAATACACAAATAATTTACTACAACAAAGTGATTTAAACTTCAAACAACGTTTAAATTTCCCTATTTGAAAATGAAATAATATTACAGTGCACACGCTTTTTACAATGCTAATGTAATTTTTATATTACAAATCTGATCTTTTATTTACATTTTTACAGATTTGTTATGTGTTCCAGAATATTTGGGTTTGTATCCTGGGGAGATAGATTAAAGTCTATTTAAAATTAAGATTTACGTATTCTTAAGTAGGCCTACTATATAATATATAAGTTGTATAAAGTAGAGAGAGGAAAATGTATATTTAACAATGAGTAGGTATTTTACGTCTTGTATATGATAATAATTATATACAAGCTAATTAAGCATGTATTATATTATATTATATCACCCATACAAACACATTTATGGCCAATCAAATTTATGTGCTCCTTCATATTACAGAAAAGAAAGTGATTCAGAATATATGTCTGGAGTAGAAGAACTTCCATTATCACCTCCGGAACAAATTTCTAACAAACATTTGTGTTTGGATGACTCCACTTCTAATCCAAATAATACTGATGATAAAGACACCAATCAGTTACATACTCCTTTTATTATTAGACACCATAAATACTCAGATCTTGAACGGAGTGATTCAGAACAGTCCAGTAGTTTTTCAACCAAACCTTCCAATATGGAAGATAATCTATCAGAAAATAATGATATTGAAAGTGAATCTGAAAGCGACTTGGCAGAACTTTATAAGGAAAATATGAAAAGTGAAGATATAGGCCTATTTTCTGGTAACAGAATAATAAATTTACCTTATTTTTTGAAACAAATTGAAATTATCAATCACCACTCAAATGTATGTACATTGGGGCGCTATGTTCTCAAAAAAGAAATTAAAAATTGTTTTAGAGTTTAAATTAAAATATAATTGTGGCAATTGTGAGAGAACATATATTGTCTCATCAGTCCCTTCAGAACACGATAACAACATTAATGATGCGTTGGTGTGGGGAGCTCTTTCCACACGAATAGGCTACTCACAGGCAGAAGAGCTGATAAACATAATGGACATTCCAATGATGAGTGGAAAAAAATTCGTAAGCATGAATTGAAAATTGAAGAGGTAAGTTAAAATATCCAAATTAATGTAAAATTTATACATAACTTCTTATTTAATTTATGATAAAATATCATATTTACAGCATAGTAGAAAAACGTTTTAGTAATTATAATGAGGTTCAAATCAATCTGCTATATTTATAAAACCCGCGATTTTTTCTTAGCAATATAAATACCAACAAATTTGAAACGTTGAACTATTTTATTCTTAAAGTTGTATTATTGTGTTGGTTTTATTTACAAATTACTCAGATATTATTTAGGTACTAGTTATATTTTAACATAGACGATAGGTGACCTGGTGGTCTAGGGGGTAAGGTGTCAGACTTCTGTGCTGAGGGTCCGGGGTTCAATCCTCGGTCCCGGCACAGATTTATCTGATTGCCAAACCCTTCCTTCACCTCTGACAAGATGTGTATTAATCACAACTTGTGAATGTGAGGAATGCCAGGCCTCTACCATGGTTCGGATTCCACGTTAAACTGTAGGTCCTCCATTTCATCTCACAATCACCCTACCATTGCACATTATCGTAAGTGCGTATAACCCAAACGGGTAGTAAGACGAGGTGCTAATAATAATAATAATAATAAAATAATACGCTCATTAACTCCTTTGGTAATCATTGTTTGATTGGGCCAATATTTTGTCTGGAAATTTGAGTTCAATGACATATACTAAGTATATTTCTTTCAGACATGGGAAAAATATTTGTACCAAAAAATGAAAGAGAATGGTGAAATAGAGAAGAAATCAGCTCAACGTAAAGGTCACGTCAAAGATGGCGTACCATACATTACTGTTATTGGAGACGAAGGCTGGTGCAAAAGATCATACGGTCATGGAATGAATTCCAAAGCAGGGATTGTAAGTTAAGTTTTGAAGATATCCTAGTTAGACCATCCAACTAAATATTTAAAAGTCACAGATTAGATTCCTGGCTGGGTCGAAATTCTAGCGTTGTGAAATATAATATCTTCCCTTTATGGTAAATTAAATACTGTAGATCTATGTGATATAGTTTTTTGTTTTTACTATATTAATTAACTAGTGCAAGTTTCTAACAGTAGGTTCACTGACATAAAAAACGAAAAAAAATGATAATTTCTAAACTATTTTGAGTCAAATAAAATCTCACTTAAGGACTAATCATATTGTATGATTTGAAGTCCAACTGATACCATTAATTTTAATGTTTTGTTTGGATCCACTTTCCTAAAATATCTCTTTCAAAGAAAACTCACAAAAAATACCATAAATTATGATTAGTTTATTAGTGATATTAATTATTAATTATACAATAATCTTGTATAATGCATACTCACATAGACTTTATATAAACTGGTTTCATCCGAACGGTTTAACCACCTTTATTTTACCATAGATCAAGGTATAATTATACGAATTTGTGTAAGTAAAAGATAATTTTAATAATTATTGTCTAAAGGAAATTTTAAGAGAACTACCACTAGAAGTAGGAGATGTCCGAATGGCGTTGACACATTTACAGGATATTATTATGGCGTTTAAAATCAAACACATGCGTGAGTAAATTTAAAATATTAATAATGTTTAGTAGGCCGTATACAATAAAATTAGTTTTATCTGACCCAAACTGCTTTCAAAGTGGTTTATTTAAAAAGTTTCCGGCTTTCCTTTGTGTTCATAGCTGCTTCGGTGGCTGCATGTTCTAAATACTCACTACGCAATAAAATAGACAGCCATTGACTGAAATATCGGGGATCGATTGGTTGGGCGAAATGAGGGTGGTTTTCTCTCAGTGGTTTCCCACTCTCCCTCCACAAAAATGCAGGTATAATTTCTCTAATAACAACTTTCTCATCCATAATATACTATCTTAGTACATGCGTATAGCCCGTACGACTAGTATTACGTGGGCTAGTAACATATTATTTTTATTTAGTGTTCTGATTCTGATTCAACACTAATCTCTATAAACAATTCGCAAGCCGAGTTGACAACGACGACTCACATTTTAAAAGAGACGAATGATATTATTATTATTATTATTATTATTATTATTATTATTATTATTATTATTATTATTATTATTTACTCCCCTGGGAGGATTATGTTAGTTCACAAGAGCCCGTTGTATTTTTTCGCATACCATGCTAGTATAAAGCTAGTACTCGTATATAAATATCTTAAAATTCTATAAATTTAATTTTTATCATATTTTTTTGTTTTTGTTTCAGGGTGTAATTATTGGGGCGGAAACAAACAAAGTTTTATTTTTGGGAGTACGCAATTCATTTTGTTCCTTTTGTGCTCATCACAAAGAAAATAAGAAAACTATACCCGATCACATATGCTATAAGAACTACACAGGACCAGCAACCGAATGGAACAGGACATCAATCAAAGTGTACAGCAACATGGACTAGTATAATATCTCAATTACATCGGAGATGAAGATTCAAGTGTGTATGTACGTTTGCAGGAGAGGGTATCGTACGGCCGACACATACAAACAATTTAGTGCTCTAATCACATTACTCGAGAGTTCAGTGATGGGCTTCATAAGCTTGCTGCCAATACGTCATACGCCTTAGAAGGCAGAAAGATACTAACAGAACATGTAAATGGAGTTGCTCGCATTGAACGCTTAGTCAAGGGTGTGAGGACAGCCATTGCGGAAGCCTCAAAATTGGACGACCACTTAGAGTCGTGTAAAGTGCTCAGACAAGATCTTTTTAACGCTTTAGATCATGTGTGTGGGAAACACGATTACTGTCGGGAGACATTTTGTCGAAGGAAGGACAGCAAAGAAGAACATGTCCTTTCGCGACTGGTATCAAGTAATTTGAGATGTCCTATTAAGAAGCTCATGGACAGATTAATTCGAAATTCAGACCGTTTGGTTTTCAAAAAAAAACAAACAAGGCAGAGAGGTACGATCTTTTTTTTCGCTAAACTAGCTAACACATTAAAATAAGACACTTTATTAAGTTTACTTAGGTAATTAATTAATATTTAGGTTCGCCGAAGACAGGGAGATTGAGGGTTGATCCCGGACGGATGCACTGAGGGTTGTTTTATTTTAAATTATTTCCCACTCTCTCTCCACGCTAATGTGGGCGCACTTGCTCTAGATTTAACCATCTTAATCCTTAACCCTTAACCATAATTAGTATATATATGTGTATAACCCAAATGGGTAGTAGGACGTGGTACTAAAAAGTTAGTTTAGGTTGTTTTAACAAATATGAGGGTCAAATTTGCTCATAATTTACTGAAACTTATTTACCCACAAAATTTTAAGCCTTGCGTGTTTAATTTTCATCTTGTTGGATTGGATTATAAT
Source organism: Timema podura (assembly GCA_033556935.1). Classification (NCBI taxonomy): domain Eukaryota; kingdom Metazoa; phylum Arthropoda; class Insecta; order Phasmatodea; family Timematidae; genus Timema; species Timema podura. The sequence continues at coordinate 46,431,116 of JAVRXN010000003.1, forward strand.
ATTATATTAGTAGATGGGATGGCCCATGGGAACCCCACTTCCGCCAACGGCTCAAAACACTTTTTTCGTAATCATTGCGTGCTATTTCGCAACCCTTCTCCCCTGGGTTTTCCCAATGATTGCACAATGTTGTTCTGTGATTGACTTTCCCCCTCCTGTACCTTCCCCCTGCCGTTGACCCCCCTTTTCAGACATGTTGGTTCTTGTTCCAGACATGTTTTTTAATTTGTGGTCATTGGTCATTTATGTATTCTCGTTCGTTATTAATGTGTGTTCAATATATTATTTATTTGTACCCATTGGTTAATAATGTGTGCTGAGTAAGGAATGGGACGGGGCGTTGGAGTTTTTTTATTGGCATGCGGTCCACAGAGCCGCTAGTGAGCATCCTCTCTGGCCGGACCAGAGCATAGAGTGTTACCGCTGAGCAGCAGCACGGTCGCAGAGCGCGTAAGACCTCCCTTCACCAACACTACTCGCGAGAGAACAGCACGACCTTTAATACCGGCAGCTCTCAGTTGAATGTACAGGCCCTCCTTTCACTTTTACCCTCACTTCCCCCTTCCTTCAAGGCATGTGTCGCAACCCCCTATGTGGTAATGGGTTTTACTGGTGTTGCAACCCCTTATTTGGTAATGGGTTTGCCCGGTGTCACAACCCGGCGCCAGTTTGGCGGGCTGACAAGACAAGTCGAGACAAGATTAGATCATGATATCGTAATCCCCCCACCCCTATGTGGCAATGGGTTTTCCCTGATGATTGATGCCAGCTTGCCGGCTTGACCAGATGAGTCGAGACAGGAATAGATCGTGACCTTGAAACCGTGAGCTAGATCATTGACCCTGGCAACTCTCCCCTGGCAATGGGTTTTTCCAATGACGTCATCGCTCTGTCGCAACCCGGCGCCAGCTTGGCGGGTCTGCAAGACGAGTCAAGACAAGATTAGATCACGATGTGGCAATCCGCCCCTTCTATGCGGCAATGGGTTTTCCCTGGTGACGACATCGCCCTGTCGCAACCCTAGCTGGTAGCAGCTATAAATATCAGCACATGTTTTGAAATCCTTTCATTGTATAACTTGTCTTCGAGTGTTAAACACGCTACCCAGGATTAGTGATTACGCTTTGCTGACCGATCTGCGTGAGTAAATGTACTTTTCTAACAAGCACACTAATTTTTTTTGTTAAATCAAAGTGTATACAATTAATTTATTTCAAAATTACAATAAATCCATGCAGATTTGTCTAAGTTTAATAGTCTATAATAGGTATATAGGAATTAAAACTATAGATAATTTTGAATGTGTCTAAGCAGCCACTTTTTATAAAATTTGGATAAAGTTATGCCTGATAAATGTTTATTATAATTAAGGGGAGTTTATTGAAAAAACCTGATTCGAAGCTATAGTTAAATGGTAATTAATTTTGTCGGTAGTTTACTATTGGCTGAATATTATTTAAAAATCGTATAAACAAGAGTGGTTATAATAAATTAAATAATGTAATTTTTATTAAAGATTAGTTTATTGAATACATTTATTACAAACTATAAAATTATTTGAGGAGCTAAAGCTGCTGAATGTCTCAGATTCACATAAACACTCTGGAGACTATTTTATCTTACTATTATATCACGTAGATAAACTGTTGACTATTTTTTAATTTAAGCTATACTGAATATCAAACTAAGCTTTTGCGTTGTATTTTTTAGAGAATGAGCTGTGGGGAGATCCACGGACAGCCGCGGATCTGATATCCCTTGGTGGCTACATGGAGGAATTGACCGCAAACGGTTGGTAATTGCTGACTAGTGAAATACCAGAATTGTAAGAAAGAATAATTAGATTTTAAAAACCAAACAAAAAAAGGAGCCCCATGCAAAATTGTTTCGAAATATGAATAATGTGCTTAATTGGTGGGTTTTCATGAATAAAATTGGGATTATCAGTAAATGCTAAACGTTGAATATTATATTGATTTAAGGTTATTTCCTTGTTGCAATATTATTGTATGACACCTTGGCTCAGTTTGTAAAATGCCTACCTCTTGATCTAGGTGTCCAAGGTTCGAGTCCTAGCAGGATAGCTATAATTGTGAAAATGACTATTCAGATTAATAGGTAGTTTCTGAATGATTATTAATGGCTATCACTAACGTTAAAAATTTTAATACAAATATATGTTTGTTTCAGATGTATGGGACCACTATATGATGTCTCCTCAACATCAGGTGTCTGCGGCGGTATCTTCTCCACCACTACCACCCCCAGTGCCACAGGATCCTATAATGGACATTTTTTCCGCTCTGAATGCGATTGATGCATCTATAGGTGAGATTATTATTTTACGTTAAAATAATATAAAAATTTATGTGTAATATATTATTAATATTATAAGTTGAAAGAGCATATAATGAGCTGATTTCTTAGTAAAGCTCTATAATAGAATACTAATAGGTGAAAACACTTTTCAAATAAAACCAACCTTAAAATAAATGAAATGTCCCAAACAAGTGTGTTTTAAATTGGGTAGTTAGAGCAACTGGAGAACCTGTTTTAATATTTTATATGCATGCTAGCCACTCCGAGGACAAACTATAGATAAAATTGTTTTATTTTGCTACCTTATATGATAGCTTAATTGATTTAAAAAGTGAAAAGAATTAATGTTTTAACTATGGCTGGAAGAATATTGTTTCAATTGCTTACTTTGAACTTAGTTTGAATTGTGTTTGAATTCAAACTCTTGTGTTTTAGCTCAAATAAATAACGGAGACTCCTGTCCGAGCCGGGAGTAAGACGTGGTCCAGACCCCAAACTCCGCAGCCACCATTCGACCGGTGGGAGCTTTGCCACCTCCAGACATCTTTCCGCAAGCCGGTGGTGTAGGGGTGTGGCAGGCGGGAATCAACACCCACCTTCAAGGGGTAGATATGATGGTGGCGGGGCCATCGTCAGAACCACAAACGGGAATTTGTGGCCCAGTTAATCAAGTTGGTGGAGCATTGTCGAATGGTATCTCTCTCCGAATCTCGAGGAGAGAATAAAACAATTGAGGCGTTTCTTTTATACTGGTAGAGAAGTTACCGTACATCTTGTTGCTCCAGCAAGCGATCGTGACGAATAAAGCCGGACTGAAAAACAAATTACTAATTTGCTTAATCGGCTGCAGGACCATGGTGTCAGCGCCGATGATCATGTCGGCTTACTTTTGAACAACACGGACTCAACGTTTAATCCTGTATACGTCTCTTTTAGGAAGGCGGATCAGTTATACGCTCGGGCCGTGCTCGATAAGGTAGGTCGCGTGTTGCAGAGTAATAGCTTGTTCTTATGTACGGCACCACTGTACGTTAAACTCATCTATTTTAAGCAGCCTCGTGGGAGGGGTAGTCATAAATATGATAAGCTCTCCCCTGCTAACACATACAGTCGAAGAAATTAAAGAATCATTACGATTCAAAATGGTGGCGACACACTTTGTCTTGCCCGTGCATTGGTTGTCGCCAAGGCTGTGTGTGAGATTAAAAGTGAACCAGGATGCATGGACGTGAACACCGTTAAACAGATTGAAATGGGTCGTCATATTCAAAAACTCGAAGCAGAAGAACTATGCCATGATGCCCGTGTGAATATTTTGAAAGGTAGTGAAATAACTGAGCTGAAACAATTTCAAACATACCTTTCCGAATACAAAATCACGGTGTTCAGGGAACGTCGAGGGAGACAGGTCCTATATGAGGGACCTACTCCTCCCAAACATTCTTTTAAGGGCTACCTTGATTTGTATTCTCACGACGATATGCAAAACAATTTTAACGTCATAACATCTTTGACAGCCGCATTTAAGTTCTCGTACTTTTGCCGCGTGCTATTTGATCATAAGAATGCACACAAATGTGAATCCGCGTGCAAAAAGTGCTACGCTGAAGTGGTTTGCAGTAGAGGTCGAACTGTAGTCTGTAAAGACTGCGGGGGTTGGTTCACAAACCAGACATGTTTTGATAAACATAAACGTCCCGGTTTTTCAGAGGTCACATGTGGATCTGCGATGTCAAAAAGGTTTGTGAGGTATGTGGGCAAAGTTTCAGTTTGGAAAGATCAAATTATTCACATAGGTGTTATGAGACTTTTTATAGAGTATAAGATACATATTGTCCTGTTGGTCATTTCTGCTATATGAAGCAGGCCCCATCCAAGCCGTCACTGGAAAAGAGTAATTTCATGTTTGTATTCTATGATTTTGCATATAGACAAGAAACGCTTCTTCAAGGTGCGGTAAACACATACTTGCACGAACCTTACCTATGTGTCGTGCAGACATGTTGCAAGGCCTGCCTTCATATAGATGTAAATGACCATCATTGCACCGAGTGCGGGGGCGATAGGACTCACATATTCAAGGGTGATACCACAATGGCCAAATTTTATGGATTTATAGAGCAAATTAAAGCAACAAAATTTAAGGATATAACCCTATTCGGGCATAAATCAAAAGGGTATGATGGGAATTTCAATTTAAAATTTATGATGGAGGTAAAAAAATGGACTCCAGACCACATAATGAACGGTGGGAAAATCATGTCCATGCGTTACGGCCCACTCTAATTTATTGACTCGCTGAACTTTCTCCCGATGTCGTTGTCCAAGATGCCTAAGATATTCGGCTTGGACGAGTCTTTGGCCAAGGGACATTTCCCTCATTTTTTCAATAAAAAAGAAAACGCGGAATATAGGGATCCCTTGCCACTATAGGAGGACTACAGCATCGGTGAGATGTCGGTTGAGGTAAAGGAGCACTTTGAGAAGTGGTATGACGCGTTGGTAAAAAAAATATTTCTTTGATTTTAACCGCGAGTTGGAACTGTATTGCGTGAAAGACATAAAGGTCCTACGTAAGGCCTGCCTGAAGTTTATAGACCTGCTTATTGAAAAAGCAATGGTGGATCCTTTCAGAGAGGCTTGTACGATCTCAGGAGCGGCCATGTTGGTTTACCACCGAGGTGACCTTAAGGAAAATACCTTTAGTATCATCCCTATCGGTGGCTATCGGTGCGCAGACTAACTGAAGCACGTCACCGTACAATGGCTCTGCTGGGAGGCCCACCAACGTGGTGTCTCTATCCTTCATGCGGGTAACGGCCGTGAGGAATATGTCTTAGGGCGACGTGTAGACGGCGTTGTTAAAGCTGGAGATACCACAAACGTCTTCCAGTTTTGGGGCTGTTATTGGCACGGGTGACCTTTCTGTTATCCCGACAGGACTAGCTCTATCAAAAAAAGCCTCTACGAGACCATGGAGACGCGCTATGAAGCGACCATGGCTTGCGTGGAAATGTTTAAGAATACCGACTACATTGTCGTAAAGATGTGGGAGTGTACGTTTAATGCGATGAAACGCACAGACAAGGATTGAAACAATTTGTACTCCAGCACGAGGTGTATACCAAGGAGCCCCTCAGTCCCAGGGACGCATTTTTTGGCGAGAGTACAAATTGTTTCAAACTCTTCCACGAAGCAGACCTTTCTTGTGGAGAGAAGATCAAGTACTTGGATGTATGTTCGTTGTATCTTTACGTTTGAAAGTAATAAAAATACCCCATCGGCCACCCCAAATTTCACTTGGAACCAAATTGTCCGTCTATAGATCAAGTAAAAGGCATAGCCAAAGTTACAGTGACGCCTCCGCGGGATTTATTCATGCCGCTATTAGCCTACATGGATGTACAAAAGTTAATGTTCATCTTGTGCAGGAAATGCGAGGAGGAGAAAAACCAAGGTACGTGTCAGCACAAAGACAAAAAATATCGCTGGTTGATAGGGTCTGGGTGATTGACGAGATCCGAAAAAGCGTTGAGAAAGGCTACACCGTTGAAGCAGTACACGAAGTGTGGGAGTACAATATATCTGCTTACGACCGTCAGACACGTTCTGGCGGATTGTTTCACGGGTACATTGATACTTTTTAAAATCTAACAATAAGCCAGCGGATGGCCAGAGTGGTGTACCTCACAAGATGAGAAGTTAGCTTACATTCAAAATTATGAGGAAAGGGAAGGGGTAAAACTCCGATCTCGGCTCTGTTTGTAAAAACCCTGGTCTCCGCAAGCTGGCTAAACTCTTTTTAAATTCGCTATGGGAAAGTTTAGGCAAGACCCGATTTACCACACGTAGCCGTTGTCAATTGCTATCAGGGCATCACAAGTACCTGACGGATCCGTACATCACCGTTGACACCGTCATTGATGTTAATGATGAGGTTATGTTCCTCAATTACAAGGATGCGCGTGACGCGTAGCGCCCTAACCCTAACACGAGTGTGGGGTGGCTTGCTACACGACTGCTATGGCTAGGTTGCACATATACAGCATCCTTGAAAAATTGGGGGACCGCGTTTTTTATCACGATACATATTAGCGTTCTATTTACGGAACGCCCCAGCGATTGGAGTCCCCCGACCGGAGACTGTTTATGTAACCTCACTGACTAACTTCAAGATTGCGGTCCAGGAAGCTACATTAGCGCCTTTGTAGCTGGTGGTCCCAAGAATTACACGTACCGAGTTTGCGATTGTGGTGGCCTTGCCATAACAAAAAAGGTATGCAAGGTTCGCGGGATCACCATAAAATACGGCAACCGGAACGACGTTCATTTGGACGTTATGAAAGCGATGGTCACCGAACAGGCCGCGGAAAGATACATACAGATACCAGACAAAATTGTAAGAAAAGGTCTTGCGACTGTATGTACCGTTTCGCAGAATAAAGTCTACCAGCTGGTGTACACCAAACGGGGATAACCGATGATTATAATACGTTGCCGTTTGAGTATAAGAGTCCTTGTAAAGGCGCTCGCCACGACTAAAAGGTGATCATTTAGACGCCTGAGTAATCATCTTTTTTTTCTTTCACACTAGACAGTTCCACTGACATACTATTTTTCAAAGACTTGAGATTTTTTCATATTTTTTTCTTCATGAAAACAAGCACATTATTTTATTAAGTTATTTTATGCATCCGGAATAATTTTTTTAAATTTTTTTTATCTGCCACTATAAAATTTCCACCTACCTGGTGATTTCCAGTCAAATATAATTAGTTGTTTGTATATATTTTAATTCTAGTCAAATTTGTTGTAATATATATTTAATTCTAGTTAAATTTGAAACCATCTGAATATATATTCAAATACTCTTCAAACTGGACATTGTAATTTAATACCGAAACCACTATTCCGCTACGAGTTCAAGAAATTGATTATTGTTTCCATATATATATATATTCTATAATATATTTTTTTGTAAATAAATATTCCAAGTATACTTTTAATAGTATGAGATATACTTGTAAAAAAACACACTTTGATTTGTGTAAATAAATATCCCAAGTATACTTTTCATGGTGTGAGATATGTTTGTATGAATAAATATTTAAAGTATTTGTAAAAAATAAATATTTTTGTAAATAAAAAATTCCAATAAGTTAATATTTAAAGTATTTGTTAAAAAAAATATTTTTGTAAATAAAAATTACCAAGTATACTTTTCATGGTGTGCGCTATATTTGTAAAAAAAATTTGATTTGTGTAAATAAATATTCCAAGTATATTTTTGCGATATATATACTTTTCCCAATGTGTAAATAAATATTATAAAAACTGTTATGTTTGTTTTAAACGTCTACACCCCCTCCTCCTATCCTATAAATACAAGTTACATTTAGCTTATAAGCTCAGTCTCAAACATTATGAACAAGTTGAAACATCCATTTTCGACCATCATCAGCGGCCTTTCCGGCTGTAGAAAGTCACATTTTGTAGCCGACTTTATCCGTCACTAGGACACAATGTGCAACGTTAAATATGAGAAAATCACCTGGTATTATGCTTTATGGCAACCGGGATTCGAACAAGACGGGTCAAGTCCCCGCGTCATATTCTGTAAGTGTTTACCGTAAATGGATGACACCAAAATGACTCTACACAGCTGATTATCTTGGATGCCTGATTGGTGAGGCCAACGAAGTGGTCCTCATCTTTTCATCAAAGGATGCCACCATCAAAATATTAGCGTCATGTACCTTACACAAAATATATTCCACCAGGGCAAGGGCTAAAGAGACATTTCCTTAAACGCACATTATATCGTGCTTTTTAAAATCCCAGGGATAAAGATCAGTTTCAGCACTTTGTACGTCAAGTCTGTCCTGAAAACCCACGTATTTTACAGGAGCTTACGTTGACGCTACAAATACTCCCCACGGGTATAATTTTTTTGATTTCAAGCAAGGTACACCCGAATGGTTTAGATATAGAACCCGCACAAAAGTCGGGTGCTGTGTGTACCTACCACGAAAAGGCTATAAAAACACCGACACGTCGCAATTAAAGATCATTTCATAACCATGAGTCCAAAATAGCTGAAGCAAGCGCCCCTGTTTGCGTGCCATGCATCACATGAACCCGCAGCAACGTGTCGCCTTGCTGAAAATGGCCGACAAGAAACTCATTAACTCGGTTTGCAAGTGTGCTTACAACACTTTAAAAGGGCGGGAGCCATTGCAATTTAAAAATGCGCAGAAGACAAAGTTACGTGCTCACAAGCAGGTGTTACGCAAGCTGGTCAAACGAGGAGAGTGCTGGAAGAAGAAGAGACGGTACTCATTCAGAAAGGAGGTGCGTTCCTGCTAAATGAAATTACTTTTAGCCCCATTAATCAGCGGTGTCCTCGGTTCTTTATTCAACAAGTAGATAATGTAACACACGAAAAAGATGATATTGGTGTCACCGGAAACATTACACCGTTACGAGCAACACCACCAACAAGTAGCATCGGCCACAAATCTAGTGGTCTCCGAGCTGGATAAGGAAATGGAAAAAATCCTCGCTTCAAAACTTGATGACAAGTCTAAATGAACTTTATACCAACAAGTGCTACAGCGCTATTTGCACTTTAGTCAACATCCTCCACCACCTGAAAATACCACCACCATCACGACCACCCCTAAAGTGTCTGTACTTCCCATCGCGGCTGTACTCAATACTGTACCAGTACAGGCACGTAAAAAAGCCTAACTTTTACTAGAACATATTAATTCCAGGGGCGGTATCTCTTGGGACGAAAACGGGGAAGTGAGTATTTACGATACGCCTCTCCGTGGATCCAATATGGTGGATTAATCAATGATATGGTCAGAGCAAGAAGACACAGCGAGCCGTCGGGGTGGTGAGAGTTTCTCACAGCGCTTCAAAAAATAAACGTCCCGAAAGAATTTATTTTAAATCCGAAACGTTTGGCACCCATTAGAGAACCGACGCCCGTACCCCAACCACTTACACCGTCGCAACGCCCTAAGAAGAAGAAACTGAAAAGGGTGGACGAAAACAGGTGGCTTCCGTTCCGAGCTTAATGGCCCGCTTAGCCGACATCTACTACAACCCTTCTCATCCTGCAGGGTTTGCAGAGGCAGCGTCGCTCATAAAGGCGTCCAAGAAAGATCCCGACAGAGACGAAAATGGCTTCGTGCGCAGGACGCTTATACCCTACACAAACCGGTGATAAAAAAGTTTCCACGCAACAAGTACGTGGTGTCAAACATTTACGATCTCTGGCAAGCCGATCTCAACGATATGCGAAGTCTCGGAAAATACAACGACGGTGCAGTGTACTTGCTCGCCGTCATCAACGTTTATAGCAAGATGGAATGGGCGAGGACGCCTCCATCTAAGACGGGGAGTGACGTGAGAGACGCCTTTCGGGACATTTTCAAACAAAGTGGCCGTAAACCTCTAAGTTTACAGACGGACAAGGGGACAGAGTTCAAGGCACGTCTAGTCCGGTAATTTTTCAACCAAGAAGGTGTGCATTACTACACCACTCATATTCCGGACGTGGGAAAGCATCGTGGAACGATTCAATAGAACTCTGAAAGGACGCATGTGGCGCTACTTTTCCAAAAATAGCACGTATCGCTATGTGGACGTCCTCCAAGATCTCGTTGACGCTTACAACGGCGCAAAACATTCCATTACCAAGATGGCGGCTGCCGACGTTTCAGAAAAGAACGTGCTTCAAGTCAGAGATAATCTGTACGGCAAACGGCGCCCAAAATCAGCAGCGTCGTGTTGCGGCAAACCGTAGTCACGTCTATAGACTGACCGATCTTGACGGTGAGGAGGTGGAGGGAACGTTTTACGAACCCGAATTGCAACGCGTACATCTTCCCAAAACTTTTAAAGTTGATAAAATACTACGTGTCAATGGAAAGGGCGCCAGAAAGAAAGTGTACGTGCAGTGGAAAGGTTACCCTGCCAAGATTAATTCTTGGATTACTGCCAGTTACGTCAGTGCCCTACCATAAAGGACCAGTTTTACCTCACCTTGCTGAGCGACAGCTCTATGGGATATTTCCCGAAAAGTACCCTCACGAATTTCACCACGCAACTACCCTACCGTCTTACACTCGACGGCCAGTGGGAAGTAGCTCTCGCCGAATTCCAATATCCGTGTTCTTTCACCACAGTACCCGAGGGCAAAAACATTGTATGGTACAATGAGGTTGACGCTAACGGTGTGGAACAAATATTCAAGGATCACATCCTTCCTGGAAACTATAGAAATGGTTAATGCCCTAAATGAAATAGAGGCCTTTAAAGAGAATTCCAGATTTGTATTCAAGTACACAAGCCCCAACAAAAAAGTGGACGTTGTTTTATCTTCACCAAATATATAGCTGCTGGCTCTATCTAATCAACTAAGTCTACAGCTCGGTTTCGATCCTAATACTAATCTGATCAAAGTCCCAAAGTCACCGTACGCCACCAACATTCTACTAGGCTTGACCTCGCAAATGTACCCTCCGTCGAGATTGAAAGGTAGCAACTAGCTTGGCTAATCGCCCGCGCGGTATGCTACACCTCCACACATGACTGCAGAATAGTTTGCCTAGCTGCACCCGAGGCTTGATTTAAAGAAAGCCTTAAGTCCTTAAACTATTTCTTGACTGTTTGAAAGGATTGATGGGGGAGCAGAAATTTCTTTTTGTAATGTTCAAATGGTTTGATCTACTAATTTAATTAATTAATTATATTTTTTTGTTCCCTTCCTAATAGAATCAATTGTTCATTACATACTTAGTTAATTAATTATGTTTGGTCTCGTTAATATATAGATTTTTTTTTAGCTGTTAAATATTTATCTACACCACACAATATTTTGGCATCAGTACTACCCACATTTATTGGTTTTACATGGTAACATAAAGCAGGTCTCCTCCTTTTCAGAATCTTAATTACTGTGAATAGTTAATTATGAAATTATTAATGATTAATTATTATATTCTACACATGTAGCGAAAATAACTAATTGAATTTAAAAGATTTTTACTTTATTTTGAGGACATTGAGTTTAAAAAAATGTATATAATTTAAGGGTCCCAATCCTGATTTAAAATATTTTATACAATTTCCGGGTAGACAAAAAACAAGATTTGATATAATCTTATCCATTGGACATATTTTAGTTATAAAAGGGAATTTATTTGTTTCTTCAAAGTTATTATGACTGTCTCTATAACTTTGTAGTACCAAAACGGCCACAATATAACTATTAGTAAAAAGTTTTGATAAATAATTTGATTGAGAAAATTGTAGTTTATTAATATTTACGTTGATTATCATTTTCTAATAAATTAAATAAATTATGTTAACTGTTTTTGTTTTTGTCAAATCTGTTGTTTTTTTTAATAAATAAATTCTGTAAATCTAAACCATAATACTGGTTATGTCATCTGCAAGTATTAATATAATATCAGAGTGAGGAGGAAATGAATGAAAAGCAGAGAGAATTTTTTTTTTTGTTTACGAACTTAAAAACACTTTAAATGATGTATATGCTTTTTTAAGGTTTGGAAAGTAAATATCATTAAGTAAAATAATATTGTAAGTTCTGTACCGTTTTTAAAAATGTCTGTCTGTTTCCAAAGATACCAGGAGCTTTATAACCGATCGTGGTGCGTTTATTTATATTAATTAGGATGTCTGCTAAGGGAGGATCTAGCATACATGCAGTCAGGGTTTGAGTCTCCGTTAAAAATACGGCCGGTTTTGTTTATATCTATAACTTAGGATCTCTGGAACCACTTAACCGATTGCAGTGTGGATTTTACTTTAATACGGACCAATATTTAGGCAGTTTTTATCATTATTTGTGTATAGTCAGGTGTTTCGGTGTGAGTCCCAGTGAAGGGCCAGACGACTTTTTGTATACATTTATGGAACCACATAATTACTGAGGTGTAATTTTTATTATTCTGTAGAGTATTTATCCAAGCATTTTTTAGTATAGTAATTATGTTCGGGTGTTTTGGTGTAAATTCCGGTGAACTGTCTGCTGGATATGTGTATATATCTGTGGAACCACTTAACCGATTGCGGGGTGCTTTTTCTTTTTTTATAGAATATTTCTCCAGGCATGTTTTAGCATGATATAATCAGGTTTTGTGTTGTGAGTCTCGGTGAAGGACGGATATTTTTTATATCTCTGGAACAGCAAACTGATTCCGAGGTAGTTTATTATATTATGTAGGATATTAACCAGGCAAATTGTAGCATGATATACTTAGTTCTTGGGTTTCGAGTCCCTGTTTAAGTTTCGGATGGATGTTGTATATATATTTTATGGGATATTTATAACCACATAAGCGATTGCATTGCAGTCTTTTTTCAATTATGTTACTATTTATATCCAGGCAGGTTTTACCATTAGTTTAATCAAATGTTATGTTGTGAGTCCCTGGAAATGTTGACAAGCCTAGCAATAATGGATTTTGTGGGTCAGCTGGAAGGTTAAATTCCGCTCTTCCACGAAGAGGATAGTATAATTCAGAGTGAACTATAGGAGAATATTTATATATAATATAATATTACCTATTTCAACCACCTCTGCTACTCATCTGGGCTACACGCCTTAAATAAGTATTGTGGTATAGTGATGAAGAAGATACCAATTAAATAGGATGTAACCATATTTGCTAGGAGGGAAATTGGTTAGCAATGTAAGAAATATTTCCGTTCAGTATGAGAACCTTGTTTCATCCATCATTGAAAATGAGCCATATGAGAAATTTTTGGTCTGCGTGACCACCCATGCAGTAGAAAATAAATCATAAACGGCATTTCCTAGAATATTTAGTTTATATTGTAATTCTGTTTACTATAAGTATCAAATATTTAATTTTTTATGTATTTCGAGCAGATATCACACTGGTCTATAATCTATTATTTTGGGACTTTCTTTTTAAGTTCAATCAATAATGTTTTTACTACAATAAGATTATCAACAAATCTCAGACCCAGTTTGGCGGTGAATATAAATAACGCGCTAGTTTCGTGTTGAGCTAGACTAACAAGGCCGAGGATATCGAGGTTCGAATCTCACTCGAGTGAACTGGGGCGAGTTTTTTTCTCAATGGTTTTCCACTTTTCCTCCACTTAAATGAGGGTTCACTTCCTTTAAATTCAACCGCCCCAATTCCTAACCCTTTAGAATAATTAGTACTTAACCGTATTGTCCGAACGGGTAGTAAGACGTGGTGCTAAAATTTAAAAAAACTTTCAACAAGAATGTGTATGCAATTCCATCAAATACTCTTTCCTTGATTTATTGATTTAAGAATGACTATATGAAGGAGGTTATCAGAGAAACAATGAAGTTTTTCTGGCATTCAAACATATTAATGAATAGTTCGGTCTGTGTGTGCTAGCTGGCCGTGAAGGTCTGAGTTTAGCGTAAAATTGTTAAATGGCGTTTGTCTAAAAAGTGAGTTGGATCACCTTATTCACTTTATCAAATAATGCACTAGCGAAATACTGAATGTTTCAAATGCAGTTAACTCTCATACATCTTCAAAACATTTACGTCTTGCAGTAGCCAACAGTTATTACTCCTTTCAAGCTAATTTCAAGAACAAATAAATGATGTATTTTGTAGTCTGCACTATTACTTATATGTTAAAATCTCATAATACTCAAATAATTATGGGTAACCTTATTATTATTATTATTATTATTATTATTATATTATTATTATTATTATTATTATTATTATTATTAGAATTTTTTTCTAAACCAAGAATCCTACAAGAGCATGAATTACAGAGTTATTAAACGGTAAGATGGTGGGACTCTTAGCACAATCGATAGCTTGTTTTTTTTTACTGAACTGAGGATCCCAGGTTTGATTCCTACATTGCGGTACTTTTATCTTTAGTGAAATTTGTGTTTCTCCTTTTATTTAAAGTGATTAGCAAATGGGATGGGGATGTTGTGTATTTTCAAGTTTTAAGATAGTATCAAAGTCGTGTGCTGATTTTATCAGTAGGTTCAGAAAATGCACGTTTAATACCTCAAACACATTTTTAAAATAAAACCTTAGGATGCTACGCTGCTCTCTAAGTGAAATAGTTTATTACTTATTGAATAAAATAAGAAAACTAAGGTGTACTCATTTATATTAAATATAACTAACTTTATCAGGGAACCAAAATAGTTATTAAAAAAAAGTTTCAGCAATATTTCAATGACTTAATAATATGCGTTGTTGGCTAGCTCTCATTCTTTACGCATCTTTAATATATGCATTATTATGGATCAAGTGTGCACTTGGTGCAGGTTATTTGGATTTCATATCTAGGCTTATTCGTTACATACTTAATTAATTATGTTTTGTCTCATTAATATATGGGCTGTATTTTTTTTTTTTTTTTTTTTTTTTGCTGTTAAAGATTTAACCACAGCACATATTATTTTGGCAGCAGTGCTACCCACATTTATTGGTTTTATATGGTAACATAAAGCATGTCTCCCCTTTTCAGAATCTTAATTACTGTGAATAGTTAATTATGAATTTATTAATGATGAATTATTATATTCCACACATGTAGTGCAAATAACAAATTAAATCTAAAAGATTTTTACTTTATTTTTAAGACACTGAGTTAAAAAAAACTTATATAATTTAAGGGTCCCAATCCTAATTTAAAATATTTAATATTAATTCCGGTTAGAAAAAAAAAGAGATTTGATAAAATATTATCCATTGGGTATATTTTAGTTATTAAAGTGAATTTATATGTTTCTTCAACGTTATTATTACCGACTATAACTTTTTGGCACTATAGTTCGACTCCATACTTTATTTATTGTTACCTATATATAACTATTGGTAACAGTTTTGATAAATACTTTGATTGAGATAAATTGTAATTAAATAAGATTTACGTTTATTATCATTTTCAAATAAATTTAATGTTTAATGTGTTGTTTATTTATTCACTAAATCATTACTATGGCATAGAGCACTTTAAATGTGCTTATTCCTTTTTTCAAGGAAGCAATATATTAATATGTAAGTTTAGATAACTCCGCATTATGATGGTCCAGAACCAAATAACATATATATATATATATATAATTATTTATATATATATATATAATTTTATATGTATATATATTTTAGTGCTGCACCATACCCATTCGGGTTTTACGCCTGTATGCTATTTACTTTAATTTTTTAATTCTGAGAAAGGCTGAATTTATAGAGAGTGTTCCCACATTTGCGTGAATGGAGAGTAGAAAACCATTAAGGAAAAAACCCTCTCAATGAACCTGACCTGGATTGAACCTGGATCTCCCCGTCATTGTTAGTCTAGTCTATTGCGGGAGTAGCGTCTTAGAACATGTGACCACCTAAGCGGCTTAATCCTGTTATTAAATGATATTTTTTTAGTTTGTTTTGTTTGGCCTTCGAGTCAGTGCTTATTGGTTGCTGCCGTGAAATGAGTACAACGAATAATCTTGCTCAGTGGTTGAATAGGCCCTGCCTTCACTAAACACACTATAAGCGATGTCCTCTCCAGCCATCCGCTTTCGATAGTTTAGAGTGTAGTTATTCAATTGGATGTTATAGGCTAGGCTTCCAGAGTCAAGGAGGTATTAGACAAGAGCATTTTCTAGGAGGGTCAAAATAAGGAGTGGCGATAGGGGAGGATCTTATATGAAGAAGTGTGAGGAAGACAACGTGTAAACTAGCTTGGATGTCAAGTTCAAATAAGTCTTTTTTTGCCTTTGACAAGGAAGTCAGGGCTTGAATCCTGATTGGGTTTAATTATCTGGTATTTCTTTAGTGGTTTCTCATGCTCTTCCCATGTAAATTAGTTATATTTCCTCTAACATTCCTCCTTCCTCCTCTTTATTCGTTATTGAACGAGTAATAAGGTGAGGACTAAAAAATCTTGGTGTTATTTGCACCTGTGGGAAAATAGAAAAAGATGTCAGTCTTGTGTATTCTAGTTTATCATGGCGTGGAGGATAAGGTTCGAATCTTCTGTTAAAAATTATGCACATGAAATACCTCATTATTTTGAAAATAATTGTTCATCAATCTAATTTACCTATATTCTGTTTATTATCTGACACCATTCTCTCATTGTCGGTTTTTGTTTATTTCTTATACTGTCCTTGCAAATCACGTTTTTATAAGACTTTAACATAGCCTGTTATTTTATTCTATAAACGAGAAAATTTGGCAGGGTAGTTTGAATATTGACATATTAAAAAAAGGATTAAAGTTAATATTATGGATAACGTCTTTAAATAAAAATATTTTCACCACGTTGAATGAATTGACGACTGCTATTTAGTTTTCTTTGCGACTGTATATTATTATTAGCATTATTACCACCACGTCTTACTAACCGTTCGGGTTGTATTTACTTATACTAATGTGTAATGGTAGGGTGATTGTGAGATGAAATGGAGGACCTGCAGTTTAACGTGGGATCCAAACCACGGTGAATGCCTGTTATTCCACATATTCACTAGATGAGATCAATACACGTCTTGTCATAGGTGAAGGAAGGGTTTGGCAATCATATAAATCTGTGCCACGACCGAGGATTGAACCCCGGACTCCCAGCATAGAAATCCGATACCTTACCCCGAGACCATTTTGCGACTATAACTTTACTGTAAGGTTCTTACTAATTAGTATCGTTCTTGGCTACGATTCAAGGGAGTGGTTTAAGAAATCATGTTTGAATTTGAGTTGTGCCTAAAATATTAATTTTTCTATGAGTTTGCCTTTGAACACTTCATGAACTACTGTTGGATGTGGTGTATCAGGCATTCGGTCTTAGGCAAAATTTTATTTATTCTTTCATTATCGCGTCTCACAACCCGTTTTATATATACGCATATATGTTAATTACTCTAATTGAGTAGCGTTGAGGAAGATATAGTTTAAGAGTTAATGTAGGCCTACCCAAAATTTGGTGGTGGTAGGGTTTTAAAAAATTTGGGCAAAATATTCTCAGTCCATCTATCTGGGATTCAAACCCCAAACTTATACCATGACTAAAAAACCAAACTGAATATCCCGGGAATTTGGACCTAGTGTTCAACTATACCGATAGTTAATATTTAAAGTCCAGTAGGTAATAATTTTGCTTTTTTAATGTTAATTATATGTATTTTATAACTTCAATTATATAATATACTTTATAAAACGACTGGGTAAAATTTGTGTTATTAACATTCCCACAAGTGGCTCATAGGAGTGAAAACTTTCACATGATGGAAACCTCGAAAAGACGGCTCATTTGACCAACCGTTGTTTGTTTATAAGTAGGAGAGCAAAACAAAAACATCAATCCTTGGAGTGTTTGAACTGTGTTTCAAATTTATTGTTCACAGTTAATTCAGCCATGGAACGATATGGACGTTTAAGTGAAGTTGATAAAGGAAGGATTCTGGGTTTAGTGGAGGCAGGGTGCACGGACAGTGAAATTTTGCGTGCAATACCGTGTTCCCGAAAAACAGTTTCGTTGTGGAAATCTAGATGGAATAATGAAAATAGCCTCAAGTGTCGTCATGGTGGAGGCGCTTCACGTAAAACAACTCGGGAACAAGATGCCGCGCTAGTTGCTGTAGCTCAGGCAAGCCCATATTTAACGAGTAGACAGATTGCTGCGCGGGTTGGGGTAAATTTATCTAAGGACACAATTTTGGAGCGCTTAAGAGAAGGAGGGCTCCAGTCATTTACTGCAGCTTCAAAACAGCTATTAACAGAACGGCAGAAGCTGGCTCGAATGAATTTCGCGCAAGAAAACTTAGAACGGCCATTAGAATATTGGAGGAGAGCCATTTTTACAGACGAGAAGGTTTAGAGTTCATCAAATGATGGTCGTGTGCTAGTTTATCGCCCTAAAAATGCTCGTTTTCAACCACCCTATGTGCATCAACGCCGCTATAGTGGTCGCTTCTCTGTATCTAGTTGGGGTGGATTTCACACGCTGGTATGGGAGTCATGTGGAAAATAGATGGACATTTAAACAAGGAACAATACGTGTGTATCTTGGATAACGTGATGTTGCCGTCTGTACGGGAAAGATATCCCTTAGGACCAATTGTTTATCAACACGACCGCTCACCTGTTCATACTTCTCGATTAGTGCAGCAGTGGTTTGCAGATCATGGGGGGAACATTGATGTTATTCCATGGCCTCCATGTGGCTGTGATATGAACCCAATCGAGAATGTATGGGCAGAAATGAGTAGGATACTTCGTGAACGTAATTTGGACATCAGGAATTCTAATCAACTATGGGATGAAGTTGAAGCTGCTTGGGAAGAGCTCTCTGATAGCCCTAGGTATGTTGCAAGACTTATTAATTCGATGCCAAGAAGATTAGAAAGTGTTGTGGAAGCAGAAGGATTTTGGACACGTTATTGATATGTTAAATACTCGCTAAACTTTAGTTTCTTGTTCAATGGGTGTTGAAATAAGTGTATTGGCTGGATATAAATCATAATTCACTTCTTGGTTTAACCACCTGGATCACCATACGTCGTCACTATCTTGGCTTAACCACCTGGATCCCCATCTCTCGTCTCTATCTTGGCTTCACCACCTGGATCACCATCTCTCGTCTCTATCTTGGCTTCACCGCCTGGATCACCATCTCTCGTCTCTATCTTGGCTTCACCGCCTGGATCACCATCTCTCGTCTCTATCTTGGCTTCACCGCCTAGATCCCCATCTCTCGTCTCTATCTTGGCTTCACCACCTGGATCACCATCTCTCGTCTCTATCTTGGCTTCACAACCTGGATCACCATCTCTCGTCTCTATCTTGGCTTCACCGCCTGGATCACCATCTCTCGTCTCTATCTTGGCTTCACCGCCTGGATCCCCATCTCTCGTCTCTATCTTGGCTTCACCGCCTGGATCACCATCTTTCGTCTCTATCTTGGCTTCACCGCCTGGATCACCATCTCTCGTCTCTATCTTGGCCTCACCACCTGGATCACCATACGTCGTCACTATCTTGGCTTAACCGCCTGGATCCCCATCTCTCGTCTCTATCTTGGCTTCACCACCTGGATCATCATCTCTCGTCTCTATCTTGGCTTCACCGCCTGGATCACCATCTCTCGTCTCTATCTTGGCTTCACCGCCTGGATCACCATCTCTCGTCTCTATCTTGGCTTCACCGCCTGGATCACCATCTCTCGTCTCTATCTTGGCTTCACCGCCTGAATCACCATCTCTCGTCTCTATCTTGGCTTCACCGCCTGGATCACCATCTCTCGTCTCTATCTTGGCCTCAACACCTGGATCACCATCTCTCGTCTTTATCTTGTCCTCACCGCCTGGATCACCATACGTCGTCACTATCTTGGCTTCACCGCCTGGATCACCATCTCTCGTCTCTATCTTGGCTTCACCGCCTGGATCACCATCTCTCATCTCTATCTTGGCCTCACCACCTGGATCACCATCTCTCGTCTTTATCTTGGCTTCACCGCCTGGATCACCATCTCTCGTCTCTATCTTGGCTTCACCGCCTGGATCACCATCTCTCGTCTCTATCTTGGCTTCACCGCCTGGATCACCATCTCTCGTCTCTATCTTGGCTTCACCGCCTGGATCACCATCTCTCGTCTCTATCTTGGCTTCACCGCCTGGATCACCATCTCTCGTCTCTATCTTGGCTTCACCGCCTGGATCACCATCTCTCGTCTCTATCTTGGCTTCACCGCCTGGATCACCATCTCTCGTCTCTATCTTGGCTTCACCGCCTGGATCACCATCTCTCGTCTCTATCTTGGCCTCACCACCTGGATCACCATCTCTCGTCTTTATCTTGTCCTCACCACCTGGATCACCATACGTCGTCACTATCTTGGCTTCACCGCCTGGATCACCATCTCTCGTCTCTATCTTGGCTTCACCGCCTGGATCACCATCTCTCGTCTCTATCTTGGCCTCACCACCTGGATCACCATCTCTCGTCTTTATCTTGGCTTCACCGCCTGGATCACCATCTCTCGTCTCTATCTTGGCTTCACCGCCTGGATCACCATCTCTCGTCTCTATCTTGGCTTCACCGCCTGGATCACCATCTCTCGTCTCTATCTTGGCTTCACCGCCTGGATCACCATCTCTCGTCTCTATCTTGGCCTCACCGCCTGGATCACCATCTCTCGTCTTTATCTTGGCTTCACCGCCTGGATCACCATCTCTCGTATCTATCTTGGCTTCACCGCCTGGATCACCATCTCTCGTCTCTATCTTGGCTTCACCGCCTGGATCACCATCTCTCGTCTCTATCTTGGCTTCACCGCCTGGATCACCATCTCTCGTCTTTATCCTGTCCTCACCACCTGGATCACCATACGTCGTCACTATCTTGGCTTAGCCGCCTGGATCACCATCTCTCGTCTCTATCTTGGCTTCACCACCTGAATCACCATCTCTCGTCTCTATCTTGGCCTCACCGCCTGGATCACCATCTCTCGTCTTTATCCTGTCCTCACCACCTGGATCACCATACGTCGTCACTATCTTGGCTTAGCCACCTGGATCACCATCTCTCGTCTTTATCTTGGCTTCACCGCCTGGATCACCATCTCTCGTATCTATCTTGGCTTAGCCACCTGGATCACCATCTCTCGTCTCTATCTTGGCTTCACCGCCTGGATCACCATACGTCGTCACTATCTTGGCTTAGCCGCCTGGATCACCATCTCTCGTCTCTATCTTGGCTTTACCGCCTGGATCACCATCTCTCGTCTCTATCTTGGCTTCACCGCCTGGATCACCATCTCTCGTCTTTATCTTGGCTTCACCACCTGGATCACCATCTCTCGTATCTATCTTGGCTTCACCGCCTGGATCACCATCTCTCGTCTCTATCTTGGCTTCACCGCCTGGATCACCATCTCTCGTCTCTATCTTGGCTTCACCGCCTGGATCACCATATCTCGTCTCTATCTTGGCTTCACCGCCTGGATCACCATACGTCGTCACTATCTTTGCTTAGCTGCCTGGAGCACCACTTGTCGTCACTATCTAGGCTAAATCACCTCGATCACCGTATCCTGTTGGAGAAGTGAGGACAGCTCATGGCAAACTAATTATACCATGGTCTTACTATTATTTTTAGGTTATCAATGCTTGTTAACACCTGTTCAGGTTATACATATAATTGACAATATTCTTATCGGGTTGGGTTGAGTAAGGAAACATATTAGAGGTAAAATACCCCCATTTGCTTGGAACGAGAGTGGGGAACCATTTAATAAAAATCACCCACACTTGATCTGACCAAGATTCGAAAACTGACCTCATATTATTTATTTCAGCTATTTAATGTGCACTTTTCATATTACTTTAACTATAAACTAGCTATTTTAGCTATATAACTAGTATTTTCCGTTCCTTCTTCCTTTTATAGAAATAGGTTAACATAACTGGAATAGTTATTCTACAATAAAAAGATGCTAAATTTGCTTGATCCATTACAAAACGTAGCAGAGAAATACTTACTACATTACAAGTTGTATTTGCGTAGAAATAAAGGGAAACACAGATAATATTACAAGAACAGTCATTATTTGCAAGAGTTTATTAAACTATTGTGTAGTAGCCGATAGTGGTTTCTAGTAATTGTAATAATATTATTCTTAGTTTAACTCGTCACGATGAAAAACTACACAATTTTTCTAACATATTCTATACACATAATTTAAATTCTTTATTTATATAATAGAGTTTGTGTAAATTAATAATGACCACACACGATCACATAATTGACACTGAATTCCTACTAATATATCACATATCACTTATATTCAAAGCTGTTGGTACCATATAATCCCAGTGCTATACTTGCTAGTGTAACATTCAAAGTTAAATAGTTCAGCAGACGAATGTGAAACATGTTGAGGCATAGTCTTCTGACAAACATATTTATAGATATTTTTAAACGTAGCTTCAATACTTTTTATTCTTGTGCGATTTTAATATGTATAGTTTTTTTGAATGATCCGGGTCCTACTATCCATTTGGACTATTACAATTAACTACGGTAGAAAAGTAGGAGTGATGAAGGTGGACTGTGAGATGAAATGTAATTACTCACAATCTTGTGAATATCGTTTTTGTAAAAAACATAATTAGTAAATCTGACCAGGATTTGAACCCTAATGTCTCTGTTATTGTAAAATCAAACTAAACAAGCTATAGGTTCTTAGATAGTGTGCCCACTTAACCAGTAAAGGGTGTTTTGAAAGGCTGGTACAAAGCAGTGCTGATTTTAAAACATTGATATCGTGGTATGTGTAGATGTGCCGGTTACTCACTAGCGACCGATAGTTTAATTTGGCAACACTGGGAATCAAATGACCTCTCATATAACGAAACTAACGGAATTGATGCGTGCCACTTTACAGTATACATAAATAAAAATACACGATTCTTTTATTGAGTGCACCATGTAGAACGATTTGTTTAGCTATATAATTTATATATATTTTATTTTATTTAAACCAAATTGCTAGTATCATAAATTGTGGAAATTATTTAAATATGAACTTGTTTCAAACAAGCACAAATTAGTTACCTAGTATATGTATATAGATTGTTCATCGACACGAGTTAGTTCAAATTCAACTTTTTATTTTATTGGTTTACATAAAATAACATTTGTCTATATGAATTTAGTATTGTTACTCGGCCGAAATATCGTTTGGATCTTTTTGTTGTTAAACCTTAACATGCCAGGTAGAGCTATTAGTTATAATATGTTTACCATCCAAATAATAAATATTTAGTAAAGTCCTTTTAGGTAAAGGTGTTTTATGATATAGAACCCATAAATACATTTTTTTTAAATAACCGCCTGCATACAACATCTCAAAGTTAATGTATAGATTTTAATTTGGTTTGTTTTTAAATGCGAATTATTTGGTATCCTACCTGTTTTTAGAAAAAATATGTTAAATAAAAACCCCAATTAACAACTTAATTCAATATTTTATTTAGTCATATTAAAAAAAATAACTATACAGGCTTTGGAGACCAATGTCTGCTCATTGGATTACTACACATTCACGCTACCGACTCTATTTCATAGATTTAATCTATTTTTCTTTTGTTTTCACACAAAATAAACACATTTCTTGGATTTCTGGTGCATTGAAAGTTTTTTTCTTTTGTTTACATACTTTAAAATGGCGCGTTTCTTTCAACAAAATTATTCTCTAGCTCACACGCGAAGGAAGAGAAGCGTCCTTTAGTTTTATGTTACTTTACTCTAGGGGTGGCCAACATAATTTTCTGTCATACCACTATCTACATTCTACGCTGTTGGTATTGTGTATGTAACTATCGCCTAAAACCTCAAACATTACCTGACTACTTCCCCCTTTCTACATAGTGGACAACAAAACAACAGGGCTCTTCAGAGAGTGAATAGGGGATAAAACTAAATTATTCAAATTTTAGTGACAAGTGAAGTTGGCCGAAATAACTCGTTTATTTGTATTCCAATGTTATAGCTTTAATTTTTTGAACTTAAGGGTGGAACTTAAAATGACTTTGCGTACCGTTAGTGTTGCAGGTTGGTCATCACTGCCCTACGTGGCAGACGATACCTGTCTCGCAAGGTGTTAAGCTGGAGAGGAGAACTTCCTGGCAAATAGGACCCAAAATATCAATCTGTTTGAAGAAAGTGTATCGAAACATTTTTGTAAATTTTTGAGACACAATAATTATTATATTTGCAATAGTGTTATTATAACTGATTTTAGGCCTACACATATTAAAGTGTAGCGAATATGTATTTGATTAAATAAAAATATGGAAGAAGATATATATGAACGACTAAATAGATCCTCACATAGAAATATATAAAGCTAAGATTTTAGATTTAATTACATAGAAAATTTGTATTTTAATTCACATTGTATGTCTAGACTTGAAATAATAAAAACCGTTGGAAGAAAAAAATATATATGTCCTTCAATATATTTACATTATTTCCACCAAAATAACTATTTTAAGAATGAACGAAAATTAATCTTTTAAGTTACTACTAATTTTTCATAGCTACGTGTAATCTAATTGTTTTAGTTTAGTCATTATTATAACTCAATTTAAAATAATCATAAAGGACTAAAATACAATCTTCAAGAGAACTCAACGTTTTTGGTATGGAATTGTTTTAAACTATAATGATATAACAATAAAAATTATGATAGAATAAAAAAATAATAAACACACGTAAGTTACACTCAAAGTCACCACTAATTTTTTAGGTTCCATACCAAGAATAGAACCCATATGAAAAACTCACGTTATATGTATGTTTAGGTCTCACACAGATCTCAATATTTGAATGGTTAGACATATAAAGCCAAAGCTTGGGTTGGAGCTAAAAGCTAGCGTGCCCACATGAAATGGGTTGGTAACAATTTAGCAAAAAGACGAATAACGGAATTTGTGAGACATTAAATGTAAGTTTACGGTTTGTTTTTTGACCCAAATGTGTGTGGTATTTTTGAAAAGCTTTTACCGTGAGCGTTTCAAATAAAAAAAATATATATATATAATGTTTGGATATAATTTTATATATATATATATAATGTTTGGATATAATTTTATGTATATATATAATTTTAGCAAAAATTCTCATAAACGGGATTTTATAAATGTTGGGGAAGATCTTAAAAAACTAGGGATATGTAAAACATATTTATTTACAGTAAAAATTATTTTATTTATATGACAACAACAATACTTTTCAAAATATTTCAATATTGCTCTCAGTATATTTTCTCATGAATGCCGCGTGCCGACAACTTTCGATGGAGCAGGACCGCATAAACGAGAAGAGGATGGTGAGCCTAGGTATGAAATCCAAATAACCTCCACCAAGTACACACTTGATCCATAATAATGCACATATTAAAGATGCGTAAAGAATGAGAGCTAGCCAAACAACGCATATTATTAAGTCATAGAAATATTGCTGAAACTTTTTTACTAACTATCTTGGTTCTAAGATAAAGTTAGTTATAATTAATATAAATGAATACACCTTAGTTTTCTTATTTTATTCAATAAGTAATAAACTATGTCACTCAGAGAGCAGCGTAGCATCCAAGGTTCCATGTTAAAAAGGTATTTGAGGTTTTTTTAACGTGCATTTTCTGAACTGACTGATAAAATCAGCACACGAATTTGATACTAGGTTAAAACTTGAAAATACACAAACTCCACCGGCCATCAAACTCATCATTTTGAAAGGGGAAACACTCATTTCACTAAAAATAAAAGTTCCGCTAAACATGTGATCGTTTAAGGTAAACTGTCCCACAATCTTACCGTTCAATAAATCTGTAAATCTTTTCTGGTTCTGGTTCTGTAAATCTTTATTGGTTTCAAAAGCATTTATTATTATTATTATTATTATTATTATTATTATTATTATTATCATTATCATTATTATTATTATTATTAATATCATTATTATAAAGGTAACCAATAATTATTTGAGGTGTATGAGATTTTAACATATAACAAAATACATCATTTATTTGTTCTTGAAATTAACTTGGAAGGAGTAATAACTGTTGGCTTACTGCAAGACGTAAATGTTTAGAAGACGTGTGAATGTTAACTGCATTTGAAACTTTCAGTATTTTGCTAGTGTATTACTTGCTAAAGTGAATTATGTGATCCAACCCTCCTTTTAGACAAGATCCATTTAACTACTCTACGCTATAGTCGGACCTTCACGGCCAGCTAGCACACACAGAAGAACGAACTATTTATTAATATGTTTGAATGCCAGGAAAACTTCATTGTCTCTCTGATAACCTCCCTTCATATAGTCATTCTTAAATCAATAGGACAAGGAAAGATTATTTAAAGGAAGTGCATACACATTCTTGTTGAGAGTTAGTGTTTTTTTTTAGCAACGCGTCTTACTACCCGTTCTGGTAATAGGCCTATTTACTAATTAATATAATGAATAAGGAATTGGTAAGGGTGAATTTAGAGGAAGTTAACCAGCATTTTCGTGGGGGGAGAGTGGAAAACCATTTAGGGAAAACCACGTCAGTATAGCTCAACACGAAACTAGCGCGTTAGCTAACTACACCACCGAAGTGGTTTTGAGAGTTGTTTGTAATCTCATTGTAATAGAAACATTATTAATTGAAATTAAAAAAGCAGGCCCCAAAATAATAGCCTATAGACACGTGTAATATCTACTCTAAGCATACACAAAATTAAATATTTAATATCTTATAGTAAACAGAATAACAAATTAAAATAGATATTCTAGGAAATACCGTAAATAATTTCTATTCTACTGAATCGGTATAAACGCGGACACATATTTTCTCAGATGATCCATTTTCATTGATGAAACAGAGTTCTAATCCTAGCCTGGAATATTCAGGGACCTTTCCTAAATTGTTTCCCCAACTTCCCTCCAAGATAATGTGATGACATCCTCTTTAATTTGTATCTCTTACATTACTTCCCACTAAAATTATTTTAGGCGTGTAGCCCGGATAAGTAGTTGAGGTGGTTGAAATAGGTAATATTATGTTACATATAAATATTCTCCTATAGTTAACTCTGGACTATTATCCCCTTCACGGAAGAATGAAATTTCACCTTCCAGCTGACCCACAAAATCCATTATCACTAGAACTCTCAGCATTTCCAGGGACTCATAGAAAAACACTTGATTAAACTAATGTTAAAACATAAATACTACATAGTTAAAAAAACTGCACTGCAATTGTTTATATAGTTATAAATATCCTAGATAACATATATACAACATCCATCTGAAACTTAAACAGGGACTCGAACCACAAAACTGAAGTATATCATGTTAAAATTTGCCTGGTTAATATCCTATGGACTCTAATAAACTACAGTGGAATCGGTTATCTGCTCCAAAGATATACACAAATATCCGGCTGGTTCTTCACCGAGATTCACAACACAAAACCTGATTAAATCATGTTAATATATGCCTGGAGAAATATCCTACAAAAAAATTTGCAATTGGTTAAGTGGTTCCAGAGGTCCTAAGTTACAGATATAAATAAATCCTGCCGTTTCTTTCACGGAAACTCAAACGCTGACTGTATGTATGATAGATCCTCACTTAGTAGACATCCGAGGGGATATAAATAAATTCACCACAATTAGTTATCCAGTTCCAGGTATCTTTGCCAACACCCATAAATTCTTAAAAACAATACAGAACTATAATATTTTCTTACTAAAAGATATCTACATTCCAAACCTTAAAAAAAAAAAAATAGATATCATGTAAATTGTTTTTAAGCTCGTAAACCAAATACAATACTTCTCCTTGCTTTTCATTTATTTAAAACTCCTTTCTCTTATATTATATTAATACTTGCATATGAAATGGCTAGTTTTATTATTTGGATTTCCAGAATTGATTTAGTAAAAAAACAGATTTGAAAAAAAAAAATTAAACATGAAATTTATTTGAAAATGTCCATCAACGTAAATCTTATTAAACTACAATTTTTCTAAAATAAATATTTATCAAAACTTTTTACCAATATTTATATTGTGGCCATTATATTAACATTAAATAAATTATGGAATCTAACTATTGTCCCACAAAGACAGTCATAATAACGTTGAAGAAACAAATAAATTCCATTTTATAAATAAAATATGTCCAATGGATAAGATTTTATCAAATCTTATTGTTTTTTGTCTATCCGGAAATTGTATAAAATATTTTGAATCAGGATTGGGACCCTTAAATTATATAATTTTTTTTAAACTCAGTGTCCTAAAAATAAAGTAAAATTCTTTAAGATTCAATTTGTTATTTGAGCTACATGTGTAGAATATAATAATTAATCATTAATAAATTCATAATTTGCTATTCACAGTAATTAAGATTCTGAAAAGGGGGAGACCTGCTTTATGTTACCATGTAAAAACAATAAATGTGGGTAGCACTGATGCCAAAATATTGTGTGGTTTGGATAAATCTTAAACAGCAAAAAAAAAAAAAAAAGCCAGGCCATATATTAATGAGACCAAACATAATTAATTAACTAGGTATGTAACGAATAATTGATTCCATTAGGAAGGGAACAAAAAGGTAGAATTAATTTAGTAGATCAAACCATTTGAACATCTCAAAAAGAAATTCCTCCTCCCCCATCACTCCTTTCAAACAGTCAAGAAATAGTTTAAGGACTTAAGGCTTTCTTTAAATCAAGCCTCGGGTGCAGCTAGGCAAACTATTCTGCAGTCATGTGTGGAGGTATAGCATACCGCGCGGGCGTTTAGCCAAGCAAGTTGCTACCTTTCAATCTCGACGGAGTGTACGTCTACACAGATATCGTCGATCCTCTGCCAGTGGGTGACATTGTGGCACCACTTTTATGTATCGTCGGTATCAACAACACAAACTATCTCTACGGCATACATAAGACAGTTAGCTACGATCCGATGCACTACGTGCCAGTACTTAGAAGGGAAATTGAAAGCCTGGAAATCAACATAAGATCCAACACTGGTGAACCTGTACCATTCTAGTTTGGAAAAGTGTGCGTGAAACTTCATTTTCGACGCTGCTCAACATGAACTGTCACTAACAAAGATACTACGTCAACCAGGCTGTAATGGAAATATCGTTGATCTACTACGGTGTTCCTTATCAACTCGGGCATGGAATAGGAAGTTTTTTCAGCGGCCTATTCAGGAGCGTCGTACCGTTACTGAGAAGCGGCGCTAAAGCCATCGGAAAACAGGCGCTTCATACGGGTATCGACGTGCTCTCCAACGTCGCCAATCAGCGTCGTCCTTTCAAAGAGGCTCTACGGCAGCGTGTCAGCGAGGCTGGAACAAACCTGAAACGGGCGTCGTAAGAAGCACCGACGTCAGTCTTCTGTCGTTGCCCAACGTAAAAAGGTCAAGAAAGAAGCTGTAGATATTTTCAGTTGAAATGTCGTTTCTACACCCCCAGTCCTACGAGTGTGCCAGCAGTGAACTCGATCTCTTTTCCGTCCCACTCACTCAAACCAGTCTCGAAAGCGGACAATGGATCCAGTACAAACCTGTTTCTTCACTCACCGATGATTCACCCATCGAATTTACCGTTACCAGTCAAGGCGGGTTCTATATCGATCTTTCACAGACCATACTCTACCTCAGGGCAGCCATCGTGAAACCCGACGGTGGCGCTTTTACAGAGGTGGATCAAATTAATCACGTCAACAACTGGTTGCATTCGCTATTCACAGAGGTGGATGTGTTTTTAAACCAAAAACTAGTTTCACCACCAAGCAACACGTATGCTTATAGATCGTACATTGAAACGTTGCTCAACTACAACAGTGAAGCTAAAAGAACACATTTGACTTGCGGCCTGTGGTTCGCAGACAGCCACGGACTTTTGAGGAGGCTAACGCCGGCAACATGGGATTTGAAGCCCATCGCAGTCTAACCGCAAAAAGTAAGACGGTGGATTTTATGGGTTATCTACACGGTGATGTATTTAACCAAGAGAAATACCTATTGAACGGCACCGAACTCAGAGTCAAGTTGGTCCGTTCCAGAGACAGGTTCAGTATTATGGCCGTCCCTGAACTCCCACACTTTAAGGTTCACTTCGCTGAAGACGGCCTTCTAGTGCGGCGTGTCAAAGTAGCACCTTCTATACTGTTGGCACATTCCAAGGCATTAAGGTCATTCGACCATCAAAATTTTATTACATTATTTTACTAAGTGTATAAATATAAGTTATAAATATTGATTCAATGATTTCAAATCATTACAGTTTTCGAGTTATAAGTTGTCAAACTTACCATTTTATCCATTTTACGTACTAATTTTAAGATAAAGTAGTTAATGTATGGGGATTAAATTTATTCTAGCTAGACATTCATATGAAGTGTATGCAATGAAGTACTTACAATATTTTAAATAAAATCAGATTTTAATTTATAAGCTATTTAATAGTTGTAAAATTACATAATTTTTGATCTTATATAAGTACTTTTTGTTTTATACCCCGATACTTTGTTTTTATATCATTTTTTAGTACATAGTGTCGCTATTTCAAATTTGTTTGGTTTATTAGTCCAACTCTATTCTTTTATTTTATTAATTGCGCGGCGTTGATCAATGCAAACGTAAATTGGCCATGTCCATTTCCTGAAACTTCTTGCTTTGACTGTACCTACCAATAACACAGACTAGCCGACCAAGGAAGGGTCGGGCTACCCCAGTCTCCGACTAATGACTCACCCCACGTCTTACTACCTGAGTGACGAGTTGTGATATTTATTTTGTCTCTTTTTCCTTCCTCTAGTAATTTGGCACTTAGAAAGTATTTTTACTGTGTTAGTTTTATTCTTCAACTCAAATGTGTCAGAGGAATTCATCTCTTGGTACATCAAGACGCGTAATAATTTTAAACCTGATGTTTATCTGCAGTTAGGTAAATATAGCAAAAATTGAGTGTGCATGCCCTTAGCATCAAGACAACTATAGTGCTCCGTGACAAATTTCTCTCCTGAAAAGTGCTTTGCGATTCAAGAAGTTTGGGAACCGCTGTTCTATACCATTACTTCACATCATGTCACACGTCCGGGATATCCACCTATCTTAGCACCGCGTCTAACTAACCGTTCGGGTTAGACGTTTATGTACTAATTACTCTATGTTCTTAAATTTAGTACAAACACAACAACACCCCCCCCCAGACCCTAGCCGTTAATTCATCACTATGAAAGAGTAAACCCACATTTCACAAATTATCAATTTTTCGACCATGCCGGGAATCGAATCTGGGACCATTAGCTCAGCAGGCAGACACGGTACTGACTGAGCTAAGGCGTAGGACTCTACCTGACTGATTTTGAAGGGAAAGTTAAGGTATATTTTTATAAAATGTTTCAGCATTTGCGTAGAGGTAGAACCGAACACCTAATTACATCCTGCTGAGATACTAACCTTGATCTCCTTGTCATTGGCAGACCAAATAAGATGAGACTGACTACTTTACCCTTGTTACGGGTGCAGGCAAACTGATCAATCACACACTTGTCGACATGGGAGGACAAGGTGAAAGACAGACAAGTGATCGACAGCAGGAGCAATGTCGATCAAGTGGCCGATACGAGTAGGACATGACTTGTACCAACTGGTTGAACAAATGCATATGCGAACAAAATGATTGATAGCCAACTAGTTGACCCAAAAAAACAACTTAGAAAATTGATGCCTTACTAATGATGATTTTAGTCCACAAAATCAGCGTATACCCGAAAGGGTAGTAAGACACTGTGCTATAAAAAATCCACTAACTTGGTATTTTTTCCCTTAGCTTCTCACTCCCAGTTTGAGCTATACGCAGGATAAGGAATGAGAAAGGTAAAATTTAAGGAAATATGAAGTCATTTGCGTGGAAGGATGGTGAATAAGATTTTAGAGGGTAAATAAATACCTCTGTACTTATGAACGGGATTCTAACCTCAATCTCCTCAACACCGTCAATCCATTATAATAGGATATTGACGCATCGGACCATTTGACCAAAAATGTGTTTATTTATTAGAGTTTTAAATTATATTAAAAAATAATATTTCATAGATTTTACTTGTTATTTTCCTTTTACGATTTTGTTGTCGAACACGTTGTTTACAATGTATTAACTTGTTGGTCAATTGGTTCATTGAATCCATCTCGACTTTTGTATACCAGCTGGTCCTCTCATTTCGAACAGTTTTATATCTTATCACATGGTCACAAAAGTGCCGATCAATTGACACACTCAAGCTTTGAAATATTTTTATTTATTTGGTAAACCAATTGGTTGTCGATCAATTCTCTTTCTTATGCACGTGGCATTCTAACATTTTTACAGCTTGTCGGCCAGTTTGTAAGGGGCTCATCATGAGCTCTGTTATCTATTATAATTATAAAGAAAAGTAATACTTTTTTACTATAAATAAATAACTCTAAAACCTATTCCGGTACTAACATGGTCTCTAAAGCGTCACTCTCGTCGTAGACTAGACCTTTGCTAAGACAGATAGATCGGGGTTCGATCACGATCGGGTGTACTGAGAGTAGTTTTATTATAAATTGTTTCCCACTCTCTCTACGCTAATGCGAGTGCACTTCCTCTAAATTCAGCTTTACTAATTCCTAACTAATTAGCGTAATTAGTACATATAAGTATATCACGAACGGATATTAAGACAAGGTGCTAAAAGAATAATAAAAGAGCCCTTAAACTTTCATCAATCAAATATTTAATTAAATTGCTTCGTAATACCGGTACATATTTTTTCTTCTACAAACACATTTTATAAATATGGGCCTAATAGTATTCGGTACAATAAATACTTTGCTACACGTGTAGTAAGTTCGTTATTTTAAATTATCAATATTCTATTAATCTTAGTAGCCAGGATTCAAACTCAAGCCACAACTCCCGGGTGAGCCATGCGGTGACAATTCATTTTCTAACAGTGAAGTTCCTTAGGAGAAAAAAGAGGTAGTGCTATGACAACACTGTTGTGAACAAAGAGCTGGCAATCCCGGCTTACTTTTCCACTCCACCTGCCCCCCGCCCCTCTTTCACAATACATCTACCCTTCAACCATGTTAAAAATTCCCTGTCAAAATGTTATAGCCTATTCATTCAAGGAGAAGCTTGCTAGCCGAATCACCTTAAACTAGTATTTGTTGATCTATTTGGCTCACTCCCTCCCAGTGTTAGGGGTGTGCAATATATTTTGGTCGTTTTAGACATATATACCAAGTATATAAAATTATATTCAATCAGAAGGTCTACTGCAGCGATTGTTACCAATGGAATAATTCAAAACTATTTTAATGATGTAGGTAAACCACAAACAATAGTATCAGATCATTGCTCACAGTTTGTAGGAAAAAAGTGGCGTGAAACTATGGCAAAATAAGGGATAGTTTGCTAAGTATACCTCTGTATATCACCCACAAAGTAATAGTGTGCAAAGGGCTAATAGAGATAGTGGAAAATTTTTAAGG
Source organism: Timema podura (assembly GCA_033556935.1). Taxonomy (NCBI): domain Eukaryota; kingdom Metazoa; phylum Arthropoda; class Insecta; order Phasmatodea; family Timematidae; genus Timema; species Timema podura. The sequence continues at coordinate 46,464,554 of JAVRXN010000003.1, forward strand.
TTCTTCTGCCACCAGAACCATTCTTCATGGGCATCCTATGTGACAAGAATTGAAAATTGTTTAGATAGTGTAACTCATGAGAGTACAGAATGTACGCCACTAGAGCTAATGAAAGGTAGTCTTGTAGCTTAGGCTGAGGTCTAAAGTTAATCCTAGGACACAGACAAGGAAATAACAGATCCACAGCCGCTAGATTAAACGTGTTGCGCTCCTTTTTGAGGCTTTACTCCTTCGACGTTGGGATCGCTAGGTGCGATCCCCAGTGACTACAGCACAATCAAGTGAGTATTTTTTAAACGACTCACTTTAATCTCGAATGTACTAGAAGACAGATACAAAATATGAGCTCATGTTAACCTGTTGGCTGGCAGTCACCGAGCAAGATTCAGGTAGAACCCTCCCCGCCTTTACACCTCAACCTCCCTCGACCCTAAGTACCCTAATCCTGCCACACAAATAAGTTTACACAGACTGCACATTACAAAGAAAACTTGAAGCACAATGAACCCTTTCTTTTTTTTTAACTAAGAGACTGGCTGTCAACTGCAATTATTTATTAAGGAGCACTGAGGAGAATTGCTGATGTTTGGAAATATTAATTTACTTAATAAGTGGTTAGATATTTTAAAATATTGTTTTCACCAAAATGAGAGTGAAAGTTTTGACCAGCTAAATAGTTTAATTTTTAATCATAAAGTATTTTTTTAATGTGTAATATCTTATATAGAAACGTATAAAACAATCCCACAAATTGTGACCCTATCAAAACATGACTATTTGATAGAGGAAGGCTAGATACCTACCGCGTGGCCACTAATGCAGGACTATAATATCTATTTGATGCTATGTATTTAAATCATTATTGTATAATTGAAATAATTTGAAAACTGGTATTTTTCCGGTGTAAATTAAAATTCCCACACTAAAGTAATTAAAGTTAAAACAAAAATATAGGATAGATTTAAATAGTTCTAAGGGTTCCTGTTATTTAAAATTACTTATTAAACACTAAAGTTAAACTATTGCATTTTGTGTGAGTACATGGATGCAGGCCGGATAGTAATATAAAGATATTGCAGACAAACGGGCCGATAAGCTATGTCTCGCGGGCCGTTTGTTTGCGAATCCTGCCTTATCATTCGACCTTGAAAGGGGGTTCTGTTTGTTAATAAAAGTTAAATCAGTTTGAAATTGTAATTAAGATTATAGGGCTCATACGTATAGATACAATTATGTACAGTTTATTGAATAAATTATTCAACATATTATACACTACACTCCATTTATCTTAAAAGTAAACAAACTTTCTTTTATGAATTACTAGCAATCCCGCACGGCGTTGCCCGTGACCCACTGTGGTATAAGAATTATATAAGCACCCCCTCCTCCCCCCATGGTGTCCGTATCTCTGAAACATAATTCTAAAACAGATAAAAAATATTTTCTTCAAAAGTTTGTTTAAAATAGCCTAATTAAAAATCTAATTGAAAATTTAAAAACCCTGCTTTGAGGTTCATTCGGATTCCCTTCCGTCCACCTATGTTAAAAATTTCAGATCTCTATGTGCCGTATATTTGGCTGGGTATCGCACACAAACAAACACACACAGACAAACACTTCCTCTTATTACTATAGGCTATGATGTAACATTGTGGCTTATAAAATACGGCTATAGGCTAGTCTAGTCCATTAAAGAATTGATGTCACCTTTCAGTGGAAACCGAGTGTAGGCTACATAAATATTATTTTGATACGTGAGCTACAAATAAATAGGTATCTCAAAATGCTTTCCTATTTACTATTTAACATATTTTGTTATTAAATGAATGATTTTTAAATAGGAACTAATGAGTATGAAACTATACACATACAATTTTAAAGTTATTTTATTATTACAAATAAATATTGAATAATTATATATTTTACCGTTCGATTTTTAAAATATGTTGCTGGCTATCTTGCATACAAGATAGAAGAGAAATTTCACTGTAAACTCTACGTAAATACATTAACAAAGTGTGATGCCAACATGGAGTCATGACATGATTATCTAATTTTTCATAGAGCATATCTCAATAAAGAGCATGATGACTTAGGGAATCTCAAATCCCATACAGATATGTTCACACACATATCCTAGAAAAATTTACTGAGCAATTTCTCTCTGTGCAACACAAAGAAGGTATCGTACATAAAATGTTAGGAAAGGCATTGAAGAAAATAAGGATAATATAACCTCATTGGTCTAAGTAATGCAAAAAGCACAAGCTATTTTGCACAAAGCCACCCCCTTAAAGTCACAATCCACCTGTGGACTGCAAAGGAAAATATTTAATGTTTAGGGAAACCAACGCAGAAAATATGGAACGTATTACACCGATAATCTTATCTCGTTGAGTGAACTTTAGAGAGTTGAGTACTTGTGACTTTAAGTTGAATTTGATCCCAATTAAATTTAATAAATTAACTGTGTTTTGATATATTTCTATGAATATAGATACTTGTATCAAAAGTAATATTTGTAGCGTGTTTCATTTCGAAACGTTGAAATAATGTAAGGATTTAAAAGTAGTTTTAATATTGAATAATTGTGAATGTTTTATAAACAAAACCAGCTGTTTGGCTTAAGCTTTAGATTGACAACCTTAGCCTTTAAATAGTAGGCTTGGATAGGAGGTATGTTTCAATAAAACACTTTTGTTGTTAAAGTGTGTAAAAGCTCAAATATGTACCGGTATCTAACTAAACACTCTTCATAAAATTATATAACTACTAGCTTTTGCCCGCGGCTTCGCTCGCGTTAATGTAGATTTTATCAATAAATTCAGGTTGTCGATTGACACAGGGAATATGACAATAAAAACGATGAACATATTGAGGTTGTTAGTCAATAGAGGTAGAGATAAAGAAAAAAACAAACTACACAATATAAATCAAGATTAAGTGTAGGAGTAGAAAAGAAGTAGTGGAGTGTGTGTCAGTAGAGTCACAGGTTATGCCTTGCCACGAATTGGAAGATCCTACTCCATCTTAAATTTTACTTACAGTTAATTAAAATCCCTTATTTACTCCGCTTGTTCTTGACCGTTGCAATCATGGGCACAGAATAGATCATTATTTTAGGACGCTTCTATATATTATGTTGTATGTCCTTCCATTTGGCACAAATACATACAAATTCTTGGCATTGGACAAAAGCGTTACAAACAATAACAAACAAACAAACAAACAAACTTACATTCACATTTTTTCTGGATGAAAGGTACCCTATGTCCTTTTCTGTACCCATGACAACGTGTATGCGAAATTTCATGATGATCGGTCGAGTAGTTTAGGCGTGAAAGCGTAACAAACAATAACAAACATACAAACAAACAAACAAACTCACATTCGCATTTTTTCTGAATGAAAGGTACCCTATATTCTTTTCTGTACCCATGACAACGTGTATGCGAAATTTAATGATGATCGGTCGATTAGTTTAGGCGTGAAAGCGTAACAAACAATAACAAACAAACTAACAAACAAACTCACATTCGCATTTTTTCTGGATTAAAGGTACCCTATGTCCTTTTCTGTACCCATGACAACGTGTATGCGAAATTTCATGATGATTGGTCGAGTAGTTTAGGCGTGAAAGCGTAACAAACAATAACAAACATACAAACAAACAAACAAACTCACATTCGCATTTTTTCTGAATGAAAGGTACCCTATATCCTTTTCTGTACCCATGACAACGTGTATGCGAAATTTCATGATGATTGGTTGAGTAGTTTAGGCGTGAAAGCGTAACAAACAATAACAAACAAACAAACAAACAAACTCACATTTGCATTTATAATAGTAAGGATAATTGATAGGTTAAAAATAAATACAATATTAGAATAATGGGACATTATGACTGTATGAACTTCAAAACTTACATAAGAGTCCAATGTAATATTTATCATTTTTTGCTTCTTAAATTGTGATTATTTTACTCCATAGTGTCATTGAGTCTTTGGTTGAAAGTAGTTTTAAGAATGCATAGAAATGTGCTTGCAGCATTGAAGCGTATAAGACTATGATTTGTGATCGTCTTTACGTAAATAGACCATTTTTAATTTCTCTCGACACTTTGAAGAGAAAAGTACTTTGCTCTAAAAAAAAAGTCCAAATTTTGATAACCCCGAAACAGAAAAGTGTTTTTTGCCATGCCGTCTGCTTATGTGTCTTTATCTAGCCCTAAAGCTGACACCATTTTACTGATCAGGCTAAAACTTAGTTTATATGGTTTGTATAAGGTTCCCCCAAGGAGGTTTTGGAGTTAGATATCTTACCCTAAAATTGAGGGTAGTTTACTAAAGGTAAAAAAGAGAGAAAACAAGCCATCTCGAAATTCGCTGTAACGATTTTTATTAAATTTCGTATCTGGGCATTGTTTATCATTATAAACTAAATGGCCGTTCTAGTCATCCCATGAAAATAATTTTAAGGATAATTGACATAAGCAGATATTGCCAATTTTAATAATATCTTTGCAAGAATTTGAGACAGGAAATAACTTAATATTGTAAGGTTGTAACAAAATTAAAATAACCCTTTACTTGCAATATATTTTTATAAAACCAATAGAGGGCTGTCTATAAATTAATTAAGGATTTTTACAATTATTTAGACCCCCCTCCTCCCCAAATCTTCCTACTTAAGGGATCGTAAGATTTTCATTCCCCCCTCACCCCTTAACAATCTTACGTAATTTTTTTATGATTTGGTAAATTATATTATTTTAGACCAAAGGGTAGTGATGTGAAATTATAAGATTCTTATCGCAGTAAGATTATGTGTAGCACATAATAAATAAATGACATTCTATAGTTATGTATAGCTGTGTACATCTATAGCCTACGCTTTAGCGCGATCTATCATCGCTAGGTGCAACCCTTTAGACCGCGCGTCTGTAAAAGTGTTTTTTTTTCTTAGATTTTATCTCACCATAACAAATTGATAAAATCCTTAGTTAAGATGGATTCCGCCGGCCCATGAAAACGTAAGAAATTACTGATCACATCCACACCAAAAGAATCCTTATGTAATTCTTGAATGGTCCTTAGCTTCCAAGCTATTGGCAAATATATATATTTTAAATTGAGGTCTTGGAAATTGCGAGTTAATTATTATGCTTTTTGATGAACAATATATTTCTGTAAAATATTAATAAAAAATTTATGTTTCTTTCATTTATGCCTCTTGGTGGAATGTGATGCTCTTTTTTTCCATCATGTTTCTGCAAAAATATATATTATCTGGTTTCACAAATCTTACGAGTTTTAAGTAAATGTTTCCATTATTAGACAAAAGAGAGAGAAAGTCTGTGTGGTGCACCATACCATTTATTTATTGAGGTAGGCTTAGTTATTAGCCTTAATTATATAGAAACTAGTTAATATTATACAGCTTTTAAACTAGTTTGTAGTCTTGTCTTTATTAAAACATTATTTCTCACTTAGTGGATACCAAAACTGATATCACAGGAGAATCATCTATTGAAAACATTTATCTACAGTTAATTTCGAACAAATAGTCCATTTCAACTGCAATTTAAAAATATATCTAGATATTAGGAGTGTAAAACACAAATGTGAGGACTTATTATGTTTTCTCTCTTATATTAAACTAAATATTGATTTAATAATATTAACATGAGTGTGGGATGAGACATTATTGCAAAAAATTCCAAACTACAAGGTCAATTTTAACTGTAGAGACAATAAATTAGGTGGGGATTTGGTGTTTTTTTTAGAAGAGCTTAATGGTTTCAAACATGGACATTTGAAATTCTTAGTAAAGGTTCATTTTTGGCTCTAGACCAGAGATAGGGTCGAATATTGTGAAATTCATCAACCTGTAAGAAATGAAAAAAAGGATTCAAAACTTTTCGAATAATGTTTATAATGTTTCTTTATAGAATTGGATGAGAAATTTTTAGGGTTTTTCAAATATAATCGCCTAAAGGAGTATAAAATGGAAAAAGGGGGCAATAAATTCTATGTCCTCCAATCAAGATGAAATTTGATATATGAGGGTTTATCGGGTCGCAGAATACTAATATGACATTAATTTATGTACGGCATCCACACGATGGGTTCTGAGGTGCGTTGGTAAAAAGTGTGTTCAAGACTACCAAAACTAATATAAATAAATACTTTTCAGGGTGATAGAAGATTGAATTTTTTCAGACAACCAATGAGATCACTCCAAATAATTATAAAAGTATGAACATTTTTGTTTAATAAGTGGGACCATGGGTTATAAGGAAGGGGATATAAACAGAATAAAAACCTTTTATGTGTGCTAGAAAACTTAAATTTGACAATCGTTTAGGAGGACAACTCTAAATAACCAAAAAGTCTTAAAAATGGGAATTTCTATATGATAGTTAAAAAAATGAGCTTAAGTATATCAAAACTAATAGAATTAACTAATTCCTAGTGGGGTAGAAAATTGGAATTCATCAAGCAGAGATAGGGACCACCCAAATTAATAACAATAAAGTCTGAGCATTTTAAATTTCAAAATGAGACTACAGGAAATAGGGAAGTAGGGGGTTGGGGAGGGGAAAGAGGTGTACATGTATGAGATAGAAAATTTAAATTTGCCAATTTGATGAAAAAACCATCACACATAACAATAATTTTAGACGGTTTGGAATTCGAAAATTTACTTCTGGGAAATGGGAGGGGCCTCTAAAATTTCCTAAGCTATAAATACTTGATATGTTCCAAATGCGGGTACACTTTTTACTAATTAAACCTCCCTCATCTCTAACACATTAGCGTAATTAGTAGTACATAAGCGTATAGATCGAACCAATTAATATTAAGTCATGGTGCTAGCAAAAATAACAAAATAGAAATTGTCATTGATATTGACAGCAAAAAAAAATCTACTTTTGAAAAGGATCTTTAAAAAAAAATTGAACTGTAATAAGACATTAGGAACACTAAATTTGTAAAGGCAAAGTAAAAAAGTTTAAAGTACTAAAAGTAAATCAACTCACTAACTAAAGCCTATCATAAAGTGGATACATTAGATTTACAAATACATAGCTATTATCGCATATCTAGGAGTGACATAACAATTATTAAAATAAACCAATTCAGGCGACATAACTTGGATAATAATGATGTTTCACATTAATATGGTTCTGTAAAAGAGTCGATTATTTATGCTCGTTGGTGAAATGTGACGCTGTTTTTTCAAACATGTTTCTATGATCATGTTTAGGTAAAGTTTGCATTGTCGAAGGAGTGCGATGGCCGCCCTGTGATTGCGCTCGTTTGTGCACTCAGATTGTAGACCAGGTAATATTTTATTTCTAAGATTTTTTATTTGTTAATTGCCATAACTGGTTTCTGATTGCCATGTCTAGCTTAGGACTGTACACGAAGGAACTTTCAAAATTATGACAGCTGGATGTTCACCAATAAAGCAAGAATGCTATAGCGAAATACGTCAAAGCTCGATCTAGTACATTACGAAATCAAATTGACCAGATTATTATGAAATATATCAATGTCCAAATTTGTTTGACAAATATTTTAATCAAATTTCTGTTAAACCTTATTTCTGTATTTTTATTGTATTAATTTTTTGATGATAGTGATCATAATTTTAGTTTCAAACCTGTCCAAACTACATGAACAGAACATTTTTCTTTACTTTAGTAGATAATATTAATACCAAACACTTAATAACTAAAGCTTTGATTAAAACAATATTTGGGTATAGTTAAGCATATATTTTTTTCATATACTTTGTACTGTCAACAATTTGGCTCAATTTACTAAACTCTATTTTATTGTGATATAAATATTTATTTTTTTAAGAAAACTTGCAATTATTAATTGTATAAAAATATTGTTCTATTATAGTAAAATAATCTTCTAATGAAAGAGTTTTCACTGTAACGTTTTTAAATATTTATTTCTATTCCCCTTTACTAAAATTAAGAGATATTTCATTTTCCATACAGACACGAGAAGGTGTTGGACAAGTGTAATTGGACAAAACATTGTGAGCTTTTTGGTTTGTAGTCCTAAAGCGCGTTTAGGGAGATAAGCTTCATTTTCACTGATACTTAGTACCCTGTCTACTACCCGTTTGGATTATACGCTTAAGTACTAATTACGCTAATGGGCTTGGATTTGAGAAGGTTGATATAGAGGACATGAACCCGCATTTGCGTGGAGGGAGAGTGGAAAACCATTTAGGGAACTCAGCTCAACCAAGCGAGATTCAACCCTCGGTCTTTCCGTACTCAGCAGTCTAGCTCAACACTAAACTAGTGCGTTAGCTAACTATGCCACCAGGGTGGGTACTATTATAAAATAATATTGAATATAATCATTCCAGTTATTATGATAGGAATGTTTGAGATATAATCGTCCCGCGATTTGGAGCCAATTATGATGATATTACGGAATATTTGAGATATAATTGGTATTTATAGCTCCGTGTTCGAGCGCCAATTATTATATTACGGTCGCGCGTTGGGCGCCTATTATGATGATATGGAATCTTTGTTGTGTAATAAATAAAACTGTTGATGTTGTACACACTTTATGTGTCGACGCGAAAGGCCAGTGAACGCTCGGTCAACTGGCCGAGCCCAGAAACGTGTGTAAAGTGAAGTGAAACAGTTAATTTCAAAAAGCGTAAAATGTCTTCTGATTCCGACATTGACGTCACCGAGGAGGAGGATGACGACGACATGATATCCGAGGAGTCCCTGGATGACGACATGGAACGGCCACCCATAGGCAAAGGTACCAGGGAGGTACAAAAACCTGCACACTCACTCAACAAAAAAGGTAACCAGCTCAGTTCTGACTTAACCTTTGAACCTACCTCATCACTAAAAAGGAAGCACAGGGTCAAACCAGGAGTAGATGTTCCGGTACCAAAATCCATCAAGGTAACAAATAAGTTCACCACACTTGCTAGTTGTAAAGACAGTATAGACCAACAGCAATCCGCTATGGAGGCAACAGAAGATATCCAGCAAGAGAAATCTACACCAAAAAAGGTAAAAACTCCACTGATAGTGATTACAAACTCGGAGGAATACAACAATATAATAAAGCTCTTAAAACAAAATTTAGAAGACGATTACAAACTATACTGTATAGCCCAGGGTATTAAAATCATAACTAGCTCCATAAGAGACTATTCAAAACTCTTAAAACTTCTAAAAGAAACCTCCCTTGAACATTTTACTTACATGTTACAGAAAGACAGACCTTTTAAAGTTGTTATAAAGGGCCTACACTCCACAATGCCATGCGAGGCTATAAACCTAGAACTAATTGAACTGGGTTTCAACCCCATAAGCGTGAGAACAACTCTACACAAAAGCATCCCCACAATCAGAATCACCAAGGCCACTCCCATTATTTATATGCACACTCGAGAAAAACCAGTCGGTAGGGGTACCCGTCATTTGGCCTAAAGGCATTTGGCCTAAAGTGTAGGCTAAATGCCTTTAGGCCAAATGCCTTTTAGGCCAATTGCCTTTAGGCCAAATGCTTTTATGCCAAATGACTTTAGGCCAAATGCCTTTTAGGCCAAATGCCTTTAGGCCAAACGCCTTTAGGCCAAATGACTTTTTGTATAGTTAATTTTTAGACCATTTATTAAAATGTGTTTTGCTGTCTCCGGAAACATTCGTTATGATTTGTGGTGATGCTAATAGATGGAGAGGTGTGTAGTGTTTAGATAACTAGTATATACTACCGTTTCAAAATACGTAAGTCTTTTCTCAATTTACTTCTTCTCAAGGTATAATATCATGTCCATTAACATGTAGTACCACTTTTGTATATGTTGAACTTTTTACATTGCCAAGGTTTTATTCTAGTTTTTGTACCGTTTTGTATCAGAAATAAAAAGTTTTGTACACGTACCTTTTCTATTAATTAGCACATACATGTGGTCACACCACATTTTAATAATTTTGTTTTATTTTGAATTTTGAATTTTTTTAAGTGCCAAAGTATATTTTATTAGTTTTTCTTAGTATATTTGTTTATTAATTTTGCTAAATAAATTAATCAATCATTCTTTTTTTATAATCATATTAACTTACTCGAGTTTGCCCACGGCTTCGCTCACATTTAAGTTGGGTAAATTATCTTATTTCTAGCAAATCATCTAAACCAGGTTTTCTCAAACTCTATGCTCTTGAGCCTTACATGGACATTTAAAGTAATTGTTAAGACTCTCTTTCTTAGAATAAGATAACTTTTTTACGTTAAAATACAAAAATGAGACATTTATTATTTAATTTATTTCTTTATTTTCTGATAAGAGCTTTGTAGAAGTTTATTAAGAATAGTAAAGATTTGTAAGATATTAATTAATTTTATTGCTTCATAAGCCAACAGAATATTAATTTTTTAGTTAATCATAATTTAGCAAGTCGAAGGAAGTGAAAAATTGGTTCACACCTCATTTGAAATCCCCTCACGCCTCGTAGTTTGAGAAACCCTGATCTAAACTACCAAAAATACAATTTTAAACACGTGTGGAGGCGAGAACTTTGTATGTTGATGAATCCACAAATTAACTACTACCTATAAGAAGTAAAATCAATTATATATACGCAGTATTTGCATCAATATTTGCTCACTTACGCGGAGACATTGTTGAAATGAACACCAAAAGAAATAGTTTAAATTTACTAATTATACTTGAATTAATTTGAAAGAATCACTCTAGTAAGCACCTCAGCTTATCAAATAAATTGTTCTGTTAGTAATTGTTTCTATTGGTTTTTGAAAATTTTCCCTTCTCCTCCCCAATCATAATTTCTCTATTCTCTAATATTCACATATAGGCCCTCTATGTGGATCATACCGGCCTGTAAAAATCATTGATCTCTATGATATAACTGGATGGACATACACATGCACATTCCAAGGACAAAAGCGTGACGCTCAAGTGTATCATCTGCTACACAGAGGGGGGGACAGATTTAACTGTTTCTTTAAATGTTCTTATGCGAAAACATGTCTCTGATGAATAAAAGTGTTATTGTTTGAAAATAGTGAAGTATTATACCACACCTTCCTGAAGAAACATTTACATTAAAGGATATACAATCCAGTTTTACATGTAATACTGTACAGATATGAATAAAACCTTAGATATTCCCATTTCTATGTATTTATCATCAATGTTGTTTACAGTCTGGCACGACAACACTTATATTTAAAGTTGATTATTAGCTTGTATATTGGTTTCAGAAACCATATTATATTGAAAGTTCTATAAATATAATGAACAAGGTATCTTAAAACTTGATTACATTTGTTTGAATGACAAAATTTGAATAGTTGCCATGCATTCAAACTATCACTTAGGTTATAGGCTTGTGGAAAGTATTATTATAATAATACCTTTTTTTTTAAGTTGGCTCATATCTTTCAGAAACCATATTATGTTGAAATTTCGATAACTATAATGAAACAAGTCAGCTAAAAACTGTATTACATTTGTTTGAATGACACAAGCTCGTTCCTTACACAATATCCTCTAGAAGTCTTACGTTCAAATGATAATTTAGATTATAGGCTTGTAGGAAGTACATTATCTACTAAACTCTGATTTTAGTAATAATCCCAATCTGTAAGGCTTTATTTCGTACCAAAATAATATCATATATATAATATTTTGGTATGATGAACGGCAATTTAGAACAGAAGTATAATTTCCTTCTGTAAGGTATTTTATCCTAACTAAACACAACTATAGGGTAGGATTCTGGTACGAGATAAAGCCTTACAAGTAAGCTTCCTTCAAAAATGATCTTACATATTAGGCTACATCAACTTATTTAAAGAAAAAACTAACCAGTTTTGAACTTTTATATGCTCTTCAAAGCTTTAACTAATATATTTATTTAATTTAACCCCTCACACATTGAGGTTTCTCATATATTCAATCAGATTAATGAACTATGTCAAAATGACACATTACCTTGTATGGGTAAAAGAAAGAAAGAGATACCCGAAAGTTTATTTCTCTCTTACACAATGGAATGCAGATGACAGCTCGAAAATTTCAGCCACAGATGTCCATCCAGTTATACTATAGAGATCAATGGTAAAAATATCATTTACTAACTTGTCCTGCTTATACACGGACCAAAATCTTTTACGAAAGTTTATCTTTAATGCTTCATAGGATGTATAGTCAGCCTCGTGACTATTCATCCACACTTCAGCTTCACCTACTAACTTTGAATTAAAAAATGCTATTTTTTGTGCTTCGGTGAGTTTACTATTTTCAAAAAGTCTATCCATCTTTTTCAAAAACTGTACAGCATGCACCCTATCATTATTTCCACTGAAGGTGGGTACATAATTCATTAATTGATTATGGATGCTTGTACTAGGTAATACCAAGGCACCAGCAGTAATTAGCGTCCCCTTTTCCACTACTTCGTCATATTTTGACTTAGACTGTTCTAGTTTTTGTTGCATTTGTTCGACTGTTTGTAACGTCTTGTCCACAGTTTCAGTCAAGTTGTCCTTAAATTTGTCCAATTGCTGTCAACTATTTCCTGTAAGTAAACATCTGGTACTGTGTGTCCATCAAAGAAATCATTTGGGAATTTAAGGTTATCACTACATTTTTGTTGTTCTTTTTCAACAGTCGCAAATCGTTCTGTTAAATGGTTTACCTGTTCTAGAATTTCATTTTATTTTTATCGCAACTTTCCTGAGTAGTTTTTCCTTTGGAATTTAAAGCGTCCTGTTTAAGCTTAAAGTTTTCCTTTGCATTTTTAAGTTTTTTTTTATCTGCTCATTCGTCTGTTTTTCTGACTTACTACAGTCTTCCCTAAGCATCTGTAGTTCGTCCCTTACCTGCGTTTGGTCACTTTCAGTCTGTTGTATTTTCTGTAATTTTTTGTCAAAATCGTTTTATACTTCTTGAAATTACCCTGCAATTCTTGTTCTAACCTGTTGAAGTGTTCATTTACACCCTTAAATTTTTCATCAAACTTTGTATTTAAATTCTGACTATTTTCTTTGATTTCTTTTAAATCCTGGCTATTTTTTTTGTAGCTCCTGTCTAGTTTTTTGTAGCTCTTGGCTAGTATTATCGAACCTTTCATTTATTTTCTGATTTAACTTTTCACTCTTTTCACTACTCTCTTTAATTTGCTGACTTAACTTTTCACTCTTTTCACTACCCTCTTTCATTTGCTGCACTAACTGCATTAATATTGCATTTAGGTCATTTGCTGATGTTTGTTGAGCTACACCTCCTACCTTTGAAACATTTTCCACCCTCCTTAAGTCTTCTTCTTTATGAACTATTGGTTCAACTACTTTCTCATGTTGTTCACTTTGTTCCTGATCAGATAGTTCTAAACAAGAATGGTCTTCTACCATTGGTTGGGAATATTGCGTTAGGGGAGGATTATCCTCACTGCTACTACTGTCTGTCTTTTCCATATTTAATGAAGTTTTGCTGTTGATGACTTAGGTGAGATTTTCCTTGCATACCTCACCTGAAGTCTAGAAGCTTTGGACCTTATTCTGAATCTACCTGGTTTCGAACTCTTCCCTCTGAAGTCACCTGGTTTGGAGCTTCTTCTTCTTCTTCTTAAGTCACTTTTTTCTTTTTTTTTTTGCGTAATAAAGCACTTAAGTTGTTTGCGGCCCTTTCACTGTTCTTTGAGCACTCACTTTCTCGGGTTGTGAACTAAATTTAATTTTATTATTTCAATTTATCAGGCCCTCCACGTTGGGAAGCCATTATTGTAACGTATAAAAGTTAGCCTGATATATTAATGTTCGTTCGCCACCATTAGGGTGATATTTGATATAATGATTGAATTGGGTCCAAGTTTGTTATCCTGTATTATGGTAATCAAAAGGGGATAATGTCTTATTTTATAAATTAAAAAGTTCTGGTCTTTTATAGTTTTTTTATATTAAGTAGATAAACAGTTTTTGCTAGATATTTCACACGTTGTAAATATTAATTTAAAAACCCGACTATTGTATTATGTGTATGTTAATTCCCGGCACGTGAAATTTATCATAGACCCAACCCACACGGCTCCTCGTCAGGATTGCAAGTGAAGAGATGCGTACTTTGAAGTAGGTATATCTAGTGACATTCTCCTTCTCGAAACTTCCTAAAAGAAAGAAAGGTGTGGTCATCCAGGTGCGTCTCTGTCTACAAAACTGAGTTCGCCTTTCAAACAGAGGCGTAGAAAGATGTCGCCATACCTTGCAACTTAACACAAATAAATCTTACTACCCGCTCGTATTTATAATATCATAATTTTGAATATAGATGTGAATAATAAATTATTTAGATGTATAATTCCATATCATTACAACATATATGTATACAAACACGTGTATATACGGGCGCATTACAATTGGGCCACGTAAACAAGTTATGATCTCCGTTTGACGTCTACATATTTACTGGCAAAATTTATTTAATGAGTCACTATTATATATATTAATTATTAATATTGGCTTCCACTTTCATTTTGCCTTTCGAAATAGGTTGTCAAAAGTCCCCGAGAATGGTGTTTTCTTATTGTTTTTCGTTAACTTTATGACCGTGAGATATATTAACAAGGAAATAATATCGGAAATCTATACATAAAAAAGGTGAAATAGTGTTTTGTGAACTGATCTAGTTGTATGAGGATAGTGTCAATATTTTTAGAAATATTGTAACTACCTTGCATCAGTTGTGCTATCTATATTCAGATGAAACAACTAAAAGTACTTTTTACTTTCCGAAGATAGCCGAAGGTTTTAAATTTACATTTTAGGCCAAATGCCTTTAGGCCTAATGCCTTTAGGCCAAATGACTTTAGGCCAAACGCCTTTTAGGCCAAACGCCTTTAGGCCAAACGCCTTTAGGCTAAACGACTTTAGGCTAAAACGACTTTAGGCCAAACGCCTTTAGGCCAAATGCCTTTTAGGCCAAATGCCTTTAGGCCAAATTACTTTTGGTTTCATTTTTAGGCCAAATGTCTTTAGGCCAAATGCCTTTTTGGCCAACTGCCGCGTCCCCGTCGGTAGCAGATATTTATAAAGTCAGAGCAATAAATCACACCATTGTGAAGGTGGAGGAGTATCAAAAGTCGGCGAGCGCGGTACTTCAGTGCCATCGTTGCCAACGTTTTGGGCACTCCAAAAACTATTGCTCTCAAACACCTCGGTGCGTCAAGTGCCTCGGGGAACACCTGACTACAGCTTGCACAAAGAAAGACAGAACCACCCCAGCAAGATGCGTTAACTGCAAGGGAGAACATGCAGCTAATTACAGAAACTGTCCCGTGCTGCTCAGAGAAATTGAAAAAAGAAATAAACAACTAGACAAACCCACACCAAGCGCAAATAAACAAACGGAGCAAATTGCCCCACCGAGGTAGGTCACCGAACGGAAGAAGCGAAACACCATACCAACGAGTTCACAAGCTCCCGCGGCCAAGAGGATGACATACGCGGCGGCCGTCGTCAACCTTCCACAAAAACCGAGCGAGTATCCCAAGACAGATGAGACTTCCGACTACTCAAAGACATCAATCTTTCTGGCCTACTTGCTCATCTCAAAAAATACATGAACAGGTTAAAAAACTCCCCTGACAAAACCACAAAGGCCCTAACTTTACTTGAAGCTATCATCGAATTCTACTGCGATGGCAATTGAACAGGAAAGAGGAGTACAAGATTCAGTGAACATCCTGTTCTGGAACGCTAACGGCTTAGTCCAACAAGAGCACGAGTTAAGAAAGCTACTGGAGACGTATGGGGTCGACATTGCAATGATATGTGAGACCCACCTATCGGAACGGAAGAAGATACGGTTCTACGGATATGAGATGTATCGTAACGATAGGGCAGCTGGCCGGGGAGGGGGCACGGCCATGCTGGTGCGCAGTAACCTTGTACACTATGAAACGACTCTACCAGCAATGGACTTTATAGAATCCACTTTGTTAGCCATTCCTACAGGACGAAAAGTAATAGTGTTCACCGCTGCCTACAGAAGCCATGCAGTCCCACTCACCATCGATGATCTGGACAGACTAACCTCAAAAAAGGATTTCCTAGTAGCGGGAGATATCAACTGTAAGCATACGAATTGGAACAGTCGCGTGTCCAACCAGGCAGGGCGGACTTTGGCTGGCCAGGCAGCAACCAAAAATTACATAGTCATGGTGACAAACGAGCCGACGTTCTATCCATCTAATTACAGGAATCTTCCTGATGTCCTGGATGTTGTCCTGACGGATCTTGAAACGCTTCCGGAAGAACTCGAAACCCTAAACGAGCTTGACTCCAACCACCTCCCGGTCTTTGGAAGGATGAACCTGAAGATAAACCCAAGATTGTCGTACCTTAGGAGGAAGATCCCCAGGAGCGACTGGGAAGAGTATAATCGGGCATTGACGGTCGCAATACCGCTGAACATGGAGGTGAACTCCCCGGAAGAAGTGGACAGTGCCATCACTCTTCTGACAGTCACATTACTCGAGGCATACCGAGTGATAACTATCTACGAGACGCCGCCGGCTTTGTTGAAGAGGGACGATCCGGAGCTGAGCTACTTGATAGCCCTGAAGAGGGAAGCACGCAGAAAATGGCAGCGGCACCGGGACCCGAGGCATCATGAAGAGTACAGTAGGCTAAGAGCACTCGTACGCAGAAAGGCCAAAGCTCTGAAGATCACCAACTGAAACGAATATGTAGCAAACACTCTGGCTGGGGATGTCAACTTATGGAAGGTAACGAGACAATTCAAAGGTTCGCAAGGAAAGACAGGCACCACGATGATCCACGGAAGGAATGGGTTGAAATTCCGAAGCGAAGACAAGGCAGAGGCCATTGCCGAATCTCTTGAAGATCAGTTCAAGGCAAACGCAGAGCCCCAAGATGAGGAGTATACCAGGACAATAAATAGAGCGGTGGGGTATACCTGGCAGATCCTGTTACAGATCTACCACCCCCCGTCACCAGAAATGAAGTCGCCCACCAGGTGAAAAAGCTGAAGCCACGGAAAGCGGCAAGTCACGACAGTGTCTCGAACGAGATGTTGAGACACGCTCCGGAAAGTGTGTAATCCAGTTCATAACAAGAATGTTTACAGTGGCACTACTGGCAAGTTACTTCCTGGAAGCGTGGAAGGTTGCCGACGTCGTCTCATTGCCCAAACCAGGTCAAGACTGCAAATTCCCGCAGAACAGACGGCCCATCAGTCTGCTAAGCTGCGTAGGAAAAATATTCGAGAAAATAATTTTGCAGTGACTGATAGACTTTGCCAGAGAGCATCAAATTATACCCAACATCCAATTCGGATTTAGGAACCGTCATTCAACGGTACATCCAATCCTAGTGGAGGACACGACAGAGAGCTTCAACCAAGGGGAAATCACGCTAGCGGTACTTATGGATGTAGAGAAGGCTTTTTATAAGGTCTGGCACGCAGGCCTTATCTACAAACTGATTCAGGCCAAATTTCCAAAGGCTTATGTTCATTCAATCAAGAGCTTCCTAACAGGACGACGCTTTCAAGTCAAGATGGAAGGCAAGAGGTCGCTTCTTCATAGGATCAGGGCGGGGG
This sequence comes from Timema podura, assembly GCA_033556935.1. Classification (NCBI taxonomy): domain Eukaryota; kingdom Metazoa; phylum Arthropoda; class Insecta; order Phasmatodea; family Timematidae; genus Timema; species Timema podura. The sequence continues at coordinate 46,482,203 of JAVRXN010000003.1, forward strand.
TGCCGCAGGGGTCGGCACTGTCACCGTTCCTCTACACGGTGTATGTTGCCGACATCCCCACGGACCCGATGATCAAGACACGTCTATTTGCAGATGATACTCTTTTCTACATCGCCAACAGGAACGTGAAGTACGCGCATCTCCGACTACAGCGGTACCTCAACGAATTTAGCAGTTGGCTAGGAAAATGGAGGATAAAGGTCAACGCAGAGAAATCGACAGCCATGATTATTACGAGGAGGAGACCCCAAGCCCCGGCCCAGCTGGTAGTGTTAGAGGACGCTATCCCATACAAAAAGGCAATGAAATACCTTGGGGTGATGGTAGATCATAGACTCACATGGAAGGACCATGCAACATACTCAAGGCAAAAGGCAATGAGGGCCTTCATTGCAAATTACGGCCTATTCAAGAGCCCGGAGCTGGACAAGAACACCAAGATGCTGCTTTACAAAAGCTTAGTACAGCCTAGTCTGTTATATGTAAGCCATGCGTGGGGGTATGCTTCCGATACAGTAATAGGTACACTACAAGTAGTACAAAATAAGGTGCTCAGGTTTATCCTGGGTGTGAACACTCGTACTAACAATGCAAACATACACGCTACCACAGGTAGTGCGACACTGCAAGAAATAATTCGGCAGTGAAGCGGTAAATTTTACAAACGTGCCCGTGAGGTAGAAGACAACGCCATAATCAGAAAACTCGGGCAGTATGACCCCCGAATGGCAATGAAATACAAGAAACCCCGGCTCGAATGAGCACAGCAAATACACGCCACCAAACAAACCCCTTCCTACAAACCACTCCTGATCTCAACTTTGACCAATCCTTGGGTCCAAATCCCCATACCCCATAAGCTAAAATCATTCATCGTCACAACTTCACTTTCATCAAAGTCATGTTCGCTCAGTGTATAATATTAATCTATGTAATTTCTTTCAGCTCGTCTAGATCTTACTTTCTCACTACACCAAATCACTTCAGGCCTAACTGCGCTTGTGTTTCCATCACAGTGCACGATGGTTTGAATTAGCAACTCCACACAACTCTGTCGCTCCCATCACACAAACATTCACTTTCCAACTCCATTTTTCCCTCCACAACCAATCTAAACTTTTAAAAATAAAGGTTATGATCTGTGACTACAGAACATTGATCTCTATACTATAACTGGATGGACATCTGTGGCTGAAATTTTCGAGCTGTCGTCTGCATACCATTGGGTAAGAGAGAAAGAAACTTTCGGGTATCTCTTTCTCTCTTTTACCCATACAAGGCAATGTGGCATTTTGACATCGTTCATTAATTTAATTGATTATAAGAGATACATCAATATGAGAGTGGTTAAATTAAATAAATATGTTAGTTAAAGCTTTGAAGAGCATATAAAAGTTCAAAACAGGTTAGTTTTTTATTTAAATAAGTTGATGTAGCCTAATATGTACGATGATTTTTGAAGGAAGCTTACTTTTAAGGCTTTATCTCGTACCAGAATCCTACCCTATATTTGTGTCTAGCTAGAATAAAAGACCTTCCAGAAGGAAATTTCTACTTCTGTTCTAAATTGCCGTTCATCCTACCAAAATATTATATATATTATAGTATTCTGTTACGAAATAAAGCCTTACATATTGGAATTATTACTAAAATCCGGGTTTATAAAATACTGTACTTCCTACAAGCCAATAACCTAAATTATCATTTGAACGTAAGACTTCTACACAAAGTGTGTCATTCAAACAAATGTAATACAGTATTTAGCTAACTTGTTTCATTATAGTTATCGAAATGTCAACATAATATGATTTCTGAAAGATATCAGCCAACTTAAAAAAACAGGTATTATTATTATAATAATACTTTCCACAAGCCTATAACCTAAGTGATAGTTTGAATGCATGGCAACTATTCAAAGTTTGTCATTAAAACAAATGTAATCAAGTTTTAAGATACCTTGTTCATTATATTTATCGAACTTTCAATAAAATATGGTTTCTGAAACCAATATACACGCTAATAACCAACTTTAAATATAAGTGTTGTCGTGGCAGATTGTAAACAACATTGATGATAACTACATAAAAATTGAAATATCTAAGGTTTTATTCGTATTTGTACAGTATTACCTGTAAAACTGGATTGTATATCCTTTAATGTAAATGTTTCTTCAGGAAAGTATGGTATAATACTTCACTATTTTCAAACAATAACACTTTTATTCATCAGAGAATATGTTTTCGCATAAGAACATTTAAAAAAATCGTTAAATCTTTCCCCCCTCAGTGTAGCAGACGATACACTTGAGCGTCACGCTTTTGTCATTGGAATGTGCATGTGTATGTCCATGCAGTTATACTATAGAGATCAATGCTACAGAATGGTACTTTAGGCAGAAAACAATCCGCCTACTTCCTCTGAAAGTCGCTTCTGACATTCAGAGCTAGTAGTTCAAGGCAAACAAGGGAGCGTCGCGTCGCGTCGTCGTAGCGTCGTACACACTTTATTTAAATAATTATTTCTTCCTTTACACTTTGTTTGAAATTAAACTATGTATTGTCTGTTTGTATTACTTCTCTTTTTATCGTCGACACACACTCTCTATATGTACGTCTACTCTCGCTATTTCACCGGCACTCTCTATGTTTTCATACACACATACAGCTTATATGTCCCTTGGACCTCTCGTGACCAGTGTCAAGACTAACCAATCCGGGGCTTTTTTGCGACAGGTGTTTTGAAGGCTAGCTTCCTATTGGATATAGGGAGCTGGTTTCTCTTGCTTGTTCGGTAAATACTACGGAGATAAATTTTGACAATAAAAAATAAGTTTTAATGGTATAATCCTTTTAGAGGAGACTATTCTTCGAAAACACGTGATTCTCCATGAATGAAGTGTTAAAAGGATACTCTACATACGATACTTTAAAGAAAAATACCTTCATCCATGACTTTTTAAATATATGAGAGCGGTCCAAATCAATTACGTTACACAGTGTTTAAAATAAGGGTATATTGCCGATACCAAATATATACTTAGTAAACTATTTTCATTGTATTTTCTATGCATTTAACTTTATTTTTTTAATTTATTAAATAGCATATCAATTTTATATTTTGTTTGTATTAATTTGAGAACAAAATGTAAGAATAAATGCAACCTTTACTAAATGAGTAGGTATTTAATTTTAATTACCGATATATTTTTTGCACCATGTCTTACTTCCAACTACAGCTATCCGCCTATTTACTTCAATGGATTAGGAATGAGGAAGGTAAAATGTTTGGGAAATGTGCCCGTGTTTGCGTTGAAAAATAATTATAAACATGTTAGGAGAAAACACTCAATACACCCGATCGGGATTCGAACACTGATATCCCAGTTATATGCAGTCCAGTTTAAAATTTTAGTAATGGTAAAAGAAGTGAAAAGTTATTTTGAAAGCCATTGCAAGTTGATCTTGGCACTCTATAAGATATCACTCCTTTCCGAGGCTGAAAGAGAATTTTTTTTAATGTAGATCTTTCACGTTTTTAACATAAATGTTTTAGTGAGATTACTTTCACAGCCCCAATCCCATTATAATTATAAATTAAAATCAAATTATTTAGAATTAATTCAATATTATGTTTTGTTTCTTGAATTAATGGGACATTCTTTTAAATGTATTACAATAACTGTCAAATTTTAAGTAGGCATATGTACAATATTGTTTTAATTTTATGTAAAAGGATTGCATAATTTAACAGTATATGATATTGAATTCACATGTGTGTTTTACCCTCAAATATGCTCTACACACTACATGACAACAGATTCACTTGTGTATTACTCCAAAAAATATGCTCTACATGATATATGCATATGAATATAAATCATAGCTATATTTATATAGTCATATATGTATGTATATGTGTATATGTATGTATGTATGTATGTATTATGTATGTATGTATGTATGTATGTATGTATGTATGTATGTATGTATGTATGTATATATATGATTTTTACTGTGTACTAGAAAGGTAAACAACTAAAGCAACAACCGCGTATGTGTTTTTTACGATTACATTTGGGTCAATTTGGTTGTCATAACCAAACTTGACATGCTTATAGCCACTCTTTCGGATACTTTTGGCTATGGTTTTTGATATTCATTCAAACGGCCATTTTTGGTTAAAAATTCCTGAGCAAAAAAAAATTATTTAGGCATATTTATGTTATAAAATTAACAAAAGTTGTTTTTATACTAATTTTAAGGATTTTGGTTTTATTTCTTTAAGCTTTTAAACAAACTAGGGTAGACATTCATAAAATATTTGTATTTGTATTTGTAGAATAAATGTATTTGTCACCAAAGAAAACAATTTTTACTTTGGGAGGGTGAACATTTTCAACCTCGAGATTATGTTTAATCTTTGCGTTTTATGTGCCCCCGAAAACAAAAAGGTGGGTTTTGTATTTCTGTCTGACCCCTTGCCCGTCTTTTTGTCACTGGGGCTCAAGAGATAACGATCTGATGGATTTCTTTCTAATTTTAATATTTAGATATTATATTATTGTATAGTTATACCTTGAGGCGTTTTTTAAATTTTTATTCAAACCCTCAAATTAGGGTAGTTTGAAAATTCAATCTAAAGAAATTATTTTAGCTATTTTGTTTGAAATGGATATTTGGGGAGTGTTTTACATGATAAATATAATTGTGGGCCTATATTTGTTTCTTAGGAGGTAAGGGTATATAGGTTTACTAGCTACTAATAGTATAGTAAATAATTCCTGAGATACATATTTATTGGGCCACAAATTACGTTAATAAAATATTAAATTATAAAAATAATCTAAACGAAACTCAAACCACTCATTGCAATACTTTAAGTAATTGTTACGTTACGATTTTTTATGTTTGGAATAAATCTAGAGAACTAAGTGCAGCCAAAGCATTTTGGGGGAGGGAGGACCTCCATAAATTTTCAATGCAAAATACGTTTTAAGTATTAATTAACTTAATTATTATTAACAACTTAAAAATTAGTGTTGTTAATAAGAACGAATATTTTGTAATATTTTCATAGAAATCTTTGCAAATTATATCATTTAAAGGACCCTAAATTAAAAATTCGAATGGGTTTTAGTCCAGAAAAATCTACGAATTATGTGTTCTAACACAAAAAAGCTATTTGTTTGAATCAATTTCTTGCGATCTATTCTAAACATAGTTTCTGTGAAGCTTGGCCACAAAATACCTATTACGAAAAAATGTATTGTCATATCCAAAAGAAATTAAGAATACTCATAGTTAGCTTTATAAGTTAAAGTATTAAAATTATTGATTTTTATTTGTGCCTCTTATTGACTGAATAAATAATCTCAATAATTTTAACATTTTCTTACATATTTAATGTTGCTGACACAAAACGTTGTTTCATAAACTTTTAGCTTTGCGCATCAAAATAGGCCTATATGATATGTCTCTTATACAATTTTTCCAAACAAGTCTTATCACCCACTTGGGTTGTCCGCTTATTGAATAGCTGGATATAAATATAGAATTTAAATTAAATGTACCCACATTTGCGTGGAGGATAAGTAGGAAACACTATAGGAAATACACTATCAATGCACCTATCTGGAATTCGAACCTTGACCTCACTGTAACTAGAAAACCAAAACCCGATATTTAATTCACATGACTATTGATCCGAGTATAAATTATATACATACAGTACATTTAAAGTGACTCAACCAAATTGGCTGTTTATGGTCCAATATGACCAATTATTTTGATAAAATAAAAGTTATATCTCTTCTAAGCTAAATTTAGTTCATCAATTGTAGTTACATTTAGAGTGTTAACGGCTATTTTTGGTATGTTTAGGCGTTCCTAGAAAAAACCTACTAGTTTATAGGCCCATAATATTTATTTAAAAAATTGTATAAAATTAATATTAAAGCATAACCGTTATATTTTATGGACATTTTGAGTTCAAAAAGGTTAAAGCTATGAGTACAAATTTGTAAGAAAAACACACAAATAAGGTTGTTCATTCAATTTTAGCAAGATTTTACATTAGGTAAAGTATCAAACTGGACAGTAGACATGTCAAAGTGAACCTGTCATCACTTGAAATATCAAACAAAAAAGCAATATTTATAATTAATTATAAATAATAAGCTAAATTAATAGTGTGTTTAGAATTATTTGCACTTTCTAAGCAAACATGTGTGTTTGTAGCTAGTTATGGTTAAGAAATTTAAATATATGGCCAAATTTATAAAATAAAAATTATAGTTTCTACTTTTTTGATACTTACCTATTGTCATTAGTCATCACATTATTTTCAGTTCGGATTGATACGAATGAATAATGAATATCTAAAAGAGATGTTACTCTTTTCTTTTACAGGAAGTTAAAAAGTAATTAAATTACTATCCTCAATAAAAAGGAAAGATATTTCAGGTATTTCCGAGAAACTAACAAGCTGTAGCTCATTTCCAAAGTTGCACATCCCCACCCAACTCATTCTCTCTCTCTTCTCAGTTGTACACAACCCTTGGGGAGGGGGGGGGAGACCTTTCAAGGCAGAAACTGCCTAACCAACAGTTACAAGTTGCCTTTAAATCTGAATGTCATTTCAAAGTTATTTGCAAGTAAACCTCATTCTTAAGCACTCTCTAACAATATCGTAACAGGATTACTGTGGATTCAAACGTTCACCAAAAAACTAGCGCAGAACAGAAACATGGTCACGTGACGCGCTCTAAGCCAATCACAAGATTTCCACTTAATCAGCGTGAACTGTTCAGCTGAAGTTCAACTATTCTCTACTTTGTCCGCTCTGCTCAAGATGCTAGGCACAGGAGAACCAATCAAATCTCAGAACCAACCATCTAAAATCAGTGCGCATGCGCTCTACTGTCAGAAGCGAGCAGACAGCTTCGTTGGCCATTGTGAGTAGATTTGAAATAACTCGTTAATGTAAAACGTGTGTATCGATGTATACTGTATTGGATTGGGCCTCGATACAGCGTTATAATTTGTAAGCAACCATCTGGACAATGATCTAAAATATATGTTTATCTACTAGAAAATAAGATATGTTGATAGTCAACTGTTTTACGTTAGCATTGCAATGCATCATGAGTCAACTTAAAGTGTGTAAATTGCTGCGCCTCTGAGGCAGATTCTGCTTTGTATTTTTGGCGCACGTATGAATCAGGCTATAGTGTTCGACAGTGGTGGGGTGCGCTTCTCGTTATATACACACAGTCAGCGATAGCCACGGGCCAGTCCGAGTTGTGAATAGTGAAGTGAGTGGACCAGCGTGTCCAGGAGAGGGCTAGTGTGCCCGGGAGTGGGTGGCGTAACCAGCGAGCGGGTCGGCGAGTCCGGCGTTCGTGTATCACGAGTCATCGCAATGTGTCGTGTGCGGGGACCAGCGGCGAGTTATTTTGGACGGGTGATGTAGACTTTGATTGTTGAAGCTGTGAACTGTGTTATTAGTGTACATTTGTGTGACTTTTGATATTTGAATAGTTAAGTTATTACGTATTTTATTGTTGTTAATTAATTTATTTTATTTACTTCTATTTTCAAGTACTCTTCTTAGTTTATTATTTTACAGACTTGAATGCGACTATTTTTATTTTATTTTATTTCTTCTTTAGTTATTAATGTAATTATATTTCAATGAGTTAATGTATTGTTTTATTATTAATAATCAAAACTTTCAATATCCAATGTGCATTTTTATTCATGTTTAATCAGCAACCTACTCCAGTATCCTTAAAATAACTCAAGGTTCACACGCTGACGCGCACCCTGCGTTACAATATGTTATCAAACACTCATTATCCTACTCCCCAACCCCAGGGTTTGGAAACTTGACAGTTGGCGAGAAGTTTCCTTTTCAGGTCCTAAGCAATAAATAAGACAGGGTTTTACATAATTCGACCTCCAAGGGGTGAAAAGTGAAGTTGAAAATTTTTAAAATTCACTGATGTGTATTTTGAGCCAGTGGGCATAGAGCTTTAAAATTACAAATGAATATTCCTTACTAAAACTTGTGACATTTTTTAGGGTTTTTAAAATTTTATTCCTTAATGGGGTGGTAAGAGGCAGAAAGGGGTGGGAATCTCATGTCCTCTAATCTCTCTGAAATTTGATATCTGGGGGTTGTTCAGGTCACAGAATATGAACATGACATTAATTTGTGTACGGCTCTCACACGATGGGTCAAGAGGAGCGTTGGAGAAGAGAGGGTGGGGGTTCAAAACTTCCTGAACTAATATAAATAACTACTGTAGATAAATGATATCTAGCAAGTAGGTAGATTAGCTCTTTAGGCAACCAAATAAACAAATACTTCTTAAAATGTGAAATTTCTAAGGGTAAGTTGAATGATCGTGGGGAGGGGGGGATCAAATTTCCAAAAGTGATAGAGTAAACATGCTACTACTCTGTGTGGACAGAAATGAAATTCCTTAGCAGGACTACTCCAAATAAACATAAAAATATAGATATATTACATTTTAAAATTGAATTCTGGGAATTGGCGTGGGGGTAGCTAGGAAACACATTTGAGATGAGGTAGAAAAGTCTGGCAGGCGGAGAGAAAAAAAAACTTAGAGAATTTGAAACTTCTCAAAGTAGGTTTTAAAAGTGTTTCAAAATTTACAAAATGATTAGAAACAATGGGGTACAAAACTGGAATCCAGCAGTCGGTAAGAATACCACTCCAAATATATATAGAAAACTGTAAATGTTTAAATAAGACACCAGGAAATAAGGGGGAGGTGAAATAAAAAAAACTTTTAGGAGAGGTAGAAAATTAAGCTTGTCAGGCAGGCAGGAGTACATTTCCTGATAGCCAATTAAGTATTAAAATTTGAAATTTCCAAGCGGGAGTTGGAGAAATGAGGGGAGGAGGCATCGGGGGAGGTTAACACTTCTAAAAATGGAATAATAAACAATTTATCACAGTATCAGATGATTGACATTTGTCAGACGGGTGTATAAGGACCACCACAAACTGTATAAAGGTCTAAATTCTTAAATTATAAAATGAAGGAACGGAAAATGAGTAGGGTAGGTCACGTTTAAATTTCAAAAGCAATTTTAAAACACACTTTTTTGTGAGTTAGAAAATTCAAATTTGACATGTAGGTTAATATACCTTCTCAGATAATTGAATTACGTCTGAACGTAAGAATTAAGATAAAGAAATTTAATAGCAAAATATATTGAAAATGATTACTAGATACAAAGAACATATTAGTGTATAGAAATGATTAATAATGAAAATATAGTCTTAACAAATAAATATTATTTGGAACTAAAAAAGTGATTTATGATAAGAAATATTATTTTAAATTAAAGTCAATGAATACAAAATATTAAAAAAAAATATTCATGATAAACTTGTAGAGTTTATAATGACCTTGAATAATAGATTTTAAAAGAGTAGCAATTTATCAGTAACATACAACTATTTAAGTTGAATAAATCCAAACATATTAGAAATAATTTAAAAAAGAATTTGAAAGGTAAGCGAAGGGGTGAAAGGAAAATATGACAGGAGTGCGGTATCGATAATTCGTAGTCTGGGGGGGAGCCTGAGATCAGATGCAGTGTAGGCGAGTTGGAGTTATCGCTGGAACTCGGCCGAGATTCTAGGTCACGTATGACATACGTCAGATGTTCTGGATTTCATCATTTAACCCATCTCTATCATCATCTGTAGTTAAGTCCTAACTCAAATGGAAAATATTTCTTAATTACAATGGTTTTTTGTCAAAATATACTTTTAGGATTTAAAAAAGATAAAATGAAACTTAAATCTCACGAGATGCTAACACCAATATTAATGTATTCACCGTTACTTGATTCATGTACCTATTCTAAATACTGTAATAAAATTGTTTACAAAGCTTAGGTACCCGCCACGATGTTATAGGGTTAGAGTCCTTGGCTCAACATCCCTTGATCACCCTTGAAGGGGAAGGGGTCTAGGTTAAAATCTCGGTCAGGCAAAATAAAGATGGTTTTCCACAAGTAATTTATCACTACGATTTTCCCATCTACACTCCAAGCAAATGTGGGTTCACGTCTTCTTAGCTAACTTAATCATCTCTACCAAATTAAGCGTATAACCCGAAAGGGTAGTAAGACGCGGTGCTAAATATTATTATTATTCTACCAAATTAGATTAAGACATTAATAGCCTGTTTGCTGATCGTAGCAATAAAAAAGAAAAAAGCTTAGTTCTAAATGGCTTATAATAATTTATAATAATATAATAGTAAATTAATGTTATATGGAAACATGGTTCACAGAGTTTTGTTTAGTTCATTTTTTTAGACTTTAGAATACAATTTTCTTGTTAGTATGGTGTTCGAAAAAACGTTAACTGTATTTGTAAAATGAAGTTGGCGTACAGTGTGTAGATTCTGTTTCATTGAAATAACAAAAAATTAATTGGAATTTTTCACCAACTTTGGCACCTTTTTCTGACTCATTACATTTTTATTAAGTTGGTTATAATTTTTAATAGCCTATTACACAGAACAAAGTTTGCTTTTCACTTTGGTTTTTCTATATTCTGTAAACTCAAATGGTGATGCACTTATTTTAACTATAACCTCCTTTCACTATATAGTTAAATAATTAGCTTAAGTAACGACCGTAAAAACTATGTCACTAAAAAAAAAGGTTATATATTTTTTAAATATAAGGAAGAAATTATGTTTATATGTCTATACAGTAATAAACTAAATACAAATATTACACTACTCTTATGTTAAGCCTTTTTAAAATGTGTTCATACTTAAAAATGAATATTTGTTGTCTGTTTAGTATTTAACTTTAGTATTTGAAATATGCTGAGATAAAGTTTGTGTTGTGTGCCTCAATGTGTGTACATGCCGACAAACAACAGTGTGGCATTAATTTCTGGTCTATGAGAAAAGTGAATTTAATATATGGGTTCAAAGAATTAATAATCCAGGTTTGAAGGAATTTGATGATCACAACATTTATTTAAAAAAAACGCATTTAGTTAGTGATAAACACTTTGGTGAAGGTAGCAGAAGTTTTGGAACAAAGAGACTATATCGATTGTCTCTCATCCAACCCTAGATTTTCCAGGTGAGTTGGTCTACTATTTTCTCTAATAGTCAGGTTTAGCCTTAATTTAAATAGGCTGTGATATAACTAGAGTATGAACCAAAGATGGTGAAACAAGTCATGTGACAATGTCACATATAGTGCCAAAAGCTTGTCTCACAGTTGCACATCCTGGAAAACTATCTTATTTTAGTAAGGTTTATGATATATGTAGTGCTTGTGAACTGTGTCATGATCAATTGAAAATTTTCTTAACATTAAATAAAGTAACTCCATAGTAAAATAATAGTGTTATACATAACAACATCCTTGAGAAATAATACAGCAGTACTCAAATAAAAGAGTGTTTAATTTTATGATAATCTATCAATTGAAAATTTTCTTAACATTAAATAAAGTAACTCCATAGTAAAATAATAGTGTTATACATAACAACATCCTTGAGAAATAATACAGCAGTACTCAAATAAAAGAGTGTTTAATTTTATGATAATCTATCAATTGAAAATTTTCTTAACATTAAATAAAGTAACTCCATAGTAAAATAATAGTGTTATACATAACAACATCCTTGAGAAATAATACAGCAGTACTCAAATAAAAGAGTGTTTAATTTTATGATAATCTATCAATTGAAAATTTTCTTAACATTAAATAAAGTAACTCCATAGTAAAATAATAGTGTTATACATAACAACATCCTTGAGAAATAATACAGCAGTACTCAAATAAAAGAGTGTTTAATTTTATGATAATCTATCAATTGAAAATTTTCTTAACATTAAATAAAGTAACTCCATAGTAAAATAATAGTGTTATACATAACAACATCCTTGAGAAATAATACAGCAGTACTCAAATAAAAGAGTGTTTAATTTTATGATAATCTATCAATTGAAAATTTTCTTAACATTAAATAAAGTAACTCCATAGTAAAATAATAGTGTTATACATAACAACATCCTTGAGATATAATACAGCAGTACTCAAATAAAAGAGTGTTTAATTTTATGATAATCTATCAATTGAAAATTTTCTTAACATTAAATAAAGTAACTCCATAGTAAAATAATAGTGTTATACATAACATCCTTGAGAAATAATACAGCAGTACTCAAATAAAAGAGTGTTTAATTTTATGATAATCTATCAATTGAAAATTTTCTTAACATTAAATAAAGTAACTCCATAGTAAAATAATAGTGTTATACATAACAACATTCTTGAGAAATAATACAGCAATACTCAAATAAAAGAGTGTTTAATTTTATGATAATCTATTAATTTCACTATATTATTTTTCGTTTGATATGAATGGTACTAAATAAACTGGTATGTTCTCATTTATTATCTACATTTCCACTTCACCATGTGTCCTTGGCATTGTATCAAGAGGAACATAGACAAGTAGCTTAAGTTGGATTCACACATGAAGCTATGCTATTCTATGCCACGCTATACTATGTTTTAAAATCGCTAGCCCAGTATATAAACGAACCTAACATCACGCTATTGTTATGTTACGCTATCTCGCTATGAGAACGAAATCGTGGGAGGGCCCCCACTTATAAAAATTCATGTTTTTATGATTGCAATCGTTTGTTCTTCGTTTGTTCCGGATTGTTCCGCATAAAGTTTCGTTTGTTCCGCATTCGTTCTTGCACAAATGGGACGTGAACTTGTGGCGCTTTGTTTACTCGTGAGGGGCCAACTTCAAGGTAGCCCCCCAACATTTAAAAATTCAAGTTTTTATGATTGCAATCGTTTGTTCTTAGTTTGTTCCAGATTGTTCCGCAAAAAAAATTCGTTTGTTCCGTTTTGATAGGCCCACAAATTATACGTTTACATTGGACGTGGGGAAATGGAGATTGGGCACAGCACGATAGACAGTTATAAGCAAATATATTTTTTAGGAAATGGGCAGCTAAAAATGTATGGACATAATAAACCGTTTGATCACTATTTATACCTGATTTTATCGCAAAAATTTTGTTTTTTACACCTTTGTTCTTTCGTAAACATGAAGTGAATTTGTGAAGTCTTTTTTTTTTTTTTTTTTGCTCGTAAATTACCAACATCGTCGTAGCACTTCTGTATAAATAATTAATATTTTAAGATATAATTTATTTGTTCTTAGTTTATTTCAGATTGTTCCCCCAAAACTTTTCAATTGTTCTATTTTTATATTCCCACAAATTATATATTTTTCACTGGGGAATGTGGGTGGAGTGACAATTTCACAAATTAAATGTACATATTGAGTTTGGGTGAAATTTCACTCTATTCCCTCTTTAAAATAGAACCTATTATTGTTTATTTTTTAGTTCTTACCTTCTTGTGGAAAAATACACAAAATCTTCATTTGTACCTTGACTATCCTTCCCCAAACAATTGTAATAAATTGAATGCCAAATCTTTAGGATGATATGCGTGAGGCCGTTTATCAAATTTTCTCTAAACATCAATTATTGAAAGTCTCACATTAATATTAATTGTTTTTCTACAATAAGTATTATTTTGTAGTGTATTAATAATTTTTAGTGATCTCACATTGTGGTTGGCTAGTGTATTGATTTATTTATTTCCAAAATCTATCACTCTAAAAATGTATTTATGTATTTGATTCAGTTTTTTTGTTATTTATTCAGTACAATTAAATCAATAAGGGAGTATGTATTTTTTTAAATAATTGAAAAATTGGCATCATGCTATTCTGGTATATTCCACGTTGAAAAAAATATTTAAAATACGAAAAACAAAACTCTTACTAAAATTCTAAAACGTGTGCCACGAGATTCCAGAGTTCTTCACAAGGGTGCCACGTGTCTGCCTACCGAGCTAAGGGTTCCCAGGTTCAATTTCCAGCATGGAATAAATATTGATCATTGATGAAATGTGAGGTTACCCTTTGACAGTGATGAATTAATAGCTGGGGACTGGATGTTGTGTCTGTTATAGTTTTAACCTAGATTATAATATATTTGCCACATGGAAGGAGCCTCCCGGGCGTACCTTAGGCAGTTACTGAACCTTACATCATAATTGACTGCTATTATTTTTACATTGGAAATTGTAATTTTATTTTTTAGCTAGAAATCTCTCGTAAGATAAAAATGTTTTACCTTGGAACTTTTTTTATCTAATCAATTTTAAAACAAATAATTACTTAAAAAAAAAAGGAGAAATGCCATATTATATCTTGAACTCTGAACAGTTGCTTCATATTAGTTTTTTGGGGGAAGGGATGGAGTTGCCAAACCACACTTCTAGTGTAAATAGGTCATGTTTTGTCCTACCAAAACAAAATGTGCTTATTTTTTAGAGGAACCATCCAGAGCCAACGAATAACAAACGATTGCAATCATAAAAACATGGATTTTTAAAAGTAGGGGGGTTCAACTTCACGGATGTGATTTTCACACCTCAATCGTGCTACGTTTTATGCTGCGCATGCGCTCAACGGACAGTTACCCACCTCTTCCCATCTAATCACATCTAATCAGTGTAGCTATTAAACGTGAGCTATCTTGAAGAATGTGTGCGTGAGTTTCTTTGAGATATTTTGTGTTGTTGGATTATCATTCCATATCGTTCCATCATGTAATAAGTTGGAAAATATCTCTGTTTCTACGCCAAGTCAAGGAAATAAAATGCCTGGTTTGAAATAGTTCCAATACTGAAAAAATAGGGTGAGTAATTATAATGTCCCGGGGGTGAATCCCCCATTCATTAGTGACAACACAATTTTATCACATTTATGAATTTATTTGGTTGAAAATGTACAAAATGATTATATTTTAAGAAGTATGTTTAATGCGATTGGCCGACAAAGAATGTGATTATAAAGAAAGATTTGTTGAGTTGATGAAGACACATGTTCCTATTATCGAATCTAAAAATCATAATAACATTGTAATTAATAAAGAAGAGGAATGCTTGGCACAAGCTTTATGCTGAGGCTACAGCACAAAAAACTAGAAACCAGTATAGGCAAAACCCAAGAATGCAATTTCTAAACAAAATAGGGAAAGGATCAAAACTGTTGGAGGAAATAAAGAGCTTGAAGTGATTTAAACCACAAAACTCATTGCTGACATAATTATTCAACTCTTTTAAGGATGGTAATGTAATGGACTAAGAGGCAGAATATTGTGAGATAGAGGCTGTCCTTGAGGAAATGGAAAATGGTAACAAAACAGACTATGGTTTTACATTCTCAGTTAAAGGAACATCTTAAACCTAAAATAGCCAGCATCACCGAATTTTAAAATGTCAGTAGGCCTACGCCAAATTCAATAAGTCAGTTGTGGCAGATTTATATATTACCAGAAAGCCTAAACATTCATATTAGCCAACCGATATTTTTCTATAGGTCCTAATCTAGCTTAACCTAATCTAATCTAAGCTAACCTACTAATCAACAATAAACTACAGTAGCCTAACAAAATTTAACTGTATTGTATTTTTTTTAAAGTTAAGGATGAACTATGGGGTAAATAGAGGCTGAAGACAAAAAAGTGTGCAGCTGGTACAGTGGTTGACAAAGCTACACCATTTCACTTTGTCAAAATGAGTCTGCTTCGGAAGGAGCAAAACCCTCGAATGTTATTTACTGATAAATAAAGGGAAATTGCAACATAACTGTTGAATGGAAACATTGCGATACTATATTGCTCCTGTCAGTGAAACTTCTCAAGTGTACGGAAAACATTTTGATAAAACAACAGATGATGTTGTTTTGAATAACTTTATCAGCATGGAGAATTTAATACTTAGCAAGGACCCATTATTTACTGTGGAACACAATCTGATGTCATGGTTTATGTGATTACTATAAGTTTTATTTATATGGATATTTCTTTGATTTCCATTTGTAGAGTAGTTTTGGCTATTTAGTAAGCAAAGGGAATTTGTTTGATGAAATAAATGATTCAGGGATTGAGGCAAGATCTATCACTTTACTTTCCTCACAAAGCCACATAAAACCAACTAATCATAATAATAGAACTTCTGGCTTGAGCACCACCTGCACCTTAACATTAGCTATCTCATTTTCAACGTTAATTCATCTGTTTGGAACATATCTACTATATAGATGTCAAAGTTGTGCACAACTGTTGATGCAACTTTAACATTGCCACACTTAGGGTGAAATCTCTTCTCTTTGATAAACATTTGAAACTTTGTTAAAAACGCCAAACTTCCATTCCAGTATGTTTCGTGTTAAAATATGAGCGTGGCTGTAGCATCTTTCTCCTTGGGTTTGTGGTACTAAAACCAGAGCCATTATGTTTCTAGACGATGCATAACCACTATCGCCCATAAGTAGGCCGTCACAAGTGCCAGCTTCAAATATGGAAACCATGCTCTTATTATCCAAAATTATAAAATCAATAGTTAAACCTTGCCAGCGGCTTACTACATTCATTATTTTCATGTCCGCATGAATAATGACTTGAGTATTAAACTAGAAAAGTATTTTTTATTTATAAATAGCATTAACATGGCCTGGTGGACAAAACAATCTGAAATGAGAGCAATTGATAGTACCTCTAGCGTTTGGGGAACAACCATTTCTATAAAATGCCCTTTTTTCCGTTGAAGTAGGTATGCAAATGTACAGAGGTTTAAGTGCCAAAAGACCTAACATTTTTGCTGTTGCTCTTTGGACATTCACTAGGTCACCTGCAGCAAAGTGATAAGTATCTGTATGGAAAATTCGTAGTGCACA
Source organism: Timema podura (assembly GCA_033556935.1). Taxonomy (NCBI): domain Eukaryota; kingdom Metazoa; phylum Arthropoda; class Insecta; order Phasmatodea; family Timematidae; genus Timema; species Timema podura. Next base: position 46,499,060 of record JAVRXN010000003.1, read on the forward strand.
AAGAAGCTGGACCCTTGGTGACAATGCAAAGCTCCTGTCTGTAGTATGCTCAAGCAAAGGTCCAACCATATCAAGAAAAGACAACACACAGTTTCTACAGAAACCAAACCGTTCTTAGAACTCACTCTGCGAATAAACCTCAAAGGGGTCATTCTTATTTCGAACTATACATATTAATGATAAAGATTGTCTGTCCTATCAATAAATAGTCCCCATAGTCCAAATAATCCATGTTTCACACAATTAAATCTAATCAATTATTCACAATGACAATTTATTTAGAATAAATAGGCCTACTTTCAAATATGCTTCAGCTAGTGAATATGATTATACTTTGGGACTGTTTACTACTTAAATTATTACTTTAGTATAATATTCTACATTCTACACTACACTACTACACACTACACTACACACTACACTACTATTCTACACCTTAAATTTACTGCGAAGAGAAGTTTCAAATACTCCATATGTAAGAGTTACCAAAGTAGTATAAATTTTAATAGAATTCAATTAATTTCTACTCTTTTAGTAATATACTAGGGTAGTTCGGGTTTCTCCTACTTTGTGCTCATCATCCTTTTTAAATAGCGTTTTATCTAACTTTCTTCTATTTATAAAGTAGGCCTAGTATAATTGTGTGTATGTGCAAAATATATTAGAGGTTTTATTGCAAATTGATTTTAATTTGGCCTTGAATTCTAAAAGTGGTGTTTTGAATGTGGTTTCTAAATTTATTAACCCTATTCTACCCCTCAAATAAAACAATATTTTTTTTTATTAATTTATTTGTCATAGAGGAATAACTATAAATATTGTTTTATGAAAATTAAATGAGATGTTAAACTATAATTTATTACTGGCTGTGGAAATAGAACCTTGGAACTTTAGTTTGGTGTGTCAAAGCTCTTAGTTTTAGGCTAGTCAGGATCAGTGTACATCCAGGGTGTACATAATTAATTATATTATAGGAAAATATATGACAGATGTGTGAGCTCATCAGCAAATAATATAATATTTACATGTGTGCTAACGATCAATGACTATGCCTTACAATGACAAGACATTGCTAGAAATATGTTATAATAGCTTTACTATGTATGACAACCTAACTTTCAAATAATTTATATGGTTATAAATGTTTATACATATATTCTATTTTAAATGCCACCTTACCCTGACCAATAACTAGTTTAAATTGATTTCATTATACCAATATTTCAATAACTAATGTAGATTTTCTCAAACATTTCTATTTCTCACATTTAAAGAAAATAAGATTTATAAGATTTCCTTTTCTGCTAGGCTAATTAATGTTCTCACGATTAATAATATTGAATATTGAATAGAGAAGATGTTATATTTCTGGACATTGATTTATATACATACTCCATATTAATATTGCATAAAAAATATTAACTATTATTATAATTAGGTGTTCTGTTTACGACAGGTCCATTCCTTTAGTCAGTGAAATTTGACCGCCAATGTGCCCTGTCCTCTGTATCCTATTACAGCTGCCAGAAATTTCTTTTTTCTTTCAAGTCATCTAATTTATGAATCCTCCTTCATCCTAAGCTCCTCTTTTACTCAGCCTTTCTTTCAATGATGTCATGCAGAAACAGTTCCTCTTAAGAATATGTCAGATCCACTTTGTTTTGTACAGAAGAATTATATCCAAAATGGTTCTCTTCTCATCCAATCTTCTAAGGACATCTTATTTGTCATCCTGTCTGTCCAGCTGATATTCTCAAATCTAGGACAACATTTCGAAAATCTCCATGTATTTCTTTCCACCTTCTTAAGAGTCCAAGTTTCTGCTTCCATACAACGTGATGCTCTAAACGTATAATTTCAATGTTTCCTTCCTCAGTTCCAAACTCAACATAATTTTTTTTTTTAAATCTCACCATAACTTTTGAATTATCAATGTTGATTTCCATGCCATATATTCTCCCTATCTCCACCAACTGGTCCATAATTTCCTGAAACTCTTTTTATTTTTGGCCATCAATTTTGGTTAATCTGCATATTTAATTATGTTAATCACAAACCCTCCTATCCTGAAATTGCCACGTCCCTCCAGGGGTTCCATTACTAGTCACTTTCCTTGCAAGTTGAACAGGCTGAGTGACAAACACCATCCTTGGGTCAATCCTCTTCCTATCTTGAAGTTGTTGGTCTCTCCATCATTCAGCCTCATTTTCACTCATTGTCCCAGATACAGGTTTACAATCAACCTTATATCTCTCCATTTGATGCCGATCTTCTTGAATATATTCATCAGTTTCTTCCATTTCACTCTATCGAACACTTTTTTCCAGTCGATGAACTCAATATAGGTTTCTGCCATGACTTCCAGCACTCTCTCTGAAATTATTTTCGGCATCCCGATGGTATCTCTGGTTTCTGTTCTTATTCTGAATCCAAATTGGTCTTCTTCTATCACACTCTCTATTATCTGTGTTGAGTATTCTTGCCACGTATTCCCACATGAGAGATGAGACTGAGGGTCCTGAGGTCAATGCATTTCTTGACTTTTTTCTTCTTCTTTAAAGCCACCATAATTAAGTCTAGAAGGTCCTTGGAACCTTTCTCCTGTTTCGTAGATCCAATGTATAAGTCTTGTCAGAGCCATTTATCTATTGTTTTCCAGTTCCTTAAGGACAGCTAGTGCGTCGTCATCTCCAGTAGCTTTCCTTATTCGCATGTCCTTTATGTCTCTCTACATTTCACTCTATAAAATGCTGGGTCCTTTTTCATCTTCTGCTTCATTCTCCAGTCTTCCTGGTCTATTTTTCTTGTCATACAGTTTTTCTTTATCTTTCCAAACACAAAATAACCTCTATATAATCCATCACCATCTAAACTTGGGAGTTTTCTAGCACTATTGTTCGCACACCTTTGTTTTTATTCCCTCCCAATTCCTTTGCTTTCTGTTACATGAGGTCAAGCCTTTCTTTTCATCGGTGTTTGATAATCTCATAACATGTCTTCTTTATATCGTATTTTCTCGCTTTGTCATTTTATCTCAATTCATTGTTTAGTCTCTTTGTTGACCTTTTCTTTCTTTCTTTCATTTTCTGAAGAATTTCTGTTGCTAACCAGGGCTTTCGTACATTCTTCTTCACTTTTCTACCATTGTCATTTATCAACTTCAAAAAATGAATATTATTCACACTTTCACTTACCTTCCGAATTCTGTCACATCACTTATCTTTATTTCTATTCAATTTCTCACAATATCACTCTTGTTTATTAATTTTTCTAAGTCCCACCTAGGTTTTTTCTTGTTCATCTTTCTGATCCAATTCAGTTTTGTTTCAATTTACACCACAAACAGGTTGTGGTCTTAATCAATATTGGCGCCTGGCAATGTCCTCACATGCTTCACTCCATTCTTGAATCTCTGTTTGACTAGAATGTAGTCTAGTTGGCTCCTGCTGATGTCTCCTGGGCTCATCCATGTGTAAAGTTTCTCCCGTTTATTGAACAAGGTGTTTGTCACCACCAGGTAATTCCGCTGGCATAATTCGATGAGCATCTGACTTCTGTTGTTTCTCTTCCATAGTCCATGTGGCCTAATGATCTTCTGCTCCGGTCCTTCTCCAACAACAGTGTTCCAATCGCCTATGATTATGGTATAACTTTCCCTCTTCCTTCATGTTAAATAATTACTTCTATTTCATTGTATATTTCTCTAACCTTGACAACATCGTGTTCGTTTGTTGGCATGTACACTTATATTATTTATCCACTGTTTCAGTGCTTAATTTCACAAACATTAATATATCACTATGACCCACATCACTCTACTAACACTTTTTATCACTATTACCACTCCTTTTTCTGCACTCTTTCCACCTGAATAAAATATTTTGTAATTTTCGACATTATTTTCATAACGAGCTTTCTATCAGAACTCACTTAAACCCGCATTTTTCACATTACACCTTTCCGTTCTAATTTTTCCCAGTTTTCTAGCCCTTCTCCTTATATTCCATGTTCCTATGCTTAGAGTTAAAGGGGAAGTTTTATTTGACGACTATTATTTGTTGATCGTTCCCCCTGAAGTATTCCCTACCATAACATCTGAAAAGGGGGCTAATCTACCTCCAGAATTGTTTTAACGCAGGAAGAGCCATAATTTGTCACGCTCCCTTTACAAAAGGAGTTTTCAAAGAAAATATGTTGGCAGTTTTCCCTTTTACTATCCATAACACAGCACCACGGCTGAACTACTACTCCATACGGGCACGCTCGTTGCTGTCCAATCTTGAACCATCTCGAGCATAGTTTGATCTGCCGATCCTGATTCCACTGCTGCCCGGTACCAGCCACATAGTAGCTTCGTGCATGGTGACGTGATATTCCCCACGTCACTGGGTCCTTACAGAACTAAGCTGCCACTGACCTTACTGAAACCGTTAAGCCACTAGAACGTTGATGTCACTGCCCACCTCCACAAGGTAGTGTCTGTCAAGTTTTACCAAAGAGGACTCAGAGAAAGCTATAACTATAGGAACACGTAAGAAACCATGATGCCAAGCAGAAAAATGTTTAGGGTTTACATATGAATTATGTTGGTGAAATGATTAGGCCACAACTTCACAGTGAGTATTAGTATACTTTATTACCACAATTAGTAAATAAAGTTGAATATTTTATTAGGTATCAAAAAACAAAATGAAAAATTGCAAACAACATTTTCCTTAGTTGGCTCCTTTTGTTTGTTTGTTTCATTAAGAAGGCCTGCTTAAAACTGTTTAACTTTATTGTGTTTTGTTTGCAGAGGATTTTTTAAAATAATTTGAAACCTCCTTAACTGTCCAATCAAACAGAAGGCTCAAATAGAAGCAAACAAAAATGAACACAATAATTGTGAGTCGTTTGAGTGAAACTTGTCCCAATCGTCAGAAAAGAGACAACTGTTACTCAGTGCACAAAACTCACCATATTGCAGAAATAATGATCAGACGGTCGTCCTCATGCCCTCATTTCATGAATCTAATAGTATCTCAAAAATAAATAAGTAAATTCCAAAACAAATAAAGGAATAAATAAACAAATAAGCAAATAAATAAATATCATAAGGGTACTCTTTAAACGTGAACTCAAATTACTATAACATTAAGAAGAAACCAAGAAATCGGGTTTGGATGTTTTTTATAATAATATATATATATCAAAAGATAAAACCATATATGAGGGTATAAAGAAAACAATTTACGATAGGCGTACTCTGAGAAAATATTAAAGATTAAATATGTGTATATAGATTAATGTAAACGATCATATCAAAGTTAATATATTCCTTAACATTAGTAAATTTACTTGAGAGACTAAATAAATTGAATAAATCCATTAATTCTCATGAAACCTACTCGCCAAATAACACTATATAGCCCATATTAATAACAGCTATATTTACAAATTTATGAAAGTATTTCAAACAGTCATAAATACATACACATAACAATTTGAACCTGGCAGGAATCTAAGTAAGACCAAAAGTTATCGAGGCTTTTATCATCAGTAATTATATAAAAAAAAGAAGCCTTAATTCATTTCTCTTTCAAGAAGACAAAATCCTCAGTGAATAAATATTAAAGAAATAACTAGATTACTCACAATGCTATTTTAAATATTAAGTTAATATTTTCCATAATAAATAAATATAGGATGAGATTCACAAAAACTAATATTAATAAACAAACTGAATTATCAAATCTTATTACAGAACAAAATTTCTATCTATCTTCCAGACCAAATAATGATATTCAATATTCGATATGTATCAATCTTAGCCCTAATTTCTAAGTTCATTATAATAGTCTTTGAACAACCTCATAACATTTACCATGATCAAATTTAAATCAAATCTCTAATACAATAGTATATTAATTTACCAAAAAAGAAAATAATAGGCCGAAAGATGAATTTTGAAAAAGTTACATTATTTAAAAATAATTTAGGCCGAAACGTTAAATTTTTCTTGCATTTTAAATATGCGCAGGCAAGGCTACGTACTCCTTTATCCAGAGTCAAGTCCAAGAGGGCTAATCATGTTGCCATAACGGCGCTATATACGCTTAAACCCAGAGAAAATGGGGAGGCGGGGAACAAGGTGGAACATAATTGGATCACGAAGGAGGGTATATGCATGACAAACATAGCTCTGAGAAAAAACTCCATTGCTCAAGATTATTCTCTGATGCACTAGAACTAGCTTTACTTCACTTCTCAAACTCTCTGGAATGTTCCACTATCCCCGCGACCTCTAGCGGTCGCCGCTTAGACTTGGGTGGGCTCGGTCAGTTCATTACGCGCCGCAGTCTTGCTCGGATGTGTGTTTTGTTGTGTTGCTGAATCGTTGTTGTGAGGTGAAATGGGCTAAGTGGTTCATTCTCCTTCGTCTTATTTATTCTTGTTTTTTTATCAAATGCTACATATTTAAATTTAGGTTATGTAATATAGCTTAAGAATCTAATAGACCAGCAGAAACTGTTCACAGATATTAATGAGAATGCCTAAAATTACTGTTTCTGTATTTTACAACAGTTGAAATAGATCCATAGTATAGCATGGTATAGTTAATTTGATGTTCAACGATGATACATTTTACACAGTTGCAATTCAAGTTCAGATAGGTTTGATTTATATTCAGCAAATATATTTTATGACCTATCAAAGTATTTAATCATTGTTCAAATAATATCTAGCCTCTATGGACCAAAACAAAGTGACTGTGGTAGAGTGCAACTTTGTGGTGCAAGTGCCTTTGAGAACTGGTAGAAACGGTTGTATGACTCTAAAAGCAGTAGTTCGTAATCCTGTAAATTCTAGATTAATGTTTTTTCTTTTTATTCATACATACCCAAGCACTAACTAACTGTGAAGGCTATAAAGTATTATAGCGTATGATGGTTGGCCTGTAAAATCACAAATATGTTTGGTGAATTTTCGTGGGTGTTGTATGCAACGCCATTAAACCGGCAGCGGTATACCCTAAAATTCATACGCCAGTACACCACACTAACTTTTTTTAGAATTTGGCTCATGAAAAATAATTTTTCTTCCGTAAGAGTGTTTCATCTTCATTTTCATACATTTTAACTCTGTTAATAAAAACTGTGGATTAGTTTAGTTTGTTTTTCTAGTGAAATCTGTTATATTATATAATTCTTCATTTTTAACTTTGAAATTTGCTGTAATTTACAAAGATTGACTATTAAAATAACCTTAGGCGAAATTATATTTTTAATTTATCATAAAATTATCATTCTATAGATTTATGAAATTTTGGATGAAATAATAATCTGGCTGTACACACAAATTCTGAACAGCAGTTTATTTGCGTATAAATTACACAGGAAAACATCAAACAAAATTTTATGTATTAGACATAAAATTTTATATTTATATATATTTATATTATATTTATATTATATTTTTTGCAATATTAATTATTTAATTAATAATTATTAACTTTAACTACAAATTATCATTGAGACACGTTTAAGAGTAAATAATATCAAATATTTATTAAATTTGTTTTAATTATTACATCCGAACAGGTCAGTCAAATTATGGTATTCAACAATTTCTTCTTCTGGCTGGCGTTATTTAACACAACTGTCACAGAATTGTATGTATGTATGGCATGATCCAAATGTAAGTGCACACCAAACATGTAGCAAGCTATTTTAGTTTTTCTACCACTTTTACTTGAGCATTTAACACACTGACTTTGAACTTTTGGTATTTTTGTGGGAGATCACAAGTGGATGTTCCGGGTGAGGCCAGTCGATTTACACAATTTTCTAGATATCTTGTCACTGGTTGCTTTCGTTTGGATGTGGCCGAATTAATTCTGATTATACCTCTTTCAGAAATGTTTTGTGAGCAGATTTTTTGTTTTTCAATTGCGACAAATATTATTTTTGCATCGATCCCTGTGCTACATTCATCAATTAAAAAAATAAAGTTAGAGCCGAGCGTCTACTTCTATTCCTTTAAGCGGATAATTAGACAGTTATAATATCAATTCCATATTTTGACATATGTTATTATAAAATGTGATTATCTCGGGCTTCAAAACCTCCTCACTTGCATGATGAAATCAGCAATATAACCTTTCCCTTCTTTGGGACCTAGGAGATATGTTAGATCACAGTAGGTGCTCAAAGGTTGATCTTCGTATAGCTATGCATTGCTCCAAACTGCGTATGGCTACTGTGTGTACGTGGCTAAGCATGTTAATGTTGGCGTCAACTGTCGTAAGAGCTGCTTGTAATCGTGCCACAATGTCTTTGGGAAACTGTGGTGGCTCGGCATGTGGGTACACCAGTGTTTTGAAGTAATCCCGCAACCCCGCAAACCCATGGTGCAAGGGCTGGTGACCTTGGTGGCTATTCTACCGGACCCCTACGCCCAATGCACTGGTTGGGGTGGACGGTGGGCTTCATTAAGTAGTAGCCGCACTTGTACCCCATAGCGTGCAGGGGCATCATCACACTGATACCACATCTTCTACCACACAAACAATGGTACGTCCTTCAGCAGTCCAGGTATCACTACGTCTAAGAACTGACGGTATCTGTTGGAATAAAAACAATCTGGTAGCAAATAAGAGCCCACAATCGCAGCTCTAACCATTGCCAGCCCATACGTTTATGCTTGAATAGATGCTATTACGCAAGAACGCGAGTGGAGCGCGTGTTATCACTTGTCTAGAGGTGATTGTTATGGTTGCTACACACTCCCTCTCATGTGAAACAGGCTTCATCAGTCCACAGAATGTGCCCAATGAAGTTCGAATCCATAGAATGCTGCTGCTGTAGCCACTGGCAAAACTGTCCCCGGTGAGTCAGAGGTGGAGTTGCTCTGAGTGGTATGAGTGGTAGGCATCATCATGCAACACCGGCAAAACTGACCCCTGTGATATGTGCATTGTTTGTGCGATGTCACTGGAGCTGCGCAATGGCTGCTGTTGGCATCTTCAACACCTGCTGTCCGTTCGTTGCATAGTCTTATACACAATAATTTATTGATTTTATTTTTCAATCTCACAATGGAATATAAAACTGATATTTAATTTTAAATTATGCCAAAAATCTAATTAACTGCAAATTGTTTTAGTTAATAATATGTATTTAGTTAAAAGCCAAATGATTAATTTATTCAACATGTAACATTATTTGAAATTTTAAATGTTTAAATTATAACAATATCTGAGTAATAATCATATTATTTTGTGGGATAAAAAAATATCCAATAAAAAACACACTCATGCTTACAAAATCTGTTTAACTAGATTAATCTACTGACATAAAGAAAACTATAAACAATCATTTCAACATAATAAGAATTAATTATTGGTACCTATTGATTTTATATATCAATAACATTTGGTTCTGTAATTAGTTGTTTTCGTTCATGTTGGCCAAAATCACTGTCAATATATTGCATAGTTGTATTTTAAAGTCAATGCAGTCAGAAATACTATTAGAGTCAAACAGTGAAAATACTAAACATACACAATTTGTTCCTCAAATGAAGCAGGGTTACTGCCATCGCTTGGCGAGATGAAGTCTGATGGGTTTTGAAGGTACAGCGACCAACTCTAGAACCATTTCCACAGGCTGAGTGTCCACCAATGAGAGTTTAAACCTCTTAACCACCTGTTGACAAGCAACACATCAAATATTATTGAACAAACTTATATACTAAATAAATTGTAATCATTCTTACCCTGTCTGTAAGCATTCCATTTGAAACTAATGTTTGTTCCAAATAAAAGTTACTGATAAAGTTTCTATTAGAGAATGCTAAACATTGTAAGGTAACAAACCCATTGAACATACATTAATAATACTAGTATAATAATAGCGACCATGAATGAATTAGTGCTTGTAACTGTAGATTACACTATGGAACTGAAATTATCAGCAAGACCCAGCAATGTTTTGGCCCACTTTAGGTATACGGTCAATAGCTTTAATGAACAAGAATTAATGGACAAATAAAGTACTATAACATAAATAGCAGGAACACTAAGAAATGGCTAGTAATGTGACTAAACAAAATAAACAGAAATTAAATTACACCATGAAGAATTGGTAGGCAAGAACAGCAATTATAATAGAATGTAAGAGGAACAAAAACTAGCTAATAATAAATATATTAATGTATTTAACAGGAATAAGGAGTAATCTATATTAATAAAATAAAGAGTTGGTTTATCATGATCATTGCGTGATCTCTACCACACACAGAGACTTGACATTTTAAAACTATTAGCCCATGTGCAAAGATGACGTGTGCACCTGAAGGCCGAAATTTTACAACTACTTTAATTACATTTTTTAATTAACTAGAGTTAATAAACTTTTTTTTTCTGTTTGCTCGAAGGAAAGCAAAGCATTGGCCAAGGTAGCCATACGCGTCCACTCTGGACAACGACGGGTACTTTTGATAACAATCGAGTAAACGTTTTGGATCAGGAAAATTACTATTGGACTTATATGAGATTTTCAAAATTGGAAGGGAGAATTTAACCAATCTCATATCATATTCCTGATATACATATAACTTTTAAAAAATCCATATTTATATGGTTGTTAACTCCATTAATTAGTTAAAGATTGCATATGAATATCTCTCAATCACAACAATGTCTTAAATTGCTGCTTATTCCTGTCTAAGCCAAAAATCTTACTGGTATCTTAAAGTATTAAACAGAAATTGAGTGTCTCCGTGGTAACAAATGGTAAAAATAATGTATGAAATTGTAAGAAATAGTATAAAGAATTGAAATGTGATGATTAGACAGATTCCAACTGCATATAGCAGTAAGAAATAGTAATATAGAATAATAAGTGCATCATATAACATACTTTTAACACTAAAAATATAGGAAAGGAGCTGTGTTAATTATTATGTATTAGAGCAGGAGTTTGCAGTAACAAATATGAATCCTAATAGTCAGTATACACCAGATATGATATATCTGATGAGAACTAAAGAGCAACTGGAAAGAACAAACAGTGATTACTAAAGTTATATGTCACCACCCGGCCCCTACCTCATGAGCAATTTGTCAAGACGGCCACTGAGCAGGAAGGGATTGTTGGAGAGGAGCGTTGTAAATAGTTAACCTGGAGTTTTGTTGAGTTTCAATGCTAACTAAAATGATGAGGTGAAGTCAGTTATAATTAAGTCCAAAAAGAGGCACCAGCCCAGGTCAGTCATTCTGTACGTTTACTATGGTAGTCTAACTCCACCTCGAACTGGGGACCAGAGTGTTCTCTAGTCTTGTCACTATGCCTCTAGCTGCTACTGTTCTAGTTTAAACCCTTATTATAGTTTAAAGGTGTGTCTTTATTTCAGAGTTTGTGCTCACTTTCATCACATTAATGTATACATTTACACAAATTAATCTAATTGTAATTGCAATTGTAAAAAAGAATCAATGTCCATTTCCTATTTATCTCTTGTGAGTTTTTATTTTTGTGTGATGACAGGAGTCCCACCGAGGCCAATTCGCGTTTTTTCTCGGGAGGTGATGACGTGTGGGGTGTTTAACTTGCCACACGGTACATACCCATTGCTAATAATGTAGTTGATCCATAGAACTTTGAGAACTCGACAGTTCTACGAGAATACTATTAATATACACCATCTGATCTATACGACAATGGTTTGTGCACTATCGCCAAACTGAAGAAAAAAACCTTAGGCATTCATCCAGAAGAAAAGAGCCCTGCACACCCAACTAAAGTGAGTGAACGGCCTCGTAACAAACCACTTCTCCAAACAGCAACGGAAAACAACACTTAGCTCGTAATCAAGGCTAATTGTGAAATACCATTATGGAAGACAAATACAGTGTTATACATGTTATGTTACATATATGTAATATCAGGTATTAAAATATATGTGAGTACAATACAAATGATCCAGTGTTTCATATCTGTCACACCCACAAGTAGTGCATTTTAGTGGAATTTTTCAGAACTTCATTCTCTCAGAGCTATTTATTTATTCTTCACGAGCAGTCATCCTTGGTCATAATGTCGACAAAGGCTAGTTGAATTATCATTTATAACACAGATGAAGTACTTGATACGTTGTCAGAGTAGTATACAACTTATGTATTGTTTAAAAGTCAGGAACGCTGCCAAAACAAATAAATCACAGCTGGAACAAGTAAGTACAAGGAATGTTCTAAGAATGGGAATCTGTCAAATGCCAAGTGTTCGTGGCTACTGGGAATAAAATATGGTGTTATCCTTAATCTTGGATGTAATGGCGTGAAATCAGTTTGAGAAACTTCTCACTACTCTTTATTTCAAAGAAAATTTTACTGTAACTGATGAAGGAAAAAAAATTATGACAAAATACATAAAAAAAGGCCATGATTATCTCTTTTTCAAAAATCTTGTTTGACAGAAGTCTACGAAAAAAAAATCAAAGTGTAGATAAAATAATGATAGCCTTCAAAGGAAGGAGTCACCTACGCCAATTCATGCAGAATTATCCAACTCGTTGGGGATTCAAAATGTAGGGGAGCTGTTCTCAAACTGGGGTCCACGAGCACCTTTCAGGGGGTACGCGAGCAGCTCTCAAGGGAAAATGGCAAAATGACAAAGGAACCTAAGGGAAATCCTAATTGTTGGCAATTACCGTTATCCTGGTTATTTACCCCCCTCTTTTCCCCTATTTGCTTTCAGCTGAAGACCAATTTCTGAAAATTTTCAATCCTCCACTAGATGCCTTCTACATTAGCAGTTGTAATCTTTCTCATTCTTAAAGAATTTGAAGCATCTTTCCTGAACTGATTGAGGAGCCTGAAAACAATCCGGCCCCCCAACCTTCTACCCGTCGCCGATAACAATCCCTGGATCATTGTTGACAGTTTTACATATAGAGAATAGAGTAACGAAGTTTAAGTAGAATTAGTTTTGTTTTTTTATATTTTTTGTTTGTTCTTTTCAGAAACGGAAGGGCTTTAAATTTCTTTTTTTTTTACATTCTCCAACCTTTTCTCGTATCGGTCAAGATAGATAAGTGGCTAATTAAACCAACCCAACCTGTTAAAAGGGAAAGACTCGAACCGGAAAGTGAGGCTGCCTCTGGTGAAGATGATGTTTGTAAAGATGTTGATGAGCCAACGGATGCTGAATCTCCTTTGCTTAGGCCTGCTCATCAAAATAAATCTTAGCTTATGTTAACCAAGTATGATTTTGAGTACTTGTTTTTTAGGATATTCTTTTGCAGGAAGTGAGTCAGAACCTACCTCTTAGTGTTATTTGTATTGAGACCCTTTCCAACAATTAAATGAAGCCATCTTTGTAAAGAGATACATTTTAATTCAAAATATGAGAACCTGAAAGGTAAGCCACTTGCCTTTTTAAGCATAAGGAATCTGAAATAAAATTTGGTGGACAAGAAATTGTATCTTTTTCAACTCTTAATATGAAGGACCGTGAAGCATCATTCAAACTCAAACTCAATTTACTAATAGGAAGGGCTGAAAAACCCCACATTGATGGCGAGTAATATTTTCAGCCTGCTATGGTGTCAGGTGTTTTTGGTGAAAAACAAGCAAATCTGCTGGATGTTATCCCTTTGTATAGTGATACTGTGTCTCGCAGTAATTTCAAGTATGTCTAATGAGTTGGAGGGAAAACTCATCAATAAACTGAAGTCCACAAGATACTTTGTTGTACAGCTGGACGAAAGTATATATCACACAAATATGGCGCAGTTGCTAGCATATATTAGATGAATTAATTCTACCCACGCTGTGGCAGAAGCCATTTTATTCTGCAAGGAGCATATCGGACAACGGTACAGGAGATATTTTACATTAGCGATGGTTTTGTAACTTAACGTGGTGCAGACTGGGATAAGTGAGTTAGAATTTACACTGGTGGTGCACGAGCTATGACTGGAAAGCATAGTGGTGTGGTTTCCCAGAAAAAGAAGGCTACCCCACAGGCAAAATTTGTCCACTGTAGTCTTCACAGGTAGAATCAAGTTACTAGGAAATGTACAAATAATATGAAAATAGTATTGGCAGAAGCCGTGTGAAGACCGTTAATTTAATAAAATCCAAAGCAGGCAAGTCCAGATTATTATAATACTATGTGAAGCAATGGGTAGCGAGCATAATTATCTTCTCTTCCACACTGAGGTAAGGTGGCTTTCCAAAGGAAATTGTCTCGTGCTCGTTTGTATGAAATTACTAAATGAGACAGTAAGTTCAAGTTTACCTCTTTGACAGCAAGTGTGAGTTTAGTGACAGTAATTGACTATCTTTCAGTCTACTGCTGTAATTCATGTAGTCGTAAGGGAAAACGCCTTTTCGTAGCAGAAGATCTACTTTATCGAAAGGGATATTTTCATGGAGCATTTTAAATTGAGTTTTCCCAACAAGCAACAAATTTTCAACCAATTTTTCAAGAGATGTGCTAAAAAACTGGAACGAGTCAATAAATTGTAAATAGCCAAGACTGAATGAGATATACTTGTCCATATTGTTTGGAATACATGATATTCTTCTATCTGTAAGCTTCCCAATTTCCTGCATGATAATATGGGCGTCATATTTTTTTAAATTATGTAATATGACGGTATTCTCTTGGTATATTGAAACTGAATATTGCACTTACTATGAGATGCACACCGATAAGCCCCACTGAGATTGTCGTGCGGCAATCTTGTGACCGTTCCGAAATCGAGTGAACCACCGAGAGCCCCCAGTGCGCCCGTAATTAGTGTCCAGAATTCTCTAGAGGCAGCGCCAGGCTGAGAAGGGCTATTAAGCCCAACACTTAACAATAAAAGGGACCAAAAGACGATCCAGTGGCAGTAGCGGGACGGGAATGTATATAGGTTAATTAAGACTAATTCTAAGAGTGTATATATGTATATGTTTAATATAAGTTATAGTGTAAGACTAGGGAGGAGGGTTGGGCCCAACCTCCTCCCCACGGATAAAAACCGTTGATGTATGGATGGCACAAAAATAATAAAACAGAAAGGTAGGACAAACA
This sequence comes from Timema podura, assembly GCA_033556935.1. Classification (NCBI taxonomy): domain Eukaryota; kingdom Metazoa; phylum Arthropoda; class Insecta; order Phasmatodea; family Timematidae; genus Timema; species Timema podura. Next base: position 46,514,125 of record JAVRXN010000003.1, read on the forward strand.
AGACAACCAGAAATCATGTAGTTTCTCTTTGCGTACACTCTTTTATACAACAACCCTACCAACCTACCTATAGCGCTCAGAAACATTCGGGCAGCCACACTCCCTCTGTTCCAGCGCTCATGAAACATTCGGGCAGCCACATAAATACCACTCCCGACATCCTTTCCTCTCCTACCTTTATGCCCCCTCCTCCACCTTACCGTCAACTCCACAGAAGGAAGAACAACAAGATGACAGTGGTCAAGGGACGTGGTCTTGACCCAACGCCTTCTCGCAGATACTACATATGCTAGCCGAAATAAATTCCTTTTTTTGTTCAGGGGTTGATGCGCATGGGGACAACATTTTTCTTCATCTCAATGATCATGGTTTCTTCTTCAACAAGTTTATGAAGAAAGTTATCTACAACATTTCCACCACTATAGACAACAGGGGGCTTAACACATTTACCTTCGGAATTGACAAATCCTGATGGCGTGTGCTTTGTCATTTTTGTAGTTGAGGAGTGATGGGGGTTAGGTGCACACCCTGATATTTTAATATTAAAACACTCAAAATCTGCATAGATCACATACGGGATTTTTAGCATATGTCAAAAATTCCACTAATATTTTATCCATCAAAATCAGAACACCGCTCTCTATGCTCATCCCTGAAATTTTCCTTAGAAAATCTATACAAGCAATATTTGCAAAAGTATGATTCACCATCGTGTCTGGTCAGTGAGCTTAGCAATCTGCTCAAGTTCTTAATAAGACAATAATGACCCCATCTACATTTTAAAGAAACAACAAATCCACGTGATTTTCACGAATAACCTTAGTTATATTTAAAGGGAATATTTCCCGTTGGTAGCCATACACATTAATAGATACATTATTTTGTTTTTCAAACTTAGCTATTTGTGGTATTTGCACAGGATATTCAATACCATCCATATTTAGTTTACCTTCCAGTGATATATACTTACTCACTCGATTAGCGTGCTTGTCAGCTGCGTATAGAAATGCTAGTACAGACCAAAGAAAACATTTACTGTCAGCATTTCTTATATTAATTAGGGCATATTTATTTCTCAACTCTTCTAGCAATGGAATATAGCTGGAAGCAGCCAAAGGAACATATTTAGCTAGTTTAAGCTCTAAGTATTTCACACGGTCCTCAGACCAGCCACTTCCCTTGTGGTGGAAAGAAGAAGCTGCTTCAATCATGTAAGTACATGCACCCTCAATCTGCGATTTTAATGCGTCAGGACTTAGAGTGCCGATACACTTACTGCGAAAGTAAGGAGTGATTGTTTCCTCTCCCTCCTCTTCAACATGAGAGTACTCTACACAGGCAGATGTATATCATCTTAGATTACCCATTACACTAAGTTGTTGGGCAAGCTTTGCTTCAAACTTCCTTTTAATTTCGTTAGTAAAGGCTAAAAATAGCGAGTCTTTCGTTGTAGAGAGCTTGATGATTTTGACTGTACCATTCAAAGTTTCTGAAAAATTACAGGGGTTGTAATCTTCATCAACATTGAGATTCTCATTAGATTCCTGCTCTCTTGAATTTGAAACGTTGGCAACATTCCCCAGTGATGTTGCTCCTGTTGCAGTGCAGTTCTTTAGCTTGTGTCGTAATAGACTATCCCGCCGTGAAAATATTTTTCTGCATTTATCACAATCGAAAGACTTCACCTCCCGACTATAGGCCAGTTCAGCCTAATTTAGTAATTTAGTCGAGTAGCGAGTAGTTTAGTAACTAAAATCGATGAACTGACCAAAAAACGTTCGCACTACAGTCGAGTACGAGTTACAAGTGAGTGAGCGGTGTTTCAAAATGAAGTGAATACGCAACAAAGTAAATGCGCTGATAAAAATTATTGCAATGGCTATTTTACAAGAAGTGGAGGAAGAAATCAGTGTTATGAAAAAGAAAAAGCTATGGATACGAAAATGGATTCAGAGAAGAGATGAACTAGGAGCTACTAATTCTCTTCTCAGGGAAATAGCATTGGAAGATCCTAAATAATACTTTGGAACTTTGAGAATAACCGAAAATTGTTTTAATTTTCTGTTGATGAAAATGCAGTCGCGTATTCAACGTAAAGATTCCCATTTAAGAAGTGCAATTCCCGCAAAAACAAAACTACAGGGTGTTCTCTACCTTCTTGCTTCTGGATGTAGATTGAGGACCCTCACACATATATTTCAACTTGGAAAATCAACTATTTCAGAATTCATTACAGAAGTTTGTGACATGATTTATGAATCATTAAAGGAAGTCATCAAGGTAAGATTAAATAAATTATAAACATAATTTGAGAATCATTTATTAGGGAAAGAAAATAAGTTGACATATAGGTTTAATTATCAACATTAGCATTAAGCATTGCTGTTACTATTATGTCATTCGATAAAATTGTAACGTTTCCTTGCGTTTCTATATTAGACATGTTGTAATTTGTAATATTACCGAAAGTGTCCGTAATATATTCCGAGTTATTAATGGATTCTTGTATCAGCGGCTCTTCGTAATAATTGTTTTCACTATATGTTGAAGCATTACTACTATATAGTTAGGCTTGCGAAACGTACCACAACAATGGTGTTGTAGTGAATCTATCTGGTAAAGATTAGGTTTGGAGATGCTGTCGTCGAATTCTATTTATGTACAATTGAATGTGTTCTTGGGACTCTAGCGTCAATAGCAATGGCAACGATTTAAGTTGAAGACCAACGTGTTTACCTAAAACCTCAAACTCATTCTCTTCTTATGTAGATTTAGCAGCTTCCATACTAGAGTGACCATACTAGAAAGCTGAGAAAGTTTTGTCTCTTTTGTAGGAGGTGGCTTGAGTGGAGGTGATTTAGGTTTGGGTTTAGGAAAATTATCCACTGCGGTGTTCTGTTCCTAAGTATCTGTACTAATCCCAGTATGTGAATTATTTTCGCAAGGCTGGAAAATAAATAAAATATTGTTATAATATACTCTCTGATTTCCGCGATTATTACTCATTTAAATAAAACGATTTAAGCGAAATTGCACGGGGTGGACTGAGAAAATACATTTTTTCTCTATCAAAATAACATCTGTGCAAACTACCCACTTTAAAACAATTTAAATCAAAACTAAATAAATGTGTTTTTCTCAGTCCACCCCGTGATCACGAGTGCTTCAAAGGACTCGAAACGTCGGGATGTAAAATTATATAACATATGCGATATAGTCCGGTTAAATCGTTTTATAAAAATATTATTATTTCTAAAGTATGAATCTATGTAATCCTTCTTTTCAGGTTCCTACCACAATTCTTACATAGGAAGACCATTTTAACTAAGCTTGTTGGATGAAAACAAATAGATTAAATAGATTAAATCTTAATTATAGTTAACTTGACAATTATTCATTATCACTCCTCTAGACGTGGAAGAGAAGATTGACACCAGAGAAAACAGCGAGGATATGGCGAAAAACTTCGCATACCTACACAATAAGTTAAAGCCATTATATAAAATTATAAACACTATCTGTCTGCGAGTAACAAGACATGTGTGTGCACAATTATTTCACCTCCAAATGGTACACCTAGAAATAAAATCAATAAACATGGTAAATAAGATAACACATGCGTTACTGTCTGAATCCTTTAATATATCGCTATTTACGAGTAAATTATTATGATAAGCCTAACTCATATTAATTTCTTAACAACTTTCATTCTGTGCCATCTAGTGAGGAAGGTTGGTACTTATAATTTCTCAGTGTCTTGTGTTAGCCCGTACATATAAGTATTAAAACATAGTTGCTATCACTACTCATACAATATTTTAATTAATTAATGGGGTAGGATAATGAAGGTGTATATATATATATATATTAGGGGTAAGTGTACCTGCATTTGTGTGGAGGGAGAGTTTGAAATAATGTAGGGAAAATACCCTCAGTTTAATAGGGTTGTGCTCGAACTCTACCCTCCTCATCGAACCATACTGGACGAGCTCCACGATTATATCTGCATGTTTACCAATGCAAATATAAGGTTTTACTTAAAAAACACATCGGAAATATATAGTGATCAAAAATCATGATTAACTCATTACAATAATATTAATAGAAATAATATTCACCTGAAATTATGTTCTTGTTTAAAGCCTTAGTTAAAAGAGAAAATATAGCAACCATTTACTATTCTAATATTTCACTACTACTCAAACGTCACTCGGTAAAGGTACTTCGCAGTGAGGAGTATCAATGCTAAAACCCCCAAAATAATATCCTCTGATCCACTACTGATCAATGCTATTATTATGAGAGAAAGTGACCCACCTGTTCTATGAGAAGGACCAATGTTGGAGAAAATGACCCAACTCCACAGTGAGGAGGATCTATGCTAAAACCTCTAAAATAATGTTCCCCGATCCACCACTGATCAATGCTATTATTAAGAAATAAAGTGATCTACTGACTTTATGGAAAGGATCAATTTGGGAGAAAGTGACCCAACTTCGCAGTGAGGAGGATCAATGCTAAAACTCTAAAAATAAAATTGTTAACCCCCAAAATAATATTTCCCGATCCGCCACTGAATCACTTTGAGAAGTCTTAATATTATCCGTATGGGAGAAAGCTACCCACCTCAATAGTAAGAAGAACCCAATATATAACTTTATATAATTAATGTCAACCACCCAAAATAATATTACCTGATCTGCCACTGATCAATGCTATTCTCATAGAAGAAAGTGACCGACCTTCCCTGTGAAAACCAACAATGTGAGAGAAAGTGACCAAACTCCGCAGTTAGGAGGATCAATGACATAGCTCGAAATAAATGTCAATCCCCAAAATAATACTTCCCGATCCGCCACTGACTCATTTTGAGAATTCTTAGTAGTATTCGCATGGAAAAAATAGCCCATCTCAATAGTAAGAAGGGAAGATAAAACTTGAAAGAAATATCAAACACCCAAAATAATATTTCCTGATCCATCACTGATCAATGCTATTCTTATGGGAGAAAGTAACCCACCTTCCCAGTTTAGAGAAACAATGTGGGAGAAAGTGACGAAACTTCTTAATGTGGAGGATCAATGTTATTCTTATGGAAGAAAGTGATCCACAGCATTCAATGTTGTTGATCAATGTTACTCTTATGGAAGAAAGTGATCCATAGCATTCAATGTTGTTGATCAATGTTACTCTTATGGGAGAAAGTTAGCCAGAACATTCAATGTTGTGGATCAATGTTAATCTTATGGGAGAAAGTGATCCATAACATTTAATGTTGTGGATCAATGTTAATCTTATGGGAGAAAGTTAGCCAGAACTTTCATTTCAACCACTACTGATGTCACACTGTAAAATCGGTCAGTTTAACTGATAGTGTATGGGCCCCTTAAGGTTTTTATGCGGATTATAATTTTGTTGAGTCTTCCTTTTTTATGGGTAGCATAAACGATAAGAATACCAAATAATCCATTTTTAGAATGTTTGTCTGTTTGTTTGTTGCCAGTAAGCTCAAAAAATACTCATTGGATCGAAAGAGGACTTCTTCTGTGGTACTCCTTTCCTTATTTTTAGGAGAACCATGATAAGGAGTGTCGACAAAACCGGAAAAAAGCAGTGAAAAAGCATTCGTCGTGACTGGTATTGCGGGTACAAAAGTTAACAATTGATGTGAGCAGGGAGGGAGAAGATATGGGGTGAGTCTGTGTTTATTCTGGACTGGATAGAACTAACTCTAAATAGGAATAGAGTGTAATGAGGTGGACTGGATAGAACTAGCTCTAGATATGGATATGGAGTAATGAGGGGGACTTGATAGATCTAGCTCAAGATAGGGATAGGTGGCGTACTTTTTAAGTGCAGCAATGAACCTTTTGAGTTCCTAATGCCCTAAAGTACGTAAGTTAGTTACTTATCTTAGTGGACTTTAACATTATTGTTGAATGCTAGCGGATTTTTGTATTTGTATTTATTATCTTACTAATGTCTTGAGGTTCAAGGGTTTAATAAATATTTAAATTTTGAGAGATTAAAATACGTGATGGTTACCTAGTACATATTGATCTAGGAGGACCAGTAAGCCTAATTGAGGTTGTCATGGCAAGAGTTGGACGATTATTGACACGATTATTAACTTCACACTAATTTATATAAAATTAATTGTATTAAGAGGCTAGTGTATAAGTTCAAACCATTACAATGAAAATTAATTTAATATTTTGACTCACCTCAGCCAATGTCAAAAGGATTTGTGACTCAGCAATTTTGCGGCCAACGCATGATCGAGCTCCCATAGCAAAGGGTAGGGAAGCATATGGGTTCTCAACTCCTCTATATGTCCCTGCCTGGTTTCGACACCATCTATCTGGCTTGAACACGTCTGGTTCGGGAAAATGTTTGCCATCACGGCCACTTGTATACAACGACATTACAATTAATTGCTGAAAACAAACCAATTATTAACTGAAAAACATTAGGTTGACACTTAAAGGTATTTTTTAATATGAACGTCGCGTTTGGTAGGAGAAAATTTGTATTTAAAAGCGAGTTTTATAAGAAAACAATGTTATCATTACAGAAAGTTAATGATTGGTTCAATTTTTGTGTTTAATAGAATTATGTTCCAAAATATAGCAAACTTCATGTTGTATTGATACTTAAAAATAAAAATAAGTTTGTTTGCTTAGATCTATTTTTTCCTTTGTGTACATATATTTTTTTATGTGATTTGCCATTGTCTACCAAGAGGTTATTCAAATGTTACAGAGATCTACACACATTTGTTATTTATTTAGATTGTCATTGAATTATAGTAATCTAGGTTTGGCTTATTTTGTATTTCAAAGATCTCCATTAATCTCACCCCGGATGAAATCTTATATCCACCCAATACACAGTCTTGTGGTAAGAATCGGGTAAGAAAGGGTGCAACTGGATACAGTCGTAGAGCTTCTCTCATTACCCCCTTCAGAAGGGGTAATTGTATAACATTTTCTGCTCCTTCTATACCCTTCAGTTCTTCATAAAGTCTGTCTTGTACTTCTGGGTGCTGTGCAAGCAGATAGAACACCCATTGCATGGTATACGCTGTCTGTAAAATAACATTCCAGTTTAATATCTAAAATGGTTTAATTGATTAATAAACACAACTTATTACTGACAAAATCTACGTGGGGTTGAGATAAAAAAATTACACGTACACGTAGAGAAGATGGGAAAACCATGTAAGCCTACATCTATTTCGAGTTGATTGTGGCAAGTTATGAGCCACGACCTCTCAGTTATTGATACCGAGTTAAATGCAGGTCTGAGAATTATTGGATTTGGGACATGACCACGCTTGTTATATTGCCAGTCCAGTTTCTCTTTACAGTTTTAAAACATAATTACAGAGAATACTAAATTCACTAACCACAGTTTACTTAGAATTTTCTATTAATTGTAACGTTTATGCCGATAAACGTTACAACAACAGAACATAAAGCTGTGCAAATGAACATTATTCAAGACACCAAAAGAAATAGACAGTAAAAATCTACTCACCTGATGCCCCATTCACCGCAGACTGCCTCACCGGCCGATCGAACACCTTCCCCCCCCCCCCCCCCCCCCCCCCGCGAGTACTACATCCTCATCGGAGTGTTGAGTGAAAACTAACAGGAATAAAGGCGTGTCGAGTTAGACACGAAATCACCTCTATGCATCATTGGAATGTGTGACGTAGAAGAGGCCACAAAAAAAAAAAAAAAAGAAAGAAGGAATGTTCGAGTCTCTTCTCCAAGTTTATAGTTTGTTCCTCTCCATGAATTACCACCCCTTGCCTCTGGTCCGTGTCGGTGTTCTGTTTTCCCCCTTTGTTCCCCCCTCTCAGAATTAAATCTTAAATCATTTATATACCGGTGTCGTTTAGTTTAAACTTCACTTCTTGGTTCGGCGGTGTCGAAAGACATTTACTAGGATGATATTAAGGTATAAATTCTATTTTCGGACTTTGTAAATTCAAAATTCCCTTTTGGACCCACGTTAGTTATTTTCAAAACTATATACTTAAAAAATCAAAATGTAATCATGGACTAAATTTAGGTATTGTTTTTTAAAGAGAAATAAAGTCCCCTCAGGATGCAAGTCTTTACCATGATTAATTTAAATGTTTATAATGATAGACTACAGGAATCATGTTTAATAGCCCATCTGGCTCACAAGGTAATTTTTACTGTAAACAAAAGTAACTTTATATGACTTTGCAAGGCCACGCATGGAGGGTGGCCTATGAGAGCCGAGGCGTCTCATTTTCCCTTCCGGCCGTATATTTTGGTACGCACTTGTTTTATATTTTGTTTTGTAGACTGTGCCTTTTGCACAATAGGTATTTTTGATAGCAATGATACCCTAGTCAATGAGAGATATTACAATTATTTGTTACAAAAAGATTACAGTTTGTTGTTTGTTGAACTATTGCCCAAAGATGGCCGAGTTAAACTTAGCTGTATGGCGGATTGCCATAGAGACCCAATAGGGGCCGTGTTGTAAACTTTTTGGTATTCATATAGTCCTTTTTGGAACACGTGTCATGAAGACTATTTCACCTTTGCGGGCTTAACCCATTTGTGATGACTACTTTACTATTGTGGGCTTAACCCAATTTATGTATATATTTACCTATTTTTCTTATGATTGTTATTCCTAATATCAATATATATATATATATTCACTAATATTGTTATGTTTCATAATAAATATATATTATTTTCATTCAAATATTTTCCTTAATATTAGTTAATAAGTCGTAACTCTTTGATAGTCTCGTCCTCTTCCCCTGATATAATTTTTATATGTCTATTCAGCTAGTGATATTAAAGAGAGAGTTCATGATAACTCAAAGTGATGTATAGGTCAGAGAGATAGGCCTATTCGTCACATATTGTTCTATCGGCTCCACTGCAAATATCATTTGTTGTATTTTTTTTTAACCTTTGCATTCAGTTTAAATTTGTGCACCAGCCTTTGTCTATGAGAGAACATGGGGGTGGCACATAATTTATTAACTTTTATAATTATAAAAGCTGTTTATGACATCTATGACCATTGCTCAGTTTTAATTTTCACGTATAGCCTTTAATAAAAAGGTCAAGTGAGTAAGATATCCAATAAACACTCAAAATCCCACTCAAGAAAACTCTAAATAATAAGTAAATTACTGTCGATAGAGAAGATCAACTTGGTCGTACCTAAAAGCAGTAGATATATTTTATTTTATGGGCTATGGATCAAGCAAAAAATTGTAATTCACAAAATTGATTTAACTTTGGGAAAATATGCTATATATAGGCTGACCTAAAAGGAAAGTGGGGGAAAAATTATATAATGAACTGAAACTACAGGTAAAATGCGATATTAGTCATAAAATAACGTGATGGTATGTAGGTACCAAAAACACATATTTTTTTTAGAAAAACATGATGTAATGACACTATTTGATCAGCCCTTGAATTTACATAGTAAAGGTAATACGATATAATATTTAAAATATAGTAATACTATTTATTTATTCGGCTGAAGAGTCGCAATGTAACGTATATAATTGAAGGTATTTCACCATTCTCTCTTCGTTGGAAGCAGGTAGTCTCAGAGTCCAAAAGTCACTCTTGGCCATTAGAGGTAGCATGTTTACAGCGCTTCGGACATTTCTCATTCAGTTTAATCCAATCAATAAAATTATCGATTGAGACGCTTAATTCGCGTCGGGCATACAATTTAAATATTTTAATCTAATTAAGTACCTGTGATATCGGGTTTCGTTATCACCTTACTTAGAACTGTAATGACATTAAATAAATAGTTAATTGATATTACATCACCGATTTAAATTTTAATCAAATAATAAATCATACCAACATAATCGTTACACTATTGTCATTCAAACGAGGTGGCATGTTTGAATAATTAACACCCCTACCCCCGTGAACGGATATTACAAGCCCAAAGTGGTGGCACGATAGAACTATAGAGAAAGTATACAACAGAGAAAAGTATACCATAGAGAGGTAATTAAAGGTTAAAAGATTCAGTCAACTTTTTAAGGTACTTTTTTTATCGAGTTTCAATAAATTGTAGTTATGTCGAGTGACCACTTCCAACGTAGGACCCCTCACAAATGCTACATTTAAATAACATAATGGCAACTGGAGATGTAGTGAAAGAAATGGTGCAGATAAATATTCATGGGAGAAAAAAACACTTTCGCTCAAGTGGCAACGCCCTCTACTCACAACCTGAGTTATCTTATACATGTTCCCCTCTCACAGAGTAAACGTTTTTCAAAATGTCGAAAATGTGTCACCTCTATCTCCGATGATGTCAGCAGAGTTTGTGAGAATAAAAACGTAGTGAAATAGGGCTATGGCAACATGAGCGCGCCCACTTTTTAATTCACTTTTAAACATCATACTTTATCCTCCAAGATATTTCATACAGCGTGGTTTAGATTTAAATCACTTACAATCCAAATTATAGGCAGACTTTGGAAGAAAGACGTTACTGAAACTGCCCAGACCGATTATGTAGTCATCGGGCGTTTCAGCCATAATTTTAACATTTGAATAATTTGTTAAATCCTTGATAGTTATGGGTTATTCGGACTTTACCTCCTACTAAGTTTCTGGTGGTCACGCGGGTGACTCTGGCTTTGAGTACTCTGATGTATATAGGCATACACTCTAGCGGCGGGTATGCTGGTGACTCTGGGGGTGGGGGCAGTGGCTGCGGTGTCGTGAGGGTTTGTAGCGGGTGGTGTGGAGCTTGGAAGGGTGTTGGAGACCTGGACAACACGGCCACAGCGTCCTCTCAGCGGAAATTGTACACAGCATATGTCATATCACACAGGTAAGACTCCTCGATTCTCTCAATGTGACAGTGTGTGACAGTAGAGTCGCAGAACTCGATATAGCATCACTTCTGTGGCATACCTCTGTCGCGGTTCACAACTTGGTAAATTACATGTTTATCGCTCATGGCCACACTGTGAATATTTTCTGATATCATATTGACACGCCCCACAATCGTATGACTCACAAATATTAAATCAATATAGCAAATTCTAAGCTCAGAGAGCTTACCTGACAGCTAAACGTGGTTGACGGTTTGTAGGGTACTTAACTTGTCCACTTTCTTTATACCTGTGCAATACAGTATTACAAGTCTTTAACTTGCGCAGTTGTATTAACTGCACAGGTGCTCTATGTTGTTGTTAACTGCTTGACTCTTCGGCCCGTCTCTTAAACGCGTTCAAAGTTCATAGTAGTAGATGAACCTGGTTTTATTCTGGTGCAGGTAAATATATATTTCTCGTTACTAAGCTCGCACACGTCTTCATCTGTTAGAGTACCAAAATGACAGGGTAAAAATACACAAATTCACCAGCTATGTAGGCTATTAGGCGTCTCCTGAACTTTGTACTGACTGCTTTTAATTTATCAACCAAGTACTTTTGATCGAAGATTAGATCCCACAATTTTACGGTCTGCGCGGCGTCAATAATATTTACCAGCTGCTGTAACTTGTCCATCTTGGTCCGCTCTACAAACACTTATAAAAGAAGACCAAATTGGTCCCCTATATATTCACCCCCTCCCTCCTACGATCAACGTCACGAGGTCTTGCGGTAGTATGAGATGAACAGGGTCAATGACCTCATGGTTTCAAGAACGTGATATATTCCTGTTTCAATTTGTCTTGTTGAGCCGCCAAACTAGCGCCAGATATGAGTCATCTGGGAATACCCGTTGCTGGAGAGGATTGCGACACTACCCATTTCTGTCTCGACACGTCGAGCCTCCAATTATTCTTGTCTTGACTTGTCGAAGTGCCAATTTGACGACGGTGAGTGGTCGATTCATGTAAACCAGCGTATATTTACCGTTACTCATCAATTGTTCTCACGCACCCACCGAGTGCTGATGTACTCTCTGAAATCCGACAGTTGGTTTTCCTGAACCAAATGCTGGTACAGATTCTACCTGGTCTAATTTTATCAATGGAATATCTGATTTACCAGATTTAATTGATGTTTGATTTAACCTTATTTTTCGCTCTCGCAAATGCGGGGTACACTCAAAACCTGCGAAATATATCAAGGTTCGAATCCTTATGGGCACGCCGTCTAAATGTCAGGCTCATCTAATTCTGGCGGGGGAGGTTGAAATAGAATCCCTGTTGGGTAAACTGTTGTTATTTCTCCCTCAAGGTAAAAAAAATGCTAGAATATTTTCTTAATCATCCCTACCACATTATCTTAATTAATATATATAGACGTTTAGCCAGAAAGGGTGCGTGTAACTCATATAATTATGGCGGAGGAGGTTGGAATCGAGTCCCTGCTGTGTGAACTGTTGGTAGTTCTCCCTTCAGGTAAAATTCTGAAAAATTTTCATCATCCCTTCCACACTATCATAATTAATATATAGTCTTTTAGCCAGAAAAGGGTGCGTGTAGCTCATCTAGTTATGGGGGTGAAAGTCAAGGGTTCGAATCTCCGCTAAGGTGTATTGTCACTAGTTTTCACTAAATGGTTTCCTTCTCCCTCACTCCACGTAAACGCTGGAATATTTCTACCCTTCTCCTCCACTAATAGTGGTCCATGTTGGTATGGCGGATACCTACATCCACGCATGTCAACGGATGATACCATACAACCAATTTTAATAGATGTTTGTTGGGGGAATGGCGGCCCCAAACTGAGGATTATAAATCACCATGAGGCTTCCGAGGCCCCTGATTGTACATAATCATAGCTGTGTCAATGCTCTCTAGTTGTGACATCACCGGGAAAAAACCCATTACCACATAGATGGGGCAAGGGGGTGGGGAAGGGTTTCGACATCATTCAAGGTCGTGATCTATTCCTGTCTTGACTGGTCTTGTCAAGCCGCCAAACTGGCACCAGGGTTTCGATGATGTCATTGGGAAAACCCATTACCACATAGATGGGGAAGGGGGAGGGTTGCGACACCAAAATAGATTCAAGGGCTTGCGAAAGGGAGCCATTGCTGGTTGCTCACACTCTACACTAAACGGCCGTCAGGAGAGGTTCGTCCTGCGCCCTCGCTAGCGATGCCGAAATTTAATGGGACGTCACGAGAAGAGTGCCCGACGCCATAGACTTCACGTTTTCCCTACCAATAGATAAATAAAAAGACTACCAATAAACTTCAACGCAGTACCAATCCTACCCAGACACACGATCCTATGCGCACTCATAAAAACTAATGGGACAGGAACCAACAAGTTTAGACAAGAATAAATCAGCACCGTACAAAACAACCCAATGAGCCAGAGGTCTATGCCGTCACACATTCCAAAATAGCACGATTGTGACATCACACACAGCATTACGTAATAATCACAATGCACACTCTCTCAAGATCGGGATCAAAGTTCAAATTGTGGCTGATGGGGCCCTACTAAGGTAGTATGATGTATTTTTGTGACAGAATACTGTCCAGTGTTAGATTATTTTAAGTTGATGTAATATTGTGACAGAATACTGTCCAGTATTATAATGATGTATTTGTCACATAATACTGTCCAATAGTATAATGATGTATTTGTGACATAATACTGTCCAATAGTATAATGATGTATTTGTGACAGAATACTGTCCAGTAGTATAGTGATGTATTTGTGACAGAATACTGTCCAGTAGTATAGTGATGTATTTGTGACAGAAATACTGATCCATATTATAATGATGTATTTGTGACATAATACTGTCCAGTAGTATAATGATGTATTTGTGACAGAATACTGTCCAGTAGTATAGTGATGTATTAAGGAAAGACAATGTGTTTCAAAGATTCACACTAATCTCTTGAGTTTTTTGGTTATTATTTATATACTAGCTATTCATTTAAAGTTTTGCAGGATGAGTGTAATTAATTTATTGTTGACAATACTTACAGTGTCTCCAGCCGCCATGACAAGGTCTGCTACTATCCTCACAACATATGTGTGGTCGATTTTCTCGGCTAGCAAAGCCCCAAGTAATCCTTTCTTGCCTTCGCACTCTGAGATCAGACTCATAACTAGTTTATTTGCTGTAAAACAATTTGACACCAATAATTAAGTTCATTTTCAAACAAACCATTTTAATGGCAGTTTGGACGTTGGCAGATAGTGTTTGTACTATCTTTAAGCAAATTTACTTTTAAAATGCTATATGTTAAAGTTAAATAGCAAGTATATATTATAATTATATTTCGTAAAGTTCAACCATACATACAATAGTGAAAAAATATAAGCAAACTCTACAGTAATTTAAATGTTAAAATTATTTGAAAAAAAAAAGATTAGCTCAAAAGAGGGTTTTTAAGTGATCTATCTCCTTTGATATAGACCCCTTGCTCATATGTATTCCTGATTTTAATACACATTCGATATTATAGTAAAAGTTCTTAGCTTTTTTAAGGATCATACTAATCTCTAAACAAGGTCACTAGGAATAAACTCTTTGAAGCCCTTCAACATTTACTGGTATGAAAGATGTGAGTGCAGCTTTGATAAAAGTACCTCCTATTTGTTGTTTTTTGTTTGTAGGAGAGCCAGTGAAATTTCGAATTAAGTTTTTTAGACGATCGCGATACATCCTATCTCTTAGGGGTTACAAGGAAGTATAAATCAAAGCTATAATCCTAATGAAAAAATGTGAGTGGTCTAATCAAAAGATATTTTTCATCGTCGAATAGATCTGCATGTCTAGAATTTTCAGCAAAATAATGTATTATTGATCTTAAAGTTCCACACATTGTGTTTTTAACTTGTTCTATGGCAATCTTACATAACAACCTTGTGGTGAATATAAAATATAAAAATATTATTATTATTATTATTATTATTATTATATATTATGGATTTCCTAGATCAAGATATACTTTAAATTAAAAGTAAATAAATGAATGAATTTAATGAATTGATTTTGTATTGGGCGCCAACTACCAACTCCTTTTATTTTATTAGGTAGGTAGATTTTTATTAAATAATATATTAACCAGTAACTGCGACGAAGACGCCCCTCTCTCAAGACCTCTGAAATATACCTAAGGCATTAACTAAGGTTGGACACTTTCAATAAAGGACTTCCTGGAACAGATTATTATTCTTGACATGGACACCCAACATACTGAAACTATCTAAAGATGGGGTGCTATGATCAAAATACAATGTACATTAATATCATAAATAAAATATGACAAGCCCAAATTGGTTCCTTACTTATTTTTCCAAACAATTTTAGAGAGTCCACAAAAAAAAAAAAAAAAAGAACAAACTCATTGACAATCATTTTCCTTCTTTTAAAATCACATCTGGCCTAAAAGAACAATATATGCCGAGATTACATAACTAATAAACCAATTAAATTTTAGCACAGTGAAGTGAAAATAAAATAAATTATTAAAAATAAAACCATTGTATTATTTGAATTTGCAAATAAACACCAAAATAATATATAAAATTAATTTTAATTTCACATAATAATCTAGCGATATAATAATAATAATAATAATATAATAATAATAATAAATAATAATAATAATAATAATAAATAATAATAATATAATACTCTTTCTCCTGTTAGGGAAAATTAGTTCCTCAAATAATAACTAGATGTTATAAGCGTCCAAAAACATAAATGAAATTAAGATCTTAATAATTCTGAAATAAACCACTTTATAAAGCGTAAAGCGTTAAAATCACCCACAAATATAAAAAATAAGAAGCATAGCATTTGGCAGTTTATGAATCAAAATTAACATAAAGGAAAATTCAATAGAGTGAAATACAGGCAAGTAGATTCTATATACTCGTATATTTTAATTGTAAATAAATAATTATTAATATCCGAAACTTTAGGAGCTGTGTTATCTGATTGAAATAACAAATAGTTATAAATCGTAAGTAGTCAACGGAATCAAGTATTTGAAAGAATGAGTCAACGTCTATTAAATTGATATTATAAGTAATTATTTTATCAAAAATAACATCACAACCTATAACAGAAAAAAAATTTTTAGTCCTGGTAAAATTCAGGTAGCGGAGATTAATCAAGCAGAATAAGACTTTACTAAATTCAATAGATCAAAACTCACTAATTAATTATGGTTACATCAGTGGCGTAGCTAACATTATGAAGAAGGTAGAGTGAGATTTTTAGTCACAATCGTCTTTAACTAATATATATTGTAGCCCTACTAAGTTTAGTAATATAATGTTAATAACTGATTTTTGTTCACACGCACATATGACATGCATCAGTTTTTCTCCTTACATGTTAAAACCTAGATCAAAATTTATATTTTTTAAATTTTTTTATCACGCACGTTACACAAACATTTGCTTCAGATTTAAAGTAATTATAAAGGTACAACGTGGCCAAAAGGGAAAAAACACAGAATATTTCATAAAAATATAAAAAATATAAACTATTTTGTTTAATTTACTTGTTATGTATCATGTTCTTTGTAAATAAAATACTTCTTACAGAAGGTCCATGTGGATGCTTATAGTCAAGTAATAGGGCAGACATTTCATGCCTGATTATTGTCAATAGAAATCTTTCCTTAAGTTCTATACAAATGATTCTCAAACTTTTCTTTCTCATGGAACAGTATATCCCCTCAATATGAAGTGCGACAAACCGATCGTTTAAGTTGGCAATACTTCAAACTGACGTCAGACGCGCATGCGTTGCTAGAACCTATAATATAACCATTCTCTTTGAGTGTATTGTGAAAGATATGTGCTTTATGTTTGGTGGGTTTTGAAATCAGTGAATACGTTTTGTATTTAAACTTTGTGTTTATTTTTGGTATGGTTTTAATATTAAAATGGTAAGTTTTTAGTAAAACGGGATTTAATCCCTAATGAATATGTGGAATATCAAGGTAGAAATGAACATGAAAACCAACAAGTTGCAAGTGTGAGTTCCATGCAATCTGCTCCGCAGGCAGTACCGATATTTGGTACAACTCGCAAGTACACTCCGTCGAAATTGAAAGGTAGCAACTTATTGGCTCAGCCCACGCAGTATGCTATATCTCCACACATGACTACAGAATAGTTTTCCTAGCTATGCCCAAGGCCGAATTTAGAGAAAGCCTTAAGTCCTTAAGTTATTTCTTGACTGTGGAAAGGAGTGATGGGGGAGAAGTTATGTCTTTTTGCGATGTTCAAATGGTTTGATCTACTAAATTAATTTTACTTTTTTGTTCTCTTCCTGATAAAATAAATTACTCGTTACATACCTAATTAATTAACTAATCATTAATATATGGGTTAGCTTTTTTTTTAGCTGTTAAGGATTTAACCCGCCACACGTTATTTTGGCAGCAGTGCTATCCACATTTATTGGTTTCACATGGTAACATAAAGCAAGTCTCCCCCTTTCCAGAGTCTTAATTCTGTGAATAGCTAATTATGAATGTATTAATGACTAATTATTATATTCCACACATGTAACGCAAATAGCAAATTAACCCTAAATGATTTTTACATTGTTTGTAAGGGGCTGCGTTAATATTTTTTTAATTATTTAAGGGTCCCAATCTTGATTTAATATATTTTATATTATTTCCGTATAAACAACAAAAATTGATAATATCTTATCCATTGGACATATTTTAGTTATAAAAGTGAATTTATTTGTTTCTTCAAAGTTATCATGACTGTCTATAACTTCGTGGGATCATAGTTCGATTCTATACTTTAATAATGGCCACAATATAGATATAAGTTAAAATTTTGATAACTACTTTGATTGAGAAAATGGTAGTTTATTAAGATATACGTTGAGTATTATTTTCTAATAAATTTAATGTATAATGTTAAATGGTATTTTTGTTGTCAAATATGCTTTTTTACTAAATCAATTCTGGAAATCCAAACAATAAAACTGGCCATGTCGTCTGTAAGTATTAATATAATATCAGAGTGAGGAGGTTTAAATAAATGAAAAAAAAAGGGAAATATTGTTTTTGGTTTACAAGCTTCTAAACACTTTACATGATATCTCTGCTTTTTTAAGGTTTGGAATGTAAATGTTTTTAAGTAAAAAAATATTTTAGCTCTGTACTGTTTTTAAGAATGTCTGTCTGTTGGCAAAGATATCTGGAACTGCATAACCAATTGCGATGCATTTATTTATATTTTTCGGATGTCTGCTTAGGGAGAATCTAGCATATATACAGTAAGGGTTTGAGTTTAGGTTAAAGATAGGGCCGGATTAATTTATATCTGTAAATTAGGATCTCTGGAACCACTAACCGATTGCGGTGCGATTATTTGTGTCTAATCAGGTGTTTCGGTGTGAGTCCCGGTGAAGGGCCAGCCAATTGTTTGTATACATTTATGGAACCAAATAGTTACTATAGTGTAATTTTCATTATTCTGTAGAGTAGTTAGCCAGGCATTATTTAGTATTGTAATTATTATCGGGTGTTTTGGTGAGTTCCGAGAAATGTCACCCGGATATTTTTACATATCTATGGAACCACTTAACCGATTGCGATGTATTTGTTTCTATTTTGTAGGATATTAATCCAGGCATTTTTAACATGATAACTTAGTTGTTTTGGAGTAAGTCCCGAATAAATTCCAACCTGATATTTTTTCTGTTGCATAATATTTATAATTCATTTCACCCCATTTTTGTGCAGTTATTTATATCAGTAGGAATTTCATCCATTCAATTTTAGATTTTATATATCAATAGGATAGGGCTGAGAGTCCCCGGAGAAGTTGTGGTTTGACAAGCGATGACGTAGTTTTTCTAGTTTGCAGCAAGGTGTAATAATTGAGCCTGGTGGTAGCAGAGATGGTTTGAAACCGAGATCCTAGTGGAAGTTGAAGGCGTGGCATTGGAATTTGTCTAAAGGTGATGTTCCGTAGGAGTGACAGTGAAATTTTGGCGTTCACAATAGTCTGAGGTGGTAGAAATATTTTTATTTGAATGGTCGTATTTTTAAAACCACACTATATCGTTAGTGAGACCGTGGGTGTTGTTTAGTAAAAAAATTGATTTTTTAATAATTGATAATATCCACGTAAACATGAAGTGCAATACTATATTTTTGTTTATATGTTATTACTCTTTAGTTTTGCACGTGTTATAACTTTTCAATGAAAAACAAGAATCATAATATTATAGCGACTTCACTATTGTTTGTTGGAAGTTTCAGAGACGGTAATGAAAAATAAAATATACTCTATTGAAAAACATTCAATCAAACGTAGACAATTTATTCTATTGTAATTTTTCGTGCTACAGCGAAAGGGATAATATAGCCAAGAAAAGATGTTAGAATATATTTATATATCAAACAAAATTTACAATCGCGTCTTACTACCCGTCTGGGCTATATGCATATTAATACGCTAGTGAATTATGGTAAATCAGGTTGAATTGAATGTGGATGTATCCATATTTACATCGAGGAAAGGTTCGAAACAATTTAGGAATAATCGTCCTCTATAGGCTCGTCTGAGATTCTAGCCCTAACTTCCCCATCATCGACAAACTGGACTAGGATTGCATGAGATTTAAAGAAGTGGAATATGATTCGTGTAGCAACTATTCGATTGTTTGCGTTTATATAATTAGTTATAATCTAAAACAGAAGTGTGTCTTTATTCAGCCCAAAGGTTGGCTCCACTTGGCTGGTCCATATAAGCAGATCTTAACCCTCAAAATCCATTTTCCAAGCCCATAAATTACAATGTAGTGGGCTAAAATTGTGTTCATAAGCTTAAGGACAGGTTTGATACCAAGGAGGTGGGAACAATTTACTAGTAAATTCTTATCACTACCCATAGCCTACCTCTGTTAGTTAAGATGTAGGGATTTATTGATATAGGCCTTCATTAATTTCTAGGTAGGGCTTTTCACGCTAAATTGGTTATTTTAAAACCGTATATTTTTTTTAAATATTATGTTTAAACATTTTAAAATAGTTATTGACTCATTACTGTGGCATAGAACACTTTAAATATGCTTATTTCTGTTTTCAAGGAAGCAATATAGTAATATGTAAGCTTAGATAACTCCGGATTATGTATGTTAAGAACCAAATAATATATATATAAGCACCGCACCCATTCTGGTTTTACGCCTGTATACTAATAAGCTAATGCTGAGGAAGGCTGAATTTACAAGAAGTGTGCTCACATTTGCGTTGAGAGAGGGTTGGAAATCATTTAAAAACTCTTTCAGTGAAACCAACTGGTAGCAAACCCGGATCTCCCCGTTATGGTCAGTCTAGTCTATTGCGAGAGTGGAGTCTTCGAACATGTGACCACCGAAGTCACTGAATCCTGGTATACGTATATAGTCTTCTTATTAAACGATTTTTTTCTAATTTGTTTTGTTTGGCCTTCGAGTCAGTGCTTATTGGTTGTTGCCGTGAAATGTGTATTTGCTACGTGGTTTAATAGGACGGCCTGTCTTCACCAACACACTATAATCATTTCCTCTCCAGCCATGCGCTGTCGATAGCTAAGAGTGTAGTTATTCAATTGGATGTTGCTGGCTAGGCTTCTGGAGTCAAGGAGGCAATAGACAAGAGCATTTTTAAGGAGGGTCGAAATAAGGAGGGGAGAATGGGAGGATCTTAAGTGAAGAAATGTGAGGAAGACAACGTATAAACTAGCTTGGATGTCAAGATAATTTAGTCCGTTTTGCCTGTGACAAGGAAGTCAGGGTTCGAATACTGATTAAGTTTAATTAGGTGGTATTTCTTAAGTGGTTTTTCATGCTGTGTATTTCAGTTAATCATGGCGTGAAGGACAAGGTTCGAATCTTGTGTTAAAAAGTATGCACATGAAATATCTCATTATTTTGAAAATAATTGTTTATCAATCATATTTAATTCTATTTTGGTTAATATCTTAAACCATTTCTCATCGTCTTTTTTTTTTTCTTCTACTTTCCTTGCAAATCACGTTTTTACGTGACTTGAACATATTATTTTATTCTTAAAATGGGAAAATATGGCAGCGTAGTTCAAATATTGACATATTAAGAAATAAATGGTATGGAAACCCACATGGACTTTCTCAATCTACTGTTTAAAAATGTAGATATTTACTCATAACTTTTAATATATGTAAAACTAAATAGTATACACTAGCAAACAAAGCATAAATTGCACTATACTTATGTAAAACTTTTTTGAGTCCCGGTTTTAAAGATTTTATTTTTATTTTTAAATAATTAATGTCCTCATTTGTATGTTTGGACCAATAAAAAAGATTAATATTGGGTCCACAAGGGTCAACACTTCGTATTAAAATTTCAACTTCTGATCAACATTTTATTAGGTGTTGCACATCTTCAGGCCAGCGCATTCATATTAAATTCCTCAATTATAAATTTTGACCAATAAAAAATGTAAATATTGACTATTGAGTCTAAAATGGAGATAGATCAGTGCTGTACAATCATTCCTCCTAAGAGGTTTAAGGGAAAATAACATAAACATTTTGAGAGAATTTTATTTAATTACTCTATGGCATTGGAGAATTATTGCGTTAAATTTTAAGTAGTATATATTTACAGCTAAAGCTTACAAAATTGTATTAATATATTTGCCAATATCTCAGAAACTGTTGGTTTATAAAAATGTATTCCGTATAAAAGTTTTTATTCTTAATAGCACTACAATTTTGAAATGGTAAGTTATTTAGTATCTCAAATAGTTGCGGAGATACGGAAATTTTCGCTTCTGTAAAGTACCCTAAAAGTCATTTTTATGGGAAAATGAAAATAGCCAGTTTATTTATAATCTTAATCAATGCCTAGATACGAATTTAAATCAAAATCGTTAGAACCGATTTTGAGAAAATCGATATTTTCTCTTTTCTTCCTTTATAAAACTACTCTTAATTTTAAGTTTTAACAGACACACAGACAGACGGCATTGCAAAGACCATTTTTAAGGGTTCGAAAGGTCATGAGACGTCAACATCCATCATAGATTTTTTTTAACGGTTGCAATAATTAAACTTTAGTGTTAGAAAAGTTAAAAATTATATATATTTGCGTATAGCTTGAAAGTTATTTGTTTTATAAAAATAGGTTTCGAATAAAATATTTGTATTATAAATAGATCTACATATTTATAATGATAAGTAATTTCATATCTAAAAGGTTTCGGAGATATGTAAAAAATTAGAATTTACGCATCAGACCAGAGCCCTTAAAGTCAATTTTCCGAAATATTGAGAGTATCCATTTTGTGTGAAATATTTATAAATGTGTATAAATGAAATTTAATCAAAATCTTTAGAGTCGATTTTGAGAAAATCGACTTTTTCTCTTTTTGCCCTTCAGTAAACTACCCTTAATTTTTGGGCTGGATATTCAATTCCGAAAACACCTCGGGTCAACCATATGAAAACCCTAGACACCAAGTTTTAGCCCGATCGGTAAAATAGTTTAGGCTCTAGTTGGAGGTACAGATAAACAGACAGACAGACAGACGAAAAATCAAAAACCACTTTTTCGGATTCAGGGAGTCATGAAACGTCAAGATACAACAAAATCTCGAGTTCGATTTTTTTGACGATCACAATATTTTCTCTACCTGTAAGATAGATAGAAAGTTAAAAGGATTAAAGTGAATATTATGGATGTCTCAAAATAAAAACATTTTCACTACGCTGTATGAATTTACGGCTGCTATTTAGTTTTATTTGCGATTATAGCTTTAACTTTAAAGTCCTTACTAATTAGTTAATATTCTTGGCTATAATTCAAGGGAGACGTTTAGGAAATCATATTTGAAATTGAGTTGGGCATAAAAGATTAATTTTTTCAATGGATTTGCCCTGTCACATTCCATGAACTACCCAATAGATGTGGTGTATTCAAGCGTTCTATCTTAGGCACATTTTTATTGAATTTTTCACCATCGCACTTAATCACCCATTCGGTATACACGCATGTATATTAATTACTCTAATTGAGTAGGACTAAGGAAGATATAGTTTGAGAGTTAATGTACCCAAAATTTGGTGGCGGTAGGGTGTTAAAGGAATTAGGGAAAAACATTCTCAGTACATCTATCATGGATTCAAACCTCGAATTTATCATGACTAAAAAACCAAACTGAATAAGCCGTACATTTGGTCATAGTGCTTAACTGTGCCGATAGTTAATATTAAAGTCCAGTAGGCTATAATTTTGCTTTGTTGATGTTTATTATATGTATTTTATAACTTTTATTATATACTATACGTTTTTAAATGACTGGGTCAAATTATTATTATTACTATTTATATTCCTATAAGTGGCTCATAGGAGTGAAAACTTTCACATGATGGAAACCTCGAAAAGACGGCTCATTTGACCAAAAGTTGTTTGTTTATAAGTAGGAGAGCAAAACAAAACATCAATCCTTGGAGTGTTTGAACTGTGTTTCAAACTTATTGTTCACAGTTAATTCAGCCATGGAACGATATGGACGTTTAAGTGACGCCGATAAAGGAAGGATTCTGGTTTAGTGGAGGCAGGGTGCACGGACAGTGAAATTTCGCGTACAAAACCGTGTTCGTGAAAAACAGTTTCGCTTTGGAAATCTAGATGGAATAATGAAAACAGCCTCAAATGTCATTATGGTGGAGGTGCTTCACGCAAAACTACTCGGGCACAAGACACCGTGCTAGTTTCTTTAGCTCAGGTGAGCCCATATTTAACAAGTATACAGATTGCTGCATGGGTTGAGATTAATATGTCAAAAGACACAATTTTGGAACGCTTAAGAGAAGGTGGCTCTATTAATTTACTGCTGCTTCAAAATAGAGATTAACAGAAAGGCAAAAGCTGGCTTGACTGAATTTAGCACAAGTAAACTGAGAATGGCTATTAGAATTTTGGAGGAGAGCTATTTTTACTGATGAGAAGGTATGGAGTTGATCAAATTATGGTCGTGTGCTAGTGTATCACCCTAAAAATGCTCGTTTTCAAACACCCTATGTGCATCAACGCCGCTATAGTGGTCGCTTCTTTATCCCGAGCTAGGGGTGGATTTCACATGCTGGTGTGGGAGTAATGTGGAAAATAGATGGACATTTAAGAAAGGAACAATACTTGTGTATCTTGGATAACGTGATGATGCCATCTGTAGGGGATATCTTTCCCATAGGACCAACTGTGTCTCAACACAACCGCTCACCTGTTCATACTTCTCGGTTAGTGCAGCAGTGGTTTGCAGATCATGGAGAGGACATTGATGTTATTCCATGGCCTCCATCTGGCTGTGATATGAACACAATTGATAAGATATGGGCAGAAATGAGTAGGATTCTTCATGAACGTAATCTGGATATTAGGAATTCTAATCAACTGTGGATGAAGTTGAAGCTGCTTGGGAAGAGCTCTCTGACAGTCCACGGTATATTGCAAGATGTATGTGCTTAGAATGGGAAAGGGGACAGATATGCTACTACAGAGACAGTCATTATTTGCAAGAGTGTCATGGACTATTATGTAGTAGCCTGAGTGTGGTTTTTAGTAATCATAATTTTACAATTCTTAGTTTACCTCATCACGATGAAAAACTACAAAATATTTCTAACATATTCTATATATATATATATATATATTTAAAATATTAATTATTACATAATAGGTTTTGTGTAGTTTAGTAATGACCACACACGATCACATAATTGACACTATGTGTGAATAACAACATAGTTATATTTGAATTATTAGTTCCAAATGTTTCCACCCCTTTTTATGTGTGCGTTAGGTCTATTACTTACATCATGACTTGTGTTGTTCCACTTCCTGTTGTGTCAAACCATGTGCTTACACCGGTCGCTATGTTATCAAACTTGTAACTTTCATTTAATATACTAATCCATTTATACAGCACACAAAAGATATAGTGATTATTCAATTCCATGAACCTCTGTAATTATAACTGTAACAGGTTATGGGCCCAGTCAGCGCGGATTGAATTATTACTGATGGATTGGTAAATTTTTTTTGTGTAAAACACGGCGTGTTGTTCGTGGTCGTCAAGGTCGTGCGATAGCATCTTAATATTTAAAAATAAAGTTTGTTACAAGTATGGATAAAATGTATTTAAACATGGGTGCTAAGCTTGAAGGAAGTGCAAATCGGAATGTGTGTAAATTCCAAGTCAAAGTTATACTACAAGCTATGGGGTTATATGGCTTGGTCGATGGGGGTGAACCAAAACCGGAGACAACAGCTGCAAATTAC
This sequence comes from Timema podura, assembly GCA_033556935.1. Taxonomy (NCBI): domain Eukaryota; kingdom Metazoa; phylum Arthropoda; class Insecta; order Phasmatodea; family Timematidae; genus Timema; species Timema podura. Next base: position 46,539,398 of record JAVRXN010000003.1, read on the forward strand.
GCCGACTGGATCTCAAAGGACGGGAAAGCTCAAGGAGTCATCGTGACACATCTGAACGAAAAGTTATAGTGCACATAATTAACACTACATCATTCGCGGAAATTTGGACAAAACTGATGGAGGTATTTGAGAGGAAGTCTGAAACCAGTCTGCACCTTGAGCAACAGAAATTCTTTTCACTTAAGTGTGAAGAAGAAGATATTTTAACCTTTTTCGCAAAACTTGAAGAAATCCGAGGAAAAACAGCACAAATGGGTGAAAACATTCCTGACAAAATGTTAATCACGAAGATATTAATGTCGTTACCAAATAAATTCAAACATTTTGTTGTAGCCTGGGAATCCGTACCGAGGAGAAACAAAGTATTGATGAGTTGAAAGCACGCCTACTCATTGAAGAGGAGCGGCAACATGAGATAGATGTACCGGCAACTGCAGGAAATTCTGTGGCGCTGGCGAGTAAGAGTTACCCGAATGCGGTGAAGTGTTTCAAATGTGGTAAAATAGGCCACTACAAGCGAGACTGTAGATCATCAAAGGGACCTTGTCATTTTTGTAAGAAGGTTGGTCATCACATTAATTAGTGCAAAGTTCGATTAAATAAGCTACAGCATAAGGGAAACAATAATGCAAACACAGTTTATCATGCCAAAGGGAACGCGTTCATGGCCAACTTCAATAATAAACAAAATTGGTTAGTTGACACAGGGGCAAGTGAACATATGTGCTACATAAAGGAACAATTTGCGACATACACAAAACTGTCCGATGTTAAAAAGATCGTGATTGGTGATGGAAGTGAACTGGATGCAGTAGGTTATGGAACTGTAGAACTTAAAGCGTATGATGGTAGGAAATGGATTCAAACAACATTGAACAATGTTTGGATGTACCAAAAATGAAGGTGAACTTATTTTCAGTGAGGAGTGTCATAGACAGAGGCTATCATATGACCTTTGACAGTGAGTTGTGTAAAATAATGAAAGATGGCCAAGTGTCTGCCATTGGCCATGTATGATGTACATTATGCATTTCAGTTCATCTGAATATGCTGCTATAGGTTATGGTAAGAACAGTTTAAGCGAGTGGCATGAACTTCTAGTTCATAAGAATATGGAATATGTGAAGAAGATATTGGACAAAAATAATAAAATGTATGAAGCAGATGGGAAAAGTTGTGAAAGTTGTCTGAAAGCAAAAATGCAAAAAATTCCATTTAAGCGGAGTGAAACGTCAACAACTCGAACCTGTGAACTGGTACACATGGATGTGTGTGGACCAATGGAAGTTCCATCGCTCGGTGGATCAACGTATTTTCTACTAATAAAGGACGATTATTCTGGATATAGACATGTGTATTTTTATCAAAAATAAAAGTGAAGTGGCATACTATGTGAAACTGTTTTTAATCCTAGCTGAACAAGACTCGGGTAACCGAGTGAAAATAGTACGAACAGATAATGGAACAGAGTTTGTAAACAGAGAACTGCGAGGGATATTTGATGAAAAAGGCATTCGACACTAGACATCTGTGGCGTATACCCCTGAACAAAATGGAACGGTGGAAAGGGACAGTCGTACAATTGTGGAAGCATCAAGAGCCATGCTAATGGCTAAAAACTTGGATAAAAATCTATGGGCTGAAGCGGTTAACACAGCCACATTTGTGCTAAACCGAACTGGGAGAAGCAGTGTGCCTGATAAAACTCCTTATGAACTTTGGTTTAATCAAACGTATGATGTAAAAAGCTAAACATATTTGGTTCACAAGTGCATGTACATGTTCCAAAACAAAAGCGACAGAAATGGGACCCAAAAAGTGTGAATGGACTATTCGTTGGCTATGGAGAAAATACAAAAGGGTACCGGATCTATTTCCCCAACACAAACACAGTGGAATTGAGACGAGATATTGCTTTTGTAAAAGATAATAAACAATGCCAAACAAATGATGTTCAAGAGTATGGAAGTAAAATAGGCCTAGTTCCGAAATTGAACACACCAGAAATAAAAAATAACCAGGAGGTGATTGAAATTCAGGAGTGCAATCCAGATGGCAGTGACTTTGAAGAACGTGACGCAATGAAAGAAGCAACCCAGCCAGAAGACTCACAAGATAGCTCTGACATTAAAGGAGCGAGAGAAGCGGGTAAACGATTTACGAAGAAACCTGTATGGCATAATGACTATGAAATGAGTTTCATAAGCATGTTGCAAGAACCAAATTCATATGAAGAAGCAATAAATAGTGTTCATTCTGAAAAGTGGAAAGATGCTATGGACAAAGAGTTAGGTGTGCTACTTGAAAACAATACGTGGACAAATGTGCCAACCCCGGTAAACAAACGTGTAATAGATAATAGGTGGGTTTACAGAGTGAAACATGATAGTGAAGGAAACCCAACTCAATTTAAAGCACGGCTGGTAGCCAGAGGCTTCCAGCAAAATTAGAATTTTGAAATGTATGATGCATATTCTCCTGTTGCGAAAATTACTATATTTCGTATTCTATTGGCTATTGCAAATAGGTTAGGTTTACCAGTCCACCATATGGACGTTCGAAGTGCTTTTTTGTATGGTGATATAAATGAAGAAGTGTACATGCGGTTACATAAGGGCTTAAACTGTGATGATAATTCTGTATGTAAACTTAACAAGTCATGTACCATCTTTTACCCCCTTCTTTATTAAACCCTGGAAGAGTGCTGGAGGGTAGAAGTGACACAAGAGAAGAACATGGACAGATTTATTAAATGTAACAATAATAAATGGTACATAGTACTATACAATGTAGTGATCATGTACCGTGGAAAGACTAACCCTGCTCCGTCTGCAAACAGTACTCACCCCAGCCAACGGACGTGCTGCAATTTCACATTAGAACTATGATCACGCCAAACAAACGATCAGAATCGACAAATGAACTGTGTGTGTGAAGTGGCATCTGACCCAAATTGTGAACTGCAATTGCCCGTGAAAACGCGCATGCGCAATAAGGACTTGTCTGGACATTGGTAACAGGAGTGACTCCCACCCCCCCCTGTGTCAACGTCGCTGTGCGCAGGCGCTAGACTCAAGAGATGAGCGCTTCATGGCGTCATCCTGGCCTCCCCTAGTTTCCCCCTTCTGAATAAGATTGAATATAAGCGGGTCTGTTACTATGGAGGTTACTCTTTGATGCCTTACAGATATTAGGCGTACATGGGCGATATGTAGGCCGCTAGGACTAAACTAATGTAAGTCTATCTAAATATGTAGGGATTTATCTTCGGACCATTTGGTTGCTAAATTCAGGTCAGGGTTCTGGTATCGGTGTAGATCTGCTATAATCCTGTAATTCTCGTCTTCGGACCATATGTGTGTAAATATTCAGGTTAGGGTTGTAGTCTTGGGGCAGATTTGCTATATGTTTGGAATGTTAATTTTTAGGGAAGTAATTTGTTACGAGTTTGTTCATGTATAGGAGATTCAAAGCTAGTGAAAAGCCAGATACTTGGTATAATGTTTGGGGAAGTAATTTGTTACGAGTTTGATCATGTATAGGGGATTCAAAGCTAGTGGAAAGCCAGATGGCTGTGATTCTCGTTGTTTAAAGTAATTATTTTGCGGGACTTGTTAAATATTATTAGTTTATTTGATGACGGTCAGGTTAAGATAAAGTTTGGTATTTACGCTCGCCATTTCGTGAGACATTTGTAAATTAACAAATAACTATGATCCTTATATATGACCTTTTCACTTTTGGTCTAATGGATAGGTCTAGGAACTATAGGGCCCTAACATGTTCTTGTTATGATTAAGGATAACTAGCTATTCCCTACATACTCATTATATTCATCTTATTTCTAACTTTGTTTTAATAATCACAGCATATATGAGGTTAAATTTAATCAATGTTAAGACATTGATATATTTATATAATTTGTTTTTGTCACGCCTAGCTAAATGTGGCGTTCACTATTACCGAGTCAGTAGTATGGGGGATTTAATCATCCTTCCAAATATTGTAAATTTGTGTATGAAATATTATTCAATATAAATTTCTATCAATCTTATTGTAAATAATCACACCAATAAATTAGCCGGTGGGCCATGATTGTGAACTTTCCTTGTTTATATTTAATTGCATTGTCCCTTAGGCATAGTTGTGTATGTTCAGGCGTGACATTGGAATTACTGGGCTTGTAGGAAATAATCAATAAGATCCCCTGTGTTTACTCTTCTTTTTGTACAATTAGATACTGACTGCCCGAGTTAGATGATAAGGGGCTTAGGTTGTTCTAGTGAAAGAATAAGCCCGCGGGTAGGGTATAATCAAAATTGCGAAACATTATTCAAAACAAGATTTACTCAGTAAAGAACATGACCTAATGGTTGCTAAGTCAAATTTAAAGTTAAAGTTTTGTTCATGATTCACTAAATAAGATCCGACCCGCGGATACCAAGTTCCAAGGTTCATATGTATGGTTCGTTGATTATACTAATATCTTGAGATATTAACATGTAGAGTCCTTGCATAAACTCTAACCGTCTATGTTCATTTAAGCTATATATATATATATCACTCAGCATATTATCAATATAAAGCTAAGTCCTAACTAGTTATAAGATAAATATCTTAGACATGTCTGTAAAAACCACAAACAGTTAATCTAACTCTATCAGAATATTAACTCTTATACTTTCCATAACTACCCAAAACTAAGCTTAAACAGCCTATACATCCAACTTTACACAAAACAAAGGCTAATGGTATTAACTAGTTTAATATTAGCTTGCAAATATTCCATTTGGACCAAAAGCTAAGATTAGATAAGCTATACATTCTATGCTTCGTAAGTAACAAAATAATTGACTTTAAACAAGCAAAATTCTCGCTTCCATGCATCACGAAACAGGCAATGGGCAAGACCAACAATCTATAAACATTCTGTTTAATCGTCATAAATGTCGGCTATAGCTAAGTTTGAGCAACCTATCTATTAAATTCTCCACAAATATTAAGATTATTAAGCTAGAACAACCTATACATTTTAATTGTTCAATCTAACAATATTTCCGCTTGGCGAATTCTATAAGATATGTTACTGTTCATGGCGTCTGAGAGACGAGAAACCTACACATTTAACATATACATAACAGACCATGATCATTTAACTTTAAATATGGAGCCATGCTCTTAGTCTAAAGATCAGAGATACAACAATATGAAAACCTAATGTTCAAACACGCCGTAGATGGCTATTGCCATCGTTTAAAGTCTAATAAAGGTTGCCAATAGCAATTTAACTCAACATGCGCTAACATAACGTAATGAAGAACATTTATGCCTAACACAAAATATAAAAGCACCAAAGGCTCTATCTAAATTTATGTTTCATACAATAATATAGTTTTACAAACTCGTTAAATGTACCCCAAGTTGTACTGGTTAAGGTAAGAGAAAAGCAAGCGCCTAGAGTACGCTGACAAAAATCTAAAAGCTACTTTCAAGCAACCCGTGGATATACCACTTAAAAACCCATCATCAATAAAGTAAATTAAATTTCTGGAAGTTAAGCCCAAACAATAATTTAGGAAAATAGTTTCCCCCCATAATATCGCCCAAAAGGAATTTTGAATAATGACAAATAATCTCAGAAGAGACGTAAGCTGGAACCCTCACCTTAGCAAAGCCAGTGGTATAGTTAGTGAAGAGATAAAACACACAGTCTATTTTATACCATTTCTGAGCGTCGATTTCTTCCTCAGAGAGGGGGAATCCAAGGGGAAGGGAAAACAAACGAAAGGAGGCGAGCAGCGCTTGAGGTGGGAAAAAGGTGTAACTCTGGGAACTTATAGATAGCGCTAATAACATTTAATTTAGGAGAACCGGAAACTGCTTGAACCAAGTCAGCGATTATCTTCTTTGTGGGCGGGGCAATAATCTCAGCTGGGCTGAAGACTCTCGCCCCACTTTAGTGCATGTCGGAATTTTCTTGAGAGTGTCTGTGTCCGTGACGAGCCGTCGAGTGGGCTCGTTCAACAGGCAGTTGGTGAGTACAGGCCCATATTACTTGACGTTGAATCGTTTGTATTCGCCCATGTTTTGCCATCGTCACAGTCAATATATGGCCTAAAGAAGTTGCCAAAATATTGGAATTTGAAATTTGACAATGTAATAACAAAAAAGGGGTTTGTTCGCTCTCAAAATGATTTTTGTTTGTATACCAAATGTGACGCTGAGAGCAAATTGTACTTGTTATTATTTGTAGATGATATTTTGTTGTTTGGCACAAGCAGAGAAGAAATTGATGATTTAAAGGGTTATTTAACATTTTTTGTATGAAGGATTTAGGTTTGGCAACTAAATACTTAGGTATATGTATTATCCAAGACCTAGAAAGAGGTGTGACTGAACTGTGCCAAACAAATTACCTAGAGCAAGTTTTGATTAGATTTGGTATGTTAGAATCTAAGCCAATGTCCACACCTATGGAAAATAAATTTCAATTTATTAGGCCTGAAACAAGTTCTGGAGTCTGTCTTATGTATGCAGCTCTAGGGACACGGCCGGATTTGTGTACTAGTATATCTTATTTAAGTAGATACCAAAATTATACAAGTGATGTATTGTATCAAGCTATAAAAAGAGTATTAAGGTATGTCAAAAACACATTACATTTAAAACTTGTCTTTAATAGCAACTCGAGCAATGACATTTTGTGTGGGTTTGTGGACTCTGACTGGGGAACTGATACAAATGATAGAAAATCCACATCAGGTTTTGTTTTTAAAATGTTTGGGTGCACTGTTACTTGGTCATCAAAGAAACAACAAGCTGTAAGTCTGTCTTTTACCGAAGCAGAGTGTATTGCATTAAGTTCAATTGTTGTTGAAGCCTGTTGGCTAAGAAAGCTAATTGATGATTTTAAATTGTTTAATACTACTCATGTAGTAATCCATGTTGACAACCAAGCAGCAATTAATCTAGAAAACAATCCTGAAAACAACAAGCGAGTCAAACATGTGGACATTAAGTTCAATTTTATCAAACAAAATATAGAAGAAGGTGTGATAATTTTGAAATATATAAAGTCTGAAGATCAAATGGCCGACATGTTTATCAAGCGAAATGCAGTAGCTTACGATATTGTGAATAACCATTTGGTAAAAAACATAATTAGTAAATTCAGCCAGGATTTGAACTTGAATTGAACTTAAAATTATAATATATATGTCTTGAAGTGGGCTCTCGCCACGATACATTAGTTCTACTCACGGATATTCATTGGTTGTCAAGGGGAAAGGTTATCACAAGATTGTATGAACTTAAAAACGAGTTACTCAACCGCTTTACTCTTGAAAACCTGGACTTTATTTTCCAATTAAATCATAAGGAGAGGTGAGACAAGCTAGCTTACTTGGCTGATATTTTCAGCAATTTAAATAGTCTTAATGCAAGAATGCAGAGCAAAGAAGAAAATGTGTTAACCTCAAGTGACAAACTTAATGGTTTCTTAAATAAGCTTATACTGTGGAAACTACAATAGAAAAGAAGCAGATGAAAATGTCTCCTTCTACATCTGTCAGTTCTTGAAGATAAAATGAAGCAGTACTTCTCCCCTCTCACCGTCAACAAATATGATAGGGTGCGTAATCCGTATGCAGTATCGCTTGAAGCAACAACCTGCCTCACTCTGGAAAAATTCGAAGAACTCGGTGAAATGCAGGCAGATCGCACCCTACAGCTGAAATATGGAGAAATACCACTTGCTAAGTTTTGGATGTTAGCAAAGAAGGAGTACCCAGCATTATCCGAATGTACTGAAAGAACGCTGTTGCCATTTTCTACTAAATAGCTCTGTGAACTGGGATTTTCGGCACTTACAATTATTATTATTATTATTATTATTATTATTATTATTATTATTATTATTATTATTATTATTATTATTATTATTATTATTATTTTATTATTATTATTATTATTATTATTATTATTATTATTATTATTATTATTATTATTATTATTATTATTATTATTATTATTATTATTATTATTATTATTATTATTATTATTATTATATTATTATTATTATTATTATTATTATTATTATTATTATTATTATTATTATTATTATTAGCACCGCGTCTTTCTACCCGTTCGGGTTATACGCACATACGCTAATGTGCAATGGTAGGGTGATTGTGAGATGAAATGGAGGACCTACAGTTTAACGTGGAATCCGAACCACGGTGGAGGCCTGGCATTCCTCACATTCACAAGTTGTGATTAAAACACTTCTTGTCAGAGGTGAAGGAAGGGTTTGGCATTCAGATAAATCTGTGCCGGGACCGAGGTTTGAACCCCGGACCCCTAGCACAGAAGTCTGACACCTTACCACTAGACCACCAGGTCACCTCGGCACTTACAAACGTAAAGAATAAGAAATGAGAACAACTTATTTCCATTGAACAGGAAATAGAGTCAGTTTATCATATATACGACAAAGCATAGAGGTTTTGTGCAAGAAAGGACAAGCTCATGTGTCGCATTAACTCTAGCTATTAGTATTTATTGTTTCAACTATTTTAAATTATAAATATATTGCAAATGCTAAATTTTTTCTTCTTTTATTTTTCCTATTAATATATTTTTATTTAATAGATAATTTTTATAATTTCTTGTAAAATAACGACCAACATTTTGGCGGCACACCTAGCCAATCTCACGGCCCACTAGTGTGCCGTATCACACCCTTTGAGAACCACTGTTCTATACCTTTCCTACCCCCCCCCCCCCATCCGAAACTTACAAAACCCCTCTTTGTTCCACACTGTTTGACAAGAGTTAAAAACACAACTTTGAAAAGTATAAGTAAATGGAACGGAACTCCTCACTGGCTTTCTCGCTTGATTGTTCAAACACGGAGATATTTACTAAAAACTCGTAACACATATAAGTGAAACGAAATAATATGCACTAGCAAACCAGAGCAAAAATCTCGCTATACATAAGTAAAACTTTTTTGACTCCCGGTTTTGAATTTTATAGATTTATTTTTACAGAATTAAAGACCTCATTTGTACATTTAGACCAATAAAAAAGATCGATATTGGGTCCATACGGGTCAAAACTTCGTATTAAAATTTCAACTTCCAATTAAAATTATCGACATTTATTAATGGTTGCACATCTTATGGCTATAGCATTGCTATTATATTTATCATTTTAAATTTTGATCAATAAAATAGGTAAATATTGAATCTAAAATGAGATAGAGATTTATCACTGCTGTACAAACACTTTTCCTAAGAGTTTAAAGAATAAAGAACATCAACTTTTTGAGAGAATTATTTATTTAATTACTCTGTGAAATAGAGAATTATTTCGTTAAAACTTAAGTATTATATCTGTACAACTAATAATAATAATAATAATAATAATAATAATAATAATAATAATATTTAGCACCTCGTCTTACTACCCGTTCGGGTTATACGCTTATCTGTACAACTAACGCTCACATAATTGTATTAATATATTTGACAATATCTCAAAAACTATTGATTTTATAAATATATGATATTTCAAATAAAAGATTTTTTATTTAAATATTACTACAATTTTGCATTGGTAAGCTATTTAGTATTTCAAATAGTTGTGGAGACACGGAAATTTCCACTTCTGTAAAGTAGGGTACCCAAAAGTCATTTTCACGGGAAAATGAAAATAGCATTTTATTTATAATCTTAATAAACGCTTAAATGTGAATTTTAGTCATAATCGTTAGAGCCAATTTTGAGAAAATCGATTTTATTCTCATTTCGATCTTCTTATTTAGTGTTTGAAAAGTTGAGAAAATATTTATATTTGCGTATAGCTTGAAAATTATTGGTTTCATATAAATATGTTTCAAATAAATAATTTTTATTATAAATAGACCTATATATTGGCAATGATAAGTAATTTCATATCTCAAAGGGTTACGGAGATTTAATTAAAAAAAATAATCAACGCTTCCAACTGGAACCCTTAAAGTAATTTTGATGAAAAATTGAGAGTAGCCATTTTGTTTGTAATAGTGATCAATGCTTAGAAATAAAATTAATCAAAATTGTTAGAGATAATTTGATCAAATCGATTCTTTTTTCTTTTCACTCTTGATTATAATGTTAGATATGCAATTCCAAAAATCCCTCAGGGCAGCCCTATGAAAGCTCTAGATACCAAGTTTAAGCCCAATCGGAAAAATAATGTAGGCTCTACTCCAAGATACAGACAGTCAGACAGGCATACAAACAGAGAAACAAACTGCAATCCAAAAAACACTTTTTTGATTCAGGGGATCTTGAAATGTTGAAACTCATCAAAATATCGAATTAAAATTTTTTGACGTTCACAATACATTCTCTACCTGTAAGTTAATGAGAAAATAAAAACTTTTCACAAAATAGTGCATATAGATTTAATAAACTAACATTTAGAAGTGAAAGATTAGTATTGTTACGTTATAACGGTTTGTTTATATGCGTACTGTTATGAGTATTACTGATTTATTAATAATTATGCCCTGCACATAAACAAAAAAAATATGACAATTATGTTAAGACTAGTTTCATCTTGAGGTTAATAATGGCACCCCTGGTGGGAATCCGAAAGGAAAACATTACATTTGCTACAAAGTGATGCGAGTTTCAAGATGGGAAAGGAGCTAAATAATATGTTCTCCATGTAAGAAACATTTATGCAAATTTTCATACTTTGGGAGTTGTTTTTAAACTTAGATTTTTACTATCAAGGTTTATAGACCCATCGACACAAAGTTCATTAGGGCCTTACACGAAATTAAAAATCATAGTAATATCCCCGTAGAAACATATGAGACGAGATACACCTGCTTAAAAAAATGAGGGTGTATACACTAGATTAAAAGGACAAAACAAACATATTAAAATATAATACTTTAAGAGGATAACACGTTGAGAAGACAAAACAATCAAATTAAAATATAATACATTAAAAAGACTAAACAAATATATTAAAATATAATACGTTAATAATACATTACAACACTAAAATATACAAACATTCTTAAAACTAATCTCAATGTGAGATAATAACCAAACGAGCCGCTTTATAGAAGTGACTCAAATAGAATTTAAAAGATTTGCATGGCGAGTAAAACGGAGTAAACGTTTGACTCCATCGGCGCTGACACGTATTTAAAAACGAAGGTCACCTTTAAAATCAAGAGCCAGTTGAATAGGGACAGAATTTGCGACACTCCATCAAAATGTGGAACAAGCTAAGGGGAGCATCGCAAAGCTCACACAGTGGACGTGGATTTCCTCTTAATAAAAACCCATGGGTCAGTGAAGTATGTCCAACGCAGAGTTTTGGCACGATGATCTCCTCTCTTCTAGACGTTCGTATAAAAGAGGGCCATTGCGACACACCTTCCCTGATGGACCGCAGCTTGTTCTGAGCAAGGGTCAAAACCCACTGCTCGTGCCAGGTGCATAAGACTTCACACCAAACATAGCCCTTTATATCCAAAAACATGACACCCAAACTCATCTCAGGAGGCAGATGGACTGCCTGCCTCCTTGGCTGATTGGCCCACCAGTTAATTTCCTGAAAGACCAGAGTAACCAAGAATCCACCAGAAGGTGATCCGAGTGTTTAACAAATCAATTCTAAAAATTTGCTTGTGTATTATATGCACGAGGGGATTCCATGCCATAAGTCATAAGAGCACTCATGGAATCCATGCAGATGAGAACAGAACGGTGAAAATTACGTATAAAATACAAAAATTTAAAAAATAGCGTATAATTCCACCGTAAAGACACTGGCTTCACCAGGAAACCAAATTAAAATTTTCTTCCTTAACAACAAAGGCGCATCCCACAGAGGCCCCAGATTTTGAACCATCCGTGTGATTGCGCTTGAAACCCTGAAAGCGAGTGGAGAGGAGCTCGCTAATTGTCCTTTCTTTTATAATATGCAGGCTGATCGCTTTAGGGAACGTGGCAAGATCAAGATGTCATTGAAGCAGTCGTATCTTCCAGGGAAAAACTCGACCTGCAGATATGACAGCCTTTGTTAGAACTATCCCACACGTGTCAAAGACCGATAGCATCCTGATACCATCTGGCCCTGTATTACGCCATTTGGTTTCATTCAAGACATGGCTGTGGGGATTGAATTAAGGACGGTAAACAACATGCTTTGGCATACAATGCAGATTTGACACCTAAGATAACAGAAGATAGAGCCACCGGTAAGAAAGAGGGGGCTCACTGGCATTGGCACAGATGCTGACGAATGGACTGGTATGAAAAGCACCAGTAGCCAGTCGAATGCCAGCTTGGTGGACACTATCTAACTTCTTTAAACAGAAGGTCTAGCTGAACTATAAACAAAGCTGCCATAATCAAGCTTTGATCTTACCAAGGTCCTTTAGAGTCACATAAAGGTTTCCCTATCAACACCCCAAGAGAGACCGCTAACCACTTTAAGCAAATTCAATGCTTTGACACACTTCACTTTCAGGTCTTTATGTGGAGGATCCAAGTTAATTTAAAATCTGATAAAAGTCCCAATAACTTTATGGTCTCAGACTGGCAAAACAACGTGGCTCATAAAAATATTGGGGGCTGGGTGTATTCCGAATAATCTATGGAAGTGGACGACCGTCACCATTGCTGCTGAGATGTGAAAGCATTACCTGATGCCCACGTCCAGAGACTGTTGACAGCGAAATGTGTCTGCCATTCAGCCAAGAGAAGACTTGTTGAACTGCAATAAATTGCGTAGTCGTACATGAAAAGTTATGAACAGACAGGTAAGTGCACGTTGGCTACAATGCTATTTATCGCAATGGAGAACAACGTAAAGTTCTGAGGCAGCCCATTTTCTTGAATAAAATAATCAGATTAGATGTTTTAAACCTTAGCTGGAAGTGTCTATCTGACATAAAATTAGCTAAAAAAGAAAGGGTAGATTCTCTTTTGGAATCCCCAATTATAAAGGATTTTTAATATACCATAATGCCAGGTGGTATCGTACGCCTTCTTCGAATCAAAGGAAACAGCCAGAAGGTGTTGTTTATGGAGAAAGGCGTCAATAACAGCAGTCGTATGACGGACAGTAAAGTCCACGAGGATCGGTTACGGCGAAAACCACATTGAACCTTAGATAGCAGATTGCGGGATTCTAAATATCATATAAATGGTTTATTAATTATTTTTTCAATAGTTTGCAGTCATAACTAGTTAAGGCTATGTGTCTGTAACTAATTGGCTCTAATTATCTTTGACACTTTTATGAATAAGGAAATGGTGTCTGGCCCCCATAGTGATGGGAACCGATCTGATTCCAAAATAATATTGTAGAGGTTTAGCAGGAATGCCTGTCCGGCAGGGGGCAGTTGGCACTACGTTTAATAATAGATTTCGTCAGGGTCGGAAGCTGAACTACCCGCTTGGGACATGGTATAGGTCAGTTCATCTATAGTAATGAGGGAGTTATAATCCTCCCCCTGACTCTGACCAAAGTCAATTATATGGCACTCAATGTTACGCTTATCCACTGCGAAACTCATTAGAGTAGCTCGCAGTGCTTGAGATTGCGGCGAACATCAAGCCCAAAACATTGACGACATCCACAGGGAAGGAGACAAGTGAACCATTAGACACGAGGATAGTTATATTATTTATGTAATTATGGCTACTACGTAATCTACGAATACTATCCCCAAACCCTGTTTGTTGGAGTGTAAATTGTAAGGGTCAAAATAAACTGTCTCTAAGATTCTCTTCTGCTTTCAACGTATGGCATGGCGAGCTCAAACAGTAGAATTCGGAATGACTCAAGTTTCTCCAATGTAGAACGTCGATTAAAGAGAGAAAGAGTGTGTTTATTAACACCAGGTTCCTGAGACAAGATTATCCTCTACCATCCTCCCACGGGAGTCTGTTTTAGACCCCCACACCAGGTTGTGAGCGTTAAGGTCCCCCAAGATAATATAAGGGGTAGGAAGTTGAGCCAAGAGGGCCTCTAGGCTTCTCTTGGAAACTTTTTCCTCAGGTGGGAGGTAGAAGCAGCATACTTTCACCTACATAGTTAAGGAAATTCGGACAGCGATCACTTGGAGATCAGATTTATGATAAATATTGCTTCATGCGAATATATCTATGCTTGCCTAATCAAAGAATGGCTTGTCGGTATGATAAATATCGTACCCAAGAAACATCGGGCTATAATTAGGCGGGAAAGTGGGTCTCCTGCAATCATAAGATGGAAGGATGTTGAGAAAAAATAAGTAATTTAATTTTCTCTACATGAACATAATAACCCCTACAATTCCACTGTAGTCGCTACATTTATTTATAAAGAATATTTTAATCCATGCAATCCATAGCAATATTTCTAAGAAATAAAAATTGGTTTAGGACCTTTTGGTCTTTTGGTTCTTTATACGAGGTTTACGTTTTTCCATTAGAAACTGGTGTGTCTGTCCTTCCACCAAGGTTTAGAAACCAACTTCCTATTTTTTATTTTTTTATTTCGTTGGTATGTCACTAGACTTTTTTTTTTTCAGAGAACCAGTGGGACTCGCCCTCACACTTTCACCTGTTTCGCCCCCAGCTCTGCCACTGGTGTCTCAGAGGAAAGAATGGGTGGCCATTATCTGAGGTGGACTCAGAGGAATTCTCCATGATGGACCTGGGTTGATCCAAGAGGTGGACTCGGGGATGTTCCCCGTGGTGGAATTGGGGTGAGTTCCCCGAGGTGGACTTTGGGGTGACCCTTGAGAAGGACCCCGCGGGGGTACGGGTGGTGGAGACAACCTCCGTGAAGAGGTTGCCTCACGTACAAATTTCGGCACCACCGTAGTTGCACGGTATGACTTTGTGTGTCTCGAGTAGAGACCATAGTACCGGTCACGTAGACGTCTTAGAAAAATTAACTGCGCAGTAGCAGCTGAGACCATTGATGTTCTAGCTAACAATCTAGCTATAGGAAGTCTGAAATGCAAGAGCTTAGTTGGGAATACATATTCCTTTCATGCCTGGGCGTAAGGGATATTCTTTCCTGATTGAATCTCCAGCACTTTTCTTACTTTCATTTTGGACAGGCTCGAGACCAACAGAGTGCGGACCCTTTCAGTTGATGCAGTACTTAGGAGACTCCCGCGGTGTATCGTATGACTACTGTCCACAATCCGCACATGTTAGCTTACCACGGCATCTCAGCTTCGTATTCCATAATTCCTGGAATTGCAAACAGTGCCGAGGGTTTGGAGCGTCAACTTTTTTGTGATCCCCACATTGTGGAGTCACTTTGAAACGTTAACTTCTTCTTTTTAGCTCATGTTGTCGGTATCATTTGATATGTTACACTTTTTTGGAATGCCGTGGATTGTCGAGACATCAAAGCGTCATCTTCTCATTGTTGTTGAGCCCCTTGTAATGTTATAATCTTTGTTTTTTAATTAATCATAATTACGTCATTATTTTTACTTAATTGCAGATTAGGTTTAATTTTAAAATGTAAATAGAATCATATTGATAGATTTTACTTCACTTTGAATTTAAGAGCGCTTACTCAGAAATGTTTTTAAATGTTTGTAAGCACTACGGCTTAGAGTTGAAATTAGAGATTAGCGCGTCTCACTGATCCTATTTACAGTAAGGTTGGATGCCAAATAAAGAGATTAGGCTTTTTTCCTAGTATATATTTCGAGAGGTGTCCTTCAGGAAATTTCCTATTTCATTATGTTTCTTCGTGATTCTATAAGCTTCCAGAAATGAGAGAAGAGAGAGAGAGAGCGAGAACGAGATTGAACGAGATAAAGTTTTTTAGGGGTGGTAACTAATGAACAAAGGAGAAATTTAGGGTGGCAACAGAAAGTTGTTGTCAACAATAACAAAATAAAATAAATGACCACCGAGGTTTGTGAGAAAATTTTCAATATATTTATATGGATTCTTTAAGTTTGATAATATGAAATTATTCCTTAGTTTGAAATATATTAAGGATGGGAACTTTTTGATTGGAATTATTACGAAATGAAAAATCTATATAATTACAGGTTGGAAACATACAGCTGGACCCTGAGCACGTGGAAGCCTGCTCAGACCTCCATTGGAAGGTAGGAGTGCGAATGTAATGATATAATTTGATATACATCCTTTTCTCTTGTCTATTCCTTTTTGTGATAATGTGATACATTTCACTGACATGCTTAGGGGAAAGCTCTTCACAGATGTCCTCAATGCTCACGCAGTCAAGGTCAGGGCAAGTAAAGACTCCCTTGCTTGCAAACATTTAGGAACCTTGTGGTTCCACCTTCCCTGTGAATGATCCGAGTTGCTCAACGGTATCTCAGTTATGGCTATAATATTAACCATCTAGACGTAATTGATGGCCTGTATCATAATCATGCCACCACGCGGTTTTCTAATAGAGACGTCTAATTTTGACACCCTATTTATCACTCTTTCTAGGATAAATGAGCGGACACAATAGAGGCCCTAATTATCCTCTACTTGAGACAGTACCAGGAAGCACCACTTCCTGGAGTTTTTCTAATATTGGAATGAACGGCCTCTACCCACTTCCGCCTTTTATCCACATTACGGTGCCATGTAGGGCCGAGAAGTATGTTGCTAGCAGGTTTTGGCAGAACGGTGCCAGTGAACCGTAAGGTATCAGCTGTGACAATGATTTCGGCCATGCCATTTGGGGATAGCCGGCATAGTACTTGGATCATAAACCCAGGGTGATACAAGCTAGTTCTTCCACATGTAATCCTGTTAGCCCTCCTGACCGGGAGCCTGACTCAACGCTAGACATGACAACCTTTGCATGGGGCAAAGCCAGGAGAGAGGTAATCACAGAAAGTGGGTGCAGGAAAGTGCCAATTTTACGTCCGGAACCCTCATGAACGCAACCAATCTTTCCTCAAAGTAGGGCACTAGATAATTGTTATACCTAAGTCCTTCTACTAAGGTATTACAACCAGCGCACTTTCATGACCCAGCTCAAATGCATTGTTATCCAATAATTATCCAAGGGAAGCCATGTAAGTTGACAAGGTTGTCAAAGGCGGTACATAAAAGCTTCTGCATAGGACTGAACGGAAAAGGAAGGAAGGAAAGAAAGAAGTACGTAAAGAAAAATGGGAAGGAGAAGAAGTGAGTAAAAGGAAGGAAGAAGAAAAGGGGGTGAAATCAAGGATATGGTCAAGCCTTGTCCTGCACGAGGTACGTCCTGTACAAAAGGCTCCCCTTTAAGTCATCTCTTACGACAAGCAGGGGATACTGCGGGACTATTCTAACCCCCATCCCGCAGGAGGCTTTAACTTACAATAGTGTTATAAAACTTGGGTATTTATTTTTTGAACTCTCCAAGAGAGTGTTTGGGTTGACTTAGTCACATTGTCTACCATGACGCTACGCTCCTGAGTTATATAGCATGTATCTAAGATATTTCAACAAACTTCATCAGTTTATTTTTACGGTAAAAATCTAAGGATTTATATAAGCAGCCCAGGGCCCATATCAAATAGCAAGGGTGCTATACGTTCTAAACTTTATTATGTGATATATTATGAAGGTATGAACTATAACATTCTATACAAAAACTTCAATTTGTATTAATTAATCTTGCTTTCAATACTCCTGTGACTATCGATTAATAAAATCCCACAGAACTGTGAACTGTGTAAACATAGCTCACTATATACTATACGTAATACATACAGACACAGGTGCTAGTAAATGGCTGTACGTTAGCATGGCGAAGCAGTACATAACTTATTATTATGCAAAAATTCGTTCTTCTGCCGCAAGCAGTTTTCATATCTCACATAATAAAGTTTCGAGGCTTATATCGCCCTTGATATTTGAGATGAACACTGGGTTGCTTATATCAATCATTATATTTTCATCTCAGGAATAAACTGCTGAAGTTTGTTAGAATGTTTTAGATAAATGCTGTATAGATATATTTAAGTGTTTTTGAAAATAATAATGTACAATCATTAAAGCAATTGCTTGGAATATTTCATAAAGTCAACATTCTTGTTCATTATTTTAATATCTAATCGTGCATCACTTTCAATTAAATTCCACATCTCATTGTAACCCCTCATGTATGTTTGGAGAATAGTAGTGTAAGGGAAGAGTTGGGAGTTTTAAAACCAAGGTTGATTTAATAACTAGCTAATCAAGTGATTTCAGCTGTTGTCGTCCTAGCAGTAAAACTGAGTGTGGGGATTATTTTGTGTTGTGATTGGCTTCCAAGCTTCTGTGATTATATGTGCACATTTATAAATAGTGTATGCCAACCCCTAAAATCACTCTTGGTAGTAACATTGAAAAGGACTTGAATAATAGGCAATTCTTAAAGGACATTTTTATGTAGGACTTTCATATTGTTATGAGTTGTTATTATGCTCTTTCTTTTAGTTAAATTCTCTCAAATTTTCTAGCTGTGTTTACATGAATTTTATAGTATATTTTGTTAGTTTTCCCTGGTCATCAAATTTCATCTTGATAGCATAGTAAATCACTAAATACTATGTGGGAGGTAGAGTTTGGCCTGGATTATAATTCAGGCTTGGCTAATAGTGTGGCTTTTTTTCTTAGGAGCTGTAACAGTAGAATGGGCTTTATTTAAGACTTTCTGATAGTGTCCTTACCCTGAAAAGGTCCGTTTTATATGTTAGTATTTTCATGTTTTAGGTGCTATTCCCTTTAAATACTTCATTCTTGTCGCAAGGAATATTTATTAGAGCTTTTGCGCTTAGGAGTGGACAACTGTAGAATGGGCTGGGAGTACTAACATTTCCATTCATTCCTATATTGGGCTTTTGTGATAATGTTAAAAGTTACTATATAGAAGTAATACTACTCTTTTATATTAATAATGTTTTGAAATCCTTGTACAGGACTATTATTGAAATTCAGATGGTCTTCTCCCACTTTTTTAGGTTCTATAGATTTGTAAGGCTTTGATAGTCTCTTTGATTGATTCTCTGAGCTCTTCCCATGTGGAGTAAGGATATATATATATATGTTTGTAGGTTAATACACGTTTGCTATATTGTAATATTCAAGTCCCACTACTTCTGATGTTACTCTGTATTACAAATAAGTAACGTCTGAGTCTTTTGGTTTGGTGTCTTTTATATTACTTGGTGAATCTGGGTTTTCATTTCACAAAGTAGCAATGCTAGTAGTAGAATTGATAGAGGGATGAAGTAGCAAATCAAGTATGGTTTTTAGCCTTTGTTATTCTAGCAAAACAGTAAAGCTTAGCAGCGAAAGTAAATGTTTAAGTGAAGTGTATATTTGATGTTTTTATATGAGGTTTACTCAAGCAATTAATGTTCGCCAAAAGTTAGAAAATCTTACCCGTATGAATGGTATCATCCACAGCACTAACAAAGCTATTCCATGCAGGAAGTCGATATTTTGCTGCGAGTTTAGGCGTGATGCCCAGCTTGGCACTTGTTTGGAACACCTTTTGCACCACCGCAGAGAAGTTGGTCACGTCATTCTCAAATAATTTCCGACAGTGAGTGTACTTGTCTTCCAGTAGGACTGCCAAGATAACTGCACACATTAAAAAGAACAGCATTATTATTATATTAACCAAATCTTTCAATTTAATATAGGCCTGTGGGTTATTTACAATAGATCCTGTTTTTACTGTTAGAATAAAATAAGGTATTATAAATTATTACTTTCTAACATGTTCACACATACTTTAAGTTCATAGCTAAATACAAACACGAAAATATTTATATTTATTCATACCAATTGAATACTGTAAGATTATAATTATTGATAAATCTAGTAATCAAGTCATTAGCATAGTTACGGGAGTAGCGTGATTGCCCTGTCGTTCAAACTTGACCTTTGACCCCAATAGGGAGAGTTCATGGACGTATATTCCACATCCGGTGGTTGTGAGGACCACCTGTCACAGCCATTAGGCTATTTTCCGTGAGCGGGAATGTGTATTGTGATGTCCACATCCTGTTAATTTACTGTTAATTCTCCTACCCACATTCCCCTCTCCACCGGACCCCGGCAGGGTGAAGTGCCACCACAGTATCCCAGGGCTGATGGGTTTAGTGCATTTGATTTTTATGTGTGCTCATTGGAGGGGACCTGTGTGGTGAAAGCGATAAGTCTCGGGCACTCCTTTCACGACGTGTCTAGAAGCATCCTCTCTCAAAGGCGGTTTAGAGTAGGGTGTGAACATTGGCTCCCTCTCGTAAGCCCATGAATTTATTTTGTTGTCGCAATACTCCCCCTCCTCCTTCGCCCTGTAAATGTTTTTTTCCAGTGATGTCATCGCAACCCTGGCGCCGGTTTGGCAGCTCGACAAGACAAGTCGAGTCAGGAATTGATCACGACCACGAATAAAGTCGCAATGGGTTTTCCCTGATGACTCATACCTGGAGCCAGTTTGGCGGTTCGACAAGACAAGTCAAGAGAGAAATAGATTTGAGAGGTCATGCTTGGTGTCAGTTTGGCGGTTCGACAAGTAGAGACTCCTAAGGGACAAACAGGTTTTGCGTGAATAAAACACGATATAACAGACATATATTTATTATACATTAAGGCTTTAACATACATACATAATATTTATTATACACTTTTACAGGAATGACGTATATATTCGTTTAAATGTTTTTCTACGGTATCTCTTAATAAATTTAGTAAGATTGTCTTTAGTTCACAACCCAACATGTAATAGTCCAAACCGACGACTTGACGTGTACAGTAGGTAGCACTGATTAGAGCCAGGTTTCTGATGTGGGTTTTCACAGTTGGCTGTTCGAGATCGATGAAATCCACCGATTCTGTTAGCGTGTCACACATTTCCACGACGAGTGTGTCGATCGAATCGTTGCAATATCGTGCGACGGGTGTCGACCACATATCCCGTGAGTCGGCAGTGACGTCAATGAGGTCCAACACCTCACAGAGACGCGCCCAGCTAGGTGCTAGATAGGCGACCCGTTTGAGTCCGGCGTCTTGTTTATCGCTGATGAAAACTATACTGTTACCGCATATTCGTCTCAGAAAGATTTCATGATTAGTCAGATTAATCTTCTGAGGAGGCTGCGTGTTGCTGAAAAATTTGAAATGACCGACTTTTAGCAGCCCAGTTCTTGCCACTCTGTAGGGTTAAACATGGCACAATTCCCTCAAGATTTTTCGAGATTGACATTGGGTGTAATGTTGTTATTGACACATATGCCAACGTTGACTTCATCCAGTAGAAAAAAGTGTTGAAAATACTGGTGATGGTGAGCGGCTTCACAGGCTTTGCTTTGCAGGTAAAAAGTCTTGATCTTCCATGATGTTTTATCGCTAGGACGACTGTCGTGATAATGACCGGCATGCCGTCGGGATAACCATTTTGTAGAATCACGCTGATTGGACGTGGCCTCTTGATAGGTGGCAGGATCCTAGTGTCTTAAAAACTTTGTTGTAATATCTCACCACCTCAGCGTCGTTGCCTGTGTGATTGGTGGGTGAGAATTGGTTTAGGAAAGTTTTCATCGGAATGTTCTGGGTGCGATAGACAGTAATGGTAGCAAACAACTGAAGCTTGCTTTGAAGTTGTATCGTGTTATGCGACGAACTGAAAGTGTTTTTGTGTATAAATGCCAAATGTGATTTTATACAGGGAGGAAAACCACATCTGTCAAAGTATTCTCCTAAGCATTCTCGTCAATAAAGATGGCGACCCAATGTTTCCAAGGCTTGTTGTGTGGATCCGTGTTTATGACAGGATGGATTTGATCCACCTCTGTGAAAGCGCCACCGTCGGGTTTCATGATAGCTGTGAAAAATCGATATAAAACTCGCCTTCACCGGTAACGGTAAATTCAATGGGTGAATCAACGGTGAGGGAAGAGAAAGGTTTGTACTAGAGCCATTGCCTACTCTCAAGAATAGTTTGCTGGGTGGGACGGAAAAGAGATGAGTTCACTGCTGGCTCACTCGCAGGACCGGGGGGGGGGAAGAAACGATATTTCATCTGATAATATCTACCGCTTCCTTTTTGAACTTTTTACGTTGGATAGCGACAAAAGACTGACGATGGTGCTACTTATG
Organism: Timema podura; assembly: GCA_033556935.1. NCBI lineage: Eukaryota > Metazoa > Arthropoda > Insecta > Phasmatodea > Timematidae > Timema > Timema podura. The sequence goes on from JAVRXN010000003.1 coordinate 46,561,534, forward strand.
ACGCCCTTTATAGTCTGATCCGTTCATCAATGTGTCGATCTTTTGCTCCACCTTGCGTTTCAAGTTTGTTCCAGCCTCCCCCACACGCCGGCCTAGGGCCTCATTGATAGGACGAAGCTGATTGATTACGTCGTAGAACTCGTTGAAACCAGTGTGAAGCGCCGGTTTTTCAGTGTCTTTAACGATGCTCTTGAAAACGCCGATGAAAAACTTCCTATTCCATGTCTGCGTTGATAGGGAACACCGGGGTAGATCTAATATATTCCTGTTCCAGAATGGTTGAAGTAATATCTTTGGTAAGGACAATTCATGTTGAGTAGCGTTGAAAGTGAAGTTTCATGGACACTTTTCCAAACATGAATGGTAAAGGTTCACCAGTGTCTGATCTTTTATTGATTTCCAGTCTTTCAATTTCGATTCTAGGTACGGGCACGTAGTGCAACGGAGTATAGCTAACTGCCTTATGTAGGCCATAGATATAGTTTTTGTTGTTGATATCAATGAGACGTAAGAGCGGTGCCACAATGTCACACAAAGTATGAGGATCGACGATATCCATGTAGATGTACATTTGCGAGGGCTAGCTTAGTAGATATGATGGTGGCGTACGGTGACTTTGGGACTTTGATCAGATTAGTACTAGGATCGAAAACAAGCTGTAGACTTAGTTGACTAGATAGAGTCAGCAGCTATATATTTGGTGAAAAAGAACCAATGTCCGCTTTTTTATTAGGGTTTGTGTACTTGAATACAACTCCAAAATCTCCTTTAAATACCTCTACATCGTTTAGGGCTTTGAACAAATCATGGATAATGCCGTAATTTTCCCGGCGAGATGTGTTCCTTGAATATTTTGTTCTACGCCGTTAGTGTCAACCTAGTTGTACCATATAATATTTTGTCCCTCGGATACGGTGGTGAAAGAACACGGATAGTGGGATTCGGTGAGTCCGACTTTCCACTGTCCGTTAAGTGTAAGACGGTAAGGTAGTTGCGTGGTGAAATTCACGAGGGTATTATTCGGGAAGTATTCCTTAGAGTTGTCGATAGGCAAAGTGACGTAAAACTGGTCCTTCATAGTAGGGCGCTGACGTAACTGGCAGGAATCCACGAATTAAACATGGCGGGGTAACATTTCCACTGCAGGTACACTTTCTTTCTGGGGCTATCACCCTTGACACGTAGTATTTTATAAACTTTAAAAGTTTTGGGGAGACGTACGCATTGAAATTAGAGTAAGTAAAACGTTCCCTCCCCCTTCTCACCGTCAAGATCAGTCAGCCTGTAAACGACTCGTTGTCGCAAAACGACACTGCTAACTTTGAAAATTTCTTCGCCCTAATTGCTCTCATAGCCCTTTACAAACAGAATTTTGTATTTGCTAATACGCACCGTGTCACCGACTTTGAGTTTTGGCTTACTATTCGAATTCAGTCGTCGTTTGCCGTACAGATTATCTCTGACTTGAAGCACATTGGTTTCTGAAATGTCTGCATGCGCCATCTTGATACTGGAATAATTAGCACAATTGTAAGCTGTGACAAGATCTTGGAAGGCGTCCACATAGCGATACGTGCTTTTTCTTGTAAAGTAGCGCCTCATGCGCCTTCTCAGAGTTCTATTGAACCGTTCAATGATGCTTGCCTTCAAGTCCGGATTATGGGTTGTGTAGAAATACACGCAATCAATATTGAGACATTTCTCGACTAGACGTACCTTGAACTCTGTCCCCTTCTCCGTCTCTAAACTTATAGGTTTACGGCAACTTTGTTTGAAAATGTCCTGAAAGGTGTCCCTCATGATGCTCACCGTTTTGGATGGAAGCGTCCTCACCCAGGCCATATTGCTAAACACATCAATGACGGTGAGAAAATACATGGCACCGTCGTTGTATTTTTCGAGACTTCACATATCGTTGAGATCGGCTTGCCACAGTACGTCAATTTTTAACACCAAGTACTCGTTATTGGAAACTTTCATCAACGGTTTGTGTAGCGTATAAGCGTCCTGCGCACGAAGACATTCTCGTACTTTGTCCGGATCTTTTTTAGACGCCTTTATGAGCAAAGCCGTCCCTGCAAACCTTTCAGGATGAGAAGGGTTGTAGTAGATGTCGGCTAAAGGGATCATTAAGCTCGGAAAGGTGGTCATCTGTTTTCGTCCACCCTTTTCAGTTTCTTCTTCTTAGGGCTTCTTGATGGTGTAAGTGGTTGGGGTATGAGCGTCGAATCTCTAATGGGCACCAAACATTTCGTATTTACAATCAATTCTTTTTGGACATTTATTCTTTGAAGTGCCGTGAGACACTCTCGCTATCCCGAAGGCTTGCTGTGTCTTCTTGCACTGACCAGATCGTTGACTAAATCCACAATATTGGATCAATGGAGAGGCGTATCGTGAATATTCAATTTCCCGTTTTCATCCCAAATGATACCGCCCCTGGAATTAATATGTTCTAGTAAAAGTTCGGATTTTTTACGTGCCTATACTGGTATAGTATTGAGTACAGTAGAGAGGGGAAGTACAGACACTTCAGAGGTGGTCGTGGGGTGGTTATACTGGTATAGTATTGAGTACAGTAGAGAGGGAAGTACAGACACTTCAGAGGTGGTCGTGGGGTGGTATTTTCAGTCTGGGAAGGGAGTTGACTAAAGTGCAGATTGCGGTATACAACTTGATTGAATAAATTACATTTAGACTTATCGTTAAGTTTTGAAGCGAGGATTTTTTCCATTTCCTTGTCCAGCTCTGAAACCACTAGATTTGTGGCCGATGCCACTTGTTGGTGGTGTTGCTCGTAACGGGGTAATGTTTCCGGGGACCCTTATATCATCTTTTTCATGTGTTCCATTATCTACTTGTTGTTAAGAAACCAAGGACACCGCTGATTAATGGGGCTTAAAATTTTGGGCAGGAACGCTCCTCCTTTCTGAACGAGTAGTCGCCACTTCTTCTTCCAGCACTCTCCTCGTTTGACCAGCTTGCGCAACACCTGCTTGTGAGCACGTAACTTTGTCTTCTGTGCCTTTTTCTACTGTACCCGCCCTTTTAAAGTGTTATAGGCACACTCGTAAACAGAATAAATAAGTTTCTTATGTGACGTTTTCAGCAAGGCGACGCTTTGCTGCAGGTTCATGCTATGCATCTTACGCGGTAGAGGGGCCTGCTTCAGTACTTTGGGATTCATGGTTATGAAATGATCTGTAATCAGAAAGTGTCGATGTTTTTATAGCTTTTGCGTGGTAGGTAAACGGAGCACCCAACTTTTGTGGACACATTTTTGTTTTGGCAGGATCGCCAACAATACCAACTCGGTACACGTAATTCTTGGGACCACCAAATACAAAGGTGGTAATATAGATTCTCAAAACGTAGTCTTGAGGTTCGTCAGTGAGGTCAGCTAATCAATTTTCTGGTCGGTGGACTCCAATCAACGTAAATAGGACGCTATCTGTATCGTGATACAAAATGCGGTACTCCAATGTTTCAAGGATGCTGTATAAGTGCAACCTAGCCATATCAGTTGTGTAGAATGCCACCGCCACACCCGTGTTAGGGTTAGGGTGCAAGGCGTCACGCGCATCTTTGTAAATTAGGAACATAACCTTATCATTTACATTGATGACGCTGTCCACGGTGATGTATGTATCCGTCAGGTACTTGTGGATGCCCTGATAGTCGTTGACAACGGCTACGTGTGGTAAATATGGTCTTTGCCCAAACTTTCCCCCATAGTGTATTTAAAAATATTTTATCCAGAGTGAGAAAACTAGGATTTTTACAAACAGAGTCGATAACAATTTTTACCCCTTCCCTTTCCTCATAATTTTCAATGTAAGCTAACTTCTCATCTTGTGAAGTACACCACTCTGGCCATCCACTGGATTATTATTAAATTTAAAAAAGTATCAATGTACCTGTGAAACAATCACCAGAACGTGTCTGACGATTGTAAACAGATACATTGTACTCCAACAATTCTTGTATGGCTTAAACGGTCTAGCCTTTCTCAAAGGCTTTCCAGATCTCGTCAATCACCCATATGTCTGTCAACCAGCCATCTTTTTTGTCGTTGTGCTAATATGTGGCTTGGTTTTTCTCCTCACCACAATTTCCCGCACAAGATGAACATTAACTTATCATGTATCCATGTAGGTAATACAGGCATGAATAAATCCTGTGGATTCATCATGGTAACTTTGGCTAAGCCTTCTACTTGTTTTATAGACGGACAATTTGGTTCCAAGTGAATTTTGGGGTGGCCAATGGGATATTTTTTGTACTTGCAAACTTAAGGATACAATGAACTCACATCCAAAAACTTGATCATCTTTCCACAAGAAAGGTCTGCTTCGTGGAAAAATTTATACAATTTGTACGCCCGCCAATGAATGCGTCCCTGGGGTTGAGGGGCACCCTACTGTACACCTCTGCTGGAGTACAAATGGTTTCAAGTTCTTGTCTGTCCGCTTTATCGCATGTAACATACACTCCCACATTCCTACGACCGTGTAGCAAGCATTCTTATATTTTTCCACGGAAGCAATGGTCGCTTCATAGCGCGTCTCTTTTTTCTCGTTAGGGCTGTTTTTAATAGGGGTGCTCCTATCAGAATAACAGAGAGGGCACAAGTGCCAATACCATCCCCAGAACTGGAGGATGGTAGTTGTATCTCAAGCTTTAATAAAGCCGTCTACACGTCGCTCTAATACATATTCCTCACGGTCATTACCCGAATGAAGGATAGAGACATGGCGTTGATGGGCTTCCCAGCAAAGACATTGTACGGTGAAGTGCGAATAATGGTCTGCACGCCGTTAGCCAACGTTAGGGAATATGCCTACGGTATTCTCCTTAAGATGACCTGGGCTGTAAGCCAATATGGCCGCTCCGGATATTGTACACGCCTTTCTCAATGGATCCACCTTTGGTTTTTCCATAAGCATGTCTCTAAACTTTAGGCAGGCCTTCCGTAGGATCTCTACGTCTTTCACGCAATACAGTTCTAACTTACGGTTAAAATCAAAAAAATAATTTCTTTGACAAACGCATCATACCACTTCTTAAAGTGCTCCTTTCCCTCAACTGGCATCTCAATGATGCGGTAGTTCTCTTTTGGTGGCAAGGGACTGCTACACCTCGCGTTTTATTTTTCATTGTAAAAACGGGGTCATTTTCCTTGGCCAAAGACTCGTCAAAGCCGAATGTCTTAGGTATCTTGGTCAGCGACGTCGGAAGAAAGTTCAGCGAGTCAATAAAGTGGAGCGGGCCGTAACGCATGGACATGATTTTCCCACCGTTCTTTGTGAGTTCTGGAGTCGATGTTTTTACCACCATCATGTATTTTAAAATAAAATTTCCATCATAGCCTTTGGATTATGGGCTAGGAGGGGATATTCTTAAATTTTGTTGCTTAATTTGCTCTATAAATCCAAATATTGGGTAATTGTAGCATCTCCCTTGAATATGCTCGTCCTATCACCCCAACACTCGGTGCAATGATGATCATTTACATCGATATGAAAGCAGGCCTTGCAACTTATTTCACGACAGAGGTTAGGTTCGTGCAAGTAGGTGCTGACCGCACCACGAAGAAGCGTTTCTTGTCTGCATTCAAAATAATAGAATACAAACATTACATTGCTCTTTTTCATTGCCGGCTTGGATGGGGACGATGTGTCTCACTTACTCTACAAAAAGTCTCATAACACCTGTGTGAATAATTTGATCTTTTCAAACTGAAAAATTACCCGCATACCCCACAAACATTTTTAACATCACAGACCGACATGTGACCTCTGTAAACACCGGGACATTTATGGTTATCAAAACATGTCTGGTTTGTGAACCAACGCCCACAGTCTTTACAGGTCATAGTTCGACCTCCACTGCAGAATGCTTTAGCGTAACACTTTTTGCACGTGGATTCACATTTGTGATTGTTCTTTTAACCGAACGGCACACGGCACTCACGGCAAAATTACATGCACTTAAATGCGGCTGTCAAGGATTTTATTACATCAAAATGGTATTACTTATCGTCGTGAAAGTACAAATCAAGGTGGCACTTAAAGGAATGTTTGGGTGGGGTAGCCCTCTCATATTGTACTTGTCTTTCAATGTTCCCTGAACACGGAGATTTTGCATTCAGAGAAGTAAGTTTGAAATTGTTTCAGTTCAGTGACCCACCACCTTTCAAATGAGTCACACGGGCATCAGAGAGTTCCTCTGCTTTGAGTTTTTGAATAGGATGACAATTTTTGATTTTTTAAAGGTGTTTTCGTCCTTGCATTCTGCCTCTCTTTTATTGTCAAGTATAGTTTTGGTGACAATCAACCAATGGGCAAGGTAGAGTGTGTCGCCATTTTGAATGTTATTGATTCCTTTGTTATCACGGCTATATGTGCTAGCGGGAGATAATTTATTATAATGACGCACACGAGGCTCCTTAAAATGGTTGAGTTTAACGTATAGTGTTGCCGTAATTAAGAACATGCTTTTATTCTACAACGCGTGACTTACTTTATTGAGCATGGCTCAAGCGTCTAACTGATCCGCCTGACTAAAAGAGATAAAAAAGGATTCAACGTCGAGTCCATGATGTTTAAAAGTAAGCTGACATGATCATCGGCGCTGACACTATGGTCCTGTAGCCGATAGAGCAAAATATTTATTTGCTCTTCAAACCAGCTTAATGCGTCACAAGCACTTGTTGGAGTACCAAGATGTACGGTAACTTCTCTACCAGTATAATTGTTCCAAACATATTAATTTTATATTCTGGAAACTTACGCGTGTTTTCACTTTCTCTCTATCTTACAGATAGAGAAAGTATGGTGATCGTCAAAAAAATCGAACTCGAGATTTTGATGAATTTTGACGTTTCATGATTCCCTGAATCCGAAAAAGTTGTTTTTGAATTTCCGTCTGTCTGTCTGTCTGTCTGTCTGTACCTCCAACTAGATCCTAAACTGTTTTACCGATTGAGCTGAAACTTGATATCTAGGGTTTTCATAGGGTTGCCCCGAGGGATTTTTGGAATTGGATATCTATCCCTAAAATTAAGGGTAGTTTACTGTAGGGAAAAAAGAGAAAAAGTTGATTTTCTCAAAATCGGCTCTAACGATTTTGATTAAATTTAATTTATGAACATTAATAAATATTCCAAACAAAATGGCTACTCTCAATATTTCGGCAAAATGGCTTTAAGGGCTCCGGTCTGAAGCGTAAATTAACATTTTTTATAATAGCTCCGAAAATATTTGAGATATGAAGTTACTTAGCATTACAAATATGTATATATACTTATAATACAAATATTTTATCCGAAACATATTTTTATAAAATCAATAACTTTATATCTATACGCAATTATATGAATTTTTTTTAACTTTTTGGACATTAAAGTTTAAGTATTGCGACCGTAAAAAAAACTAACCTGAAATTTTGATGGATGTCGACGTCTCATGACCCCCCTGAACCCTAAAAAATTGTCTTTGCAATGCCGTCTGTCTGTGTGTCTATAAAAACTTAAAAAATTAAGGGTAGTTTACTGAAGGGCGAAAAGAGAAAAAATTGGTTTTCTCAAAATCTGCTCAAACGATTTTTATTAAAATTCGTATCTAGGCGTTGATTAAGATTATAAATAAACTGGTTATTTTCATTTTCCTATGAAAATTATTTTTAGGGTACTTTACAGAAGCGTAAATTTCCGTATCTCCACAACTATTTGAGAAACTAAACAACTTATCATTGTAATATTGTAGGACTATTAGAAATAAAAAACTTTTATTTGACATATATTTTTATAAAAGCAACAGTTTCTGAGATATTTGCAAATATATTAATACAATTTTGTGAGCTTTAGTTGTAAACATATACAACTTAAGTCTTAACGCAATAATTCTCCAATGCCATAGAGTAATTAAATATAAGTATTTAAAAAAAGTATGTTATTTTTCCTTAAAGCTCTTAGGAGAAATGTTTGCACAGCAATGATCTATATCCATTTTAGACTCAATAGTCAATATTTACTTTTTTTATTGGTCAAAATGTATAAATGAATAATTAAATATCAATGCGATGACTTGAAGATCTGTAACACCTTATAAAATGTTAAGATTTTAACCAAAAATCGAAATTTTATTACGAAGTGTTGACCCTTGTGGAATACATTAAACTGTTTGAAATTCTCTTAGGTGGACAAAGATGCGCCTCTTTTCTCATTGATTCTATATCATTGTATATTATTTTATGCGTGTTCTTATGTGAAGTGGTGATGATACAATGTATATTATTCCTTTCAGAAATCTTACGAGTTTATAGAAAGAAAGAGAAAGTCTGTGCGGTGCGCCGTACCATTTATTTTCGTCTGTTTAAATGCTACGATTAATATATATATATATATATATATATATATATATATATATATATATATTATATATACATAACTTTTGATATTAATATGTTGTTACCATTTTTCCTAACCATAAATGCTTTAACTGAACCAACATTCGCAAAGTGTGTGTAATAGAATACACTTGAACCTTAGTACATGTACAAATTACAGTTCAAGGCAGTAAATATATCACTATGAAAGGTTAAACTACATGTTCAGTATCACCGGAAATCAATTCCCTGACCCTTGGGTCAAAAACAAATATGTACGGATTTTCTCTCTTTTTAATAATCGGCTTAATTAACAATATAATTTACCTGCTTAATTTGTATGCCGGTATATATATATATGAATACCTGTAAGAAATATATTTATACTTAAAACACATTGAAACACTAGATCTACATTTATCCACGTTTTAAAATCGCTCAGAGGAGAGTAAGATTTTTCGGCTCTAAATTGATTTCCAATGCCATCTGTTAAACCGATAAGAAATAAAGTTTACCACAACTACACTAATCAATTAAAAAATATATTATTTAAATAAGGTATTGAGGAAAACATGTCATAACACAAATTGGTAAAAATAGATATTGATGTTATAAAGTAATTTTTAATAGTCAGAATTATGTTTTCTATTGGTACAAATAATTTTGTTTTAGAATTAAATAAAACCTTTTTTCATTAAATATTATAATTTAATTTAAATCCGTTACTGTTTTCCAGCCTAAAGCTCGGGTCACTTTTTTATTTATAAAAGCCGAATAACTTAAAAGACTAGGACATTCACAAATCTGGTCCACTGGCTGTAAATTTATCAGATCGATATTTTTAGCCATGTCGGGAATTGAACCCGGGACCAATAGTTTAGTATACATATATGCTATCGAATGCGCTAAGGTGAAGGTTGAATTTGGTCCAACACAATGCAATCACAGCTAAAGCGACAATTATAATTTTATCTCTCCTTTCTTTGTATTTGAATGTTTGTAATGATAATACCATGAATATAAGAGCCAATATTATTTTGGTTAATCTTGAAACGGTCAGCTGACAAAAGGTTTTGGTAAGCCGGTAAAACAATGTTAGTTTGGGGGAAGAGAGTACGTAGATAAATCTTGAGTTATAAGCTGTCTATTTCATACCTAGTGGCTATGTATTATTGTTACTTGTAGATGGCACTAAAATATTTTCTTTAGTAACTAAAGAATGGCAGACGTACATATCAGGTGGTCTATCGCGTACAATTCACCCCAATAATTAGGCAAACCCTTAATAACATTTCCGGCGGCTCTGGTAGGATCCTGTGGGGTGAAGCCTGCCAGCGGTGTGAAGACAGCGGTGCTGGGCAGAGCGCCAACCGCTTCTAGGAGCTGATCCGGTGTAGGGCCCATCTCCACCTCACTGCTTTCAAGGGGCGAAGCCCGCATGCAAGCTGTTAAATAACTGCGGGCGCCTCGTGGTCCCTCAGGCTAGCGCCCAGCCCATATGGATCCCAGTAACCTGAAATTAAATAAATACATATTAATTACTATCATGAGAAAAAACCAGTGCCAACTTTACGAATCTATAGTAGGACGCTAATTACCCATGGAACAGTCGCCATCCGCCAGGTAAATCCCGTCCTCGCTAAAAAGCGCTAAAGGGTCTGGGTTATCGAGCGCTGCCGGCACTGCAGGCTTAGGGGTGCGTCTTCTTGACAATCTATTAAAAGAGCAAATACCTCTGTACACAAAGACGTAATAAGCAAAATAGCTACCATTAAAATATGCAAAACGCTTTTAAAACATACCTGAATTTATTCAATTTTCCAACGCGTTGAAACTCATTATGATGTTTATCGGTTGCAATGTTTAATTATAATGACCGAATGTAATGATTTCAAGGTATATTTATAGTCGCTTCAACGGGGTGTACCACATGTAAAGGTGGCGGTTACCTATTTGTCAATAATATTGTTTCCACATCCGTGTAAAGTGGCATGGATTTACCGTTATTCATCAATCGTGCTAGCTCTCCCAGCGAGAATGGACGTGTTTCTCCGCTGCTGACTAGAGGGATCCGATATGCCATGAAGGACCGCTATCCACCCTCTGCGTTCGTGTTTATTTTTTCCAGCCGCACAAATGCGGGTACACATCACGCCCTGTGATGGGAGGAGGTGGAGTTTCGGGGCCCACAAGGTCAACAAAGGCTAATTACTTTTATAAATACAAACCCTATATTGCGCATAATTATTTTTTGTTGTGCAAAAGATCCTGGGTTTGAATCCTGTATCCAGGTGTCAATGATATCTAGCCGGAGTGATCCTAACTAAAAGCATAAATAATTGCTTTGGCTATTTGATTCTTAAACTACCATATATGTTTTCACATTTCAACCCTGCGCAAATGATGCTACATTAATACAACCACTAATTTTATTATTCTTTCTCTCATTCGGGCAAAGATAGCTAGATGGTTTAGAGAGTTCGATTCCCCCTGTTCAGGTGTCAATGACCCGTAAATGTGGGTACACATCTCGCCATGTGACCTAGGGAGGTAGGGGTTCAAGTCCCTTAGAGGGCATCAAACGTAAATTAGTTCACATTTTAAACCTGGGCAAACGCTGGTACACATTTCGCCTGGTCACAAACCACCATCAAACTCAGCCTGGTGACCGATATAAGGGCTTCAAATCCCTACCACCCCAGCGAAAGATACCAAGGTTCGAGTCCCAGTGGGCACGCCGTCTAAATGTCAGGCTCATATATTTTGGTGAAGAAAGTTGGAAGCAATTCCCTGCGGTCCTAAACTGTTGGACGCAATAGATCGTCTAATATGTAAGTTTGCTGCTCTTTAACTATTAAAGAACATATTTTAGTAACATCTTCAAGTAACAATACGCTCTCTCTCCACAAAGAAGCAGCGGTTATCTCATGATTGCCTGAAGAGCTTGGTTAAAGTATTGGGCAATAGATGGTGGTGGCATATAGAAACAGCTAATTGCAACCCCCACTGCTGCTTTTCGATAACAGTGAGCGTGGCCATTTAATAATCATCAATTTAACGCTCTGGTGAGAGAATATGATTTTAAAAGGAAAATATAGTGTTTCAATGTGTTTAAGTATATCGACATAATAATTAACCGCAAAATTATTTTATTGCTTTAGCCGACTATTATAAAAGAGAAAGAAGCCTATATTGCGAAAGATAATTTGCTTGTTGAGCCAAAGGTCCCGGGTTCGATTCTCGTGTCCAGGTGTCAATGATATCTAGAAGGAATAATCCTCACTAAAAGGATAAATAATAGCTTTAGCTATTTATATGTTGAAATACCTATATGTTTTAATTTACATGTTGGTAGGTATACATCTTTTCACATTAGACCCCAGCGCAAATGATGGTATATCCCTGTAGGACCGCTAATTTTATTATTCGTCCAAAGATATCAAGGTTTTAATCCATGGTACAGTACATGGTGAACGCTGAACCACAACAAGGTGTTTTAATAGGGATTGTTTCCGATAAATATATGTTGAAGGGTTCGATTCCCGAGTTTAGATGGCAATGATATCTAGCTGAATTAATCATCACTAAAAGCATAAATAATAGCTTTGGCTATTTGATTCTTAGACTACCTATATGTTTTCACATTTCAACCCAGCGCAATTGATGGTACATCCCTGTAAAACCACTAATTTTATCATTCGGGCAAAGATGTCTAGGTTAGAATCCATGTTACCGTACATAGCGAACAGTGCAACATGACAGGGTACTTTAATAAGAATTTTTTCCTAAAAATTGGGCCCCTATGTGGGCATTAGAAAGCACATCTGAAACTGCGTTCTTCAGAAGGTTACGACTTATGCATCAAGAGGACTTGGGGTGGGGGTGGGTTGATGACTCTGCAACAGAATAATTACTCCACGCAATAAGTTTAGGGTTAACAACTCCTGCTAAGGGTTGTTGTGATATCTAGTTTTCCCCCACGAGAGATCTGACCTATGCTGAACTCGAAAAGAGGGGTATCACGAATTTATGGGATAAAGTGAAAGGGAGTCTTACGGCTGCGAACAGCTGCCAGCTGGATCAGTCACACTTTACGCTAAGTGGCTGTCGGGAAACGTTCGTGATGCGGGTTCCTTCCCTAGGGAGCGATGCCTTGGAAGGAGCGTTCAGCGCCATGGACTGCACGCATTAAATAAAAAATTAACTCCAACGCCCGTCCCAATCCTACGACAATAAACTCCCACACTAATAAAAAACTCCAACATTCAGCCGAATTCTACCCAGGCATAAAAACAATGAGCACACATAAAAAACCAAATCAGATAGTCACAAACAAATTTCGACAAGAATAAACAAGTTTGAACAAGAATACAATGAGCACTCATAAAAAACCATTGAGCACACATAAAAATGAAATGAGCACACATAAATAACCAGGAACAAACAAGTTTGGACAAGAATAAACCACTGAAAGGGATCGGTGGGAGGTCAGAGGGAGGGAGGGGAAATCCAACAGCTAATCAGAGAGCGAGGGGGCGTGGTCACGTGACCATATTCGGCCAATTACAGCACTATAACCAAACGCAATCCTAGCTACTAAGATGTTTTAAAGAACTTTTTGACATGTATATAATAAATTAAAAGTAGGTTAGCGAATGTTATGTCTTTGACCATGTGGATTGAAGAAGACAATACCAGAAGGAATTGCGTGGACTACAAGAATAACATTGATTTAATAATGTAGTAATAATTATTTGTGTTAGTGAAAACTCACATTTAACTCGATATTTTCTTTAATTCGGTAATTGTTACACCGACGTTTGAAGTATAAAATGTATTGCTACGTATTAAGGGTATTTCTATTGTGAACCTGCTGTACCGGGGCTTTAAACAGGGGAGGTACAGTATCATTACAAATAATAGAAAAGTTAACAATAATAGATTCATTGGAAACAGCAAAAATTAAATTAACTTTACAATAAAGGTGCAAGATTAGAAAATTGACTGGTTGGATTCTGCTGATCCTTAAAAGGGTTCATTCTCGGTAGACGTGAGAACTGGATTGGACCCAGACTTTGGTTCTGTGGTCTGTTGGAGAAAATCAAAAAGTTACTTTACAAATAAATACAAAGAGATCCAAATACACATGGGCTTTAAACAATTTTGCTCAAAGAGTGGTTAGAGAAATGTTAAACAAAAAACAATTGAAAGAGTTGTAAATAAAGTGATGATGACTACAAAACAGGCTGTCAATTAATTGGTACTATGGCTGGTCCTTTTCCCTTTAGGTACTGCCAATGCATTCAATAGTACTAATCAAAAGAATCAGAAAAACAGTAGTAACCTACCCAAACTCAACAGGAGTCAAAAAGGTTAAATAAATAAAAGTATTATCTTCGCGGACCCCACTATGACTAGGGAGTTTTCCACGGGTTGCCCACCTAAGCTAATACTGCACTGTAAGAGTGACTGCTTAGACAACCCATCACACACAGTTAACTATAAAAACCCAACTGGGAATTACAAACAAAGAAGACAGCCTGGTTTTAGTCATGTATATCCAGAACAAGAACAAAACGTCCAAGGCGTCAGAAAGAGACTGGACGTTTTAATGGAACTTGTTGAGTTCAATAAGTCTCACAGCTGAGACATAGTCAAAAAGAAAGCACACGGCTTATAATTTTAAGACTGCATCATATGGATACAGCAAAACATGTTCGCTCGTCTGAGGGACTCGCGAATAATATAGCGTCAACTGACACATCCAAAAATCTAATCAGTTAGACATAATTACTTGGAAGTCAACAATATTCAAGTTTAAATTACTATTATGTTGACACACAATAAACATAACAATCAAATGTCGCTTTTCGACACAATTTAAACACAAGTCTTTCTAGACTATCAAAAACCTAAAACAAGAAAAATACTCATGTCTAACTCGACATGTACTAATCAGTTTCATTAAACTAAATGTCAAGTCCTCCGGACTTGATTACAACAACAGAGTACTTAAGTGTTGGGAGTTTTCTCTTCAGGATGTTTTTCGGCGGTGAATCCGACGACCCATACTGCATGGTCAGCACTGCGTTTCGACGACGAGAAGTCTAGAAGAGGTTATTTTCTGCAGGTCGTCTCAGCGGTGGACCCGACGATCAATACTCTATGGCCATCGCGGCCTTCACGATGAGAGGTCTGGTAGAGTAGAGGTCTTCCCTTCAACGCTTGGTTAATGCAATGCAGTAACTAGTGACTGACGCTTCGGCTTTTATACGCTCCCAGCTCTAACTCAAATGGAACAGACAATATAACGATAAACAGTGAAAAGAGAGAAGGAATAAAGATAGGGAGATAGAGAGGGGACAAGAGAAAAACAGTTAGAGGGGTAAGGGGAAGGTTAGTTTTCCACTTTCGCCGGCAGGAGCGCTTGAATACCGAGGGACTTCAGTGACGAACCCACGTCCTTCATTTGCTCACTGACGCATTGTGAAGCATGTTGGAGATAGGACCGCCATGTTAGGAAAAGTTTTCTTTAACCACGATGTGACAAAATCATACATCATCTTGATAGGGTGAGTCTGTATACACATATCTTTACCCGAAATATAAATGTTTTAATTATCTTGTTTAAACTGGATTATTATTTTTATGAAATATTATAATATAGACGTCCTTTAAACTTTTTTCTTGCCGGCCGCATGGTCGATTCATGATCATATTATCTGGAACCATCCACTGGTATACGACATTTATTAGAACATCTATTCGCAAATATGACATTATTAATCCTCTTCTAAGATATCCGCCACAGTATTTATCAAAAATCCTTATTTTTCTTGATAAATTATCGGAATATTAACCTTTGCTTGTAGCCTTGTCAATCTCTCTGATCGACATGCTACACTGCTAATGTACTAACGACAAAACCAACAGTTTAGGTGAGCAGTTGCTTGTTTACTACATTTCAACCATTACTGAAGAATATAAACGAAGGCTTATTCTTTTCAACCTGTCAACTTTTGTGGAGGGATCATGTAAGACTAAAATACTTTCTCTGTGAACATTTATTACTTATTGAAAGGAGCTTAGAACTAAAGAGTTAATTTATCCCATAATTAATAAACTTTTGGTAAAATAACAAAAGAAATCCATATTGAATTTTACAAGCGTCACTTTTGTATCCATCTTGGAGAATGTAAATGATTTGGTTTAAATAACACACAGCTTGATTTTGAAAGACTTTAAAAATACCCCATTTATTAATCTTATAACATAAACAAGAAACTCAACCAAATTGTATACAATTAACCTATTTTTATTTTCACAGTGTTACATAAACTTTGCTATCCGTCGGCAGGGATTTGTAAATACATTAGTTACATATATGAAACATTGTTTAGTTTTAAGAGGGTACTTCTAATTATGTTGTGCTTTGTTTCTTATTATTACATTGTCACATGTTTCAATTTTACACTGGCACAATTCACTAAATCATCCAGGTTCTCAGAAAGTCTGACAATTTATTTACTCAACTATCTCCGGTTGTGTTCCTGTACTACCTCCATTTTTAATCTTTAGGTCCTATGACACTGGTGGTCCCGAGATCAGTGATCGTGTTTACCGGAGGTCACTGAGTAGGAGAGGGTGGAGAGAGCAGGGTGTTTACAGAGCCTCTTAATTTTAACATATCTTCCTAGGTTCTTTTACATGTCACAACCGACATGAGACCAGCGGCTTTACTTCCACTTCAAAGGAAAATCCATCAGTATCAGCTGGGTTCGAACCCACGAACATCAGATCCTGATAAGAGCACTTTACTCCATGACCACCAAGGTCGACAGAACCTGCTATGTAACTTAATTATTTTGCCTTCTTTAGGAAAAAATTATTTTTACGTGCAATTAAACACTAGGCCTACAGTACAAATGAGCATTATTTATCATAATACACACAAGGGCTACATTAAATATCAATATGTTTTGATAATAACTACCTCCTAGATATGGCTATCTAATAATGTTAAACACAAGACAATAAAGTGTATCCATCCCAAACGATTTTAGCGAAGAAATCCCATCTCCATCATTTTTAGATGAGTAGCTGTCCCCAGGCGAGGGAGGGGAGGGGGGGCTAAGCCCCTCAAAAAGTCAAATTTTCTAAGACAACACTTTTATATTGAAGGTGTGTACAACCCAAAAAATTTAGCTAAGAAATTAGATCCCCATAATTTGTAGATGTGTTGAGCCCTGGGGGTAGAAGCCCCCCTTATTAAATTGAAAGAATCTCTCTCACCAAAAACATTTCAGAATGATGGCTGACAATACCGGTGAATCTCTCTATCTTAGATAGAATGTAAAATACAGAAAAATCCATAAGAAGAGGGGGAGGAAGCTCCCCTTCTAAAACTTACGTCATGCGAGAATTTTAGGGAACCGTCCCACAATAATAACGGCGCAAATTGACCATTTATATGATCTTCCATTTGGGCAGGTGAGAGAACTATCTCTTTTTCTTATTTTATACGGCCACCCACCCCACTTGGTCACAGAGCTACAGCTCGGGGAAGAAAGGGGAAGGGCTGTTTTCTGAAAAAAATATAGTCGTTAAATCTATACTCTCCCCTGCCCAAACATCCCACACACACAAATAATAAGGTTCCCCATCTCTGCTTATAATATTTCACAAGTTACATACAGTTTGATTGTTTGGTTTTTAATTAAAAACAAAAACTAATAATACATTTTTAAGCATGAAACATGTAATAATGTACCAATATTTATTATTATGCAACTATTACATCATAGTTAGTTTTAATTACGGACGTATTTAGCTTAAAATTACAACTAATATTGCCTTAACATAATTTTGGAAGATCTCTTAGATTTTGAATTGCTGCCAAAACTTGCCATACTTAGTTGGTAATTACTTGGAGTTGTGTAATTTTTTATGGACTCCTTACTTTAATATTCGTACATTTTAGGACTTTATGATTACATAAACATTCGTTTTATAATTTATTTAGTTCTAAATACATGCGTAACTAACGTGTACAATTCAGATTTCTCCATTAAAAAAAGCATTGTAAGTTTTGATGTAATACCCCCACAATGGCATAGAGCGAGTACTCATTATATCTAGGTTATTTTAGGGATTAGGAGAAATGGTACTACAGGAAGACAAAAACATTAGTGAGATTTTGTTTGAAACCAGAGGTGAAACTTGTACAAAACATCAGGATAATATTCAATTATATATTCTGGTTTTAAAAGATCCTTGCTAAAGGCCTAATGCCATCCAGCCAACAATTGTGACTTGTTCTGATAAATATGAAGAATTTGTGAAATTATCTAATGAATTTTCAAAATATGTTACTAGAAAACCATTTTATAACTACGTACTTGCTCAAAATCTATTAGCAACAGAGAAAAATATCCCCGTGATGGGCTGGTTTGGAGTACTTCAAGAAACACACTTCACTGTCTTCCATGAATTTTGTTCCAAGTAAACACTATTGCACCTTTTGTTAGTCGCTGTAATTTAACAAAAAGGGAAGGATTTACTCTGGTGGAAAAAGTTGTATAATCGGTTGCCTGCTGATGAAAACAGAGCCGAGCACAGAAATTGTTATTATAATTGTAAATTATTGCCACAGTCCAGTATGTAAAGGGAAATAAAGTGAGCTCAAAAACAAAATTAATGTGAAGCCGATAAGTGGAAACCGATTTTTCGAACGCTACGAGATGTTAAATTAATCTTAGAATCAAGAGGTTTGCCTTTTCAAGAGTAATACACAGAGATTGGAGATGTTCGTAATGGAAATTTAGTTGGTAACTTTAGAATTGTTAGGAAAATATGATAACACATGAACATTTGGCTAAAGTGAAGCACATTCAATTACAATGGAAAAACATGATAGGTCATGCACATTATTTATCCTGGATGAGTTAGAGTGAATTTATTTCTCTCTTTGGTGAACTAAAAGTGGAGTGAGAGACTCTACTTACCAACCCCCCCCTTTTTTTTTTCGTGCATTGTCTTCAAGAGTGATCGTGTACTGTTAGTTAAAATGGCGAAACATCGAAACATCGAAACTCAAAGAGGAAAATTTGTTTATCAAGTAAGCGACAGTCTGTAAGAAGAGCAACTGCTCTAGCATGTCGATTTGGATGTCAAAAGAAAAGGTAGGCCTATTTATTAATGGAAAAGCAAGACTTACAAAAATGTGTTTTAGATTTCGTTACCAGGTAAGTACACTATGAGACTGGTAACGTAGCCCGAGCCTTCCTGGCTGGACTTTCCAACATTCCTATTCAATATCAGAACCTTAGAATGATACGTATTAGTAGTCTAGTACGACCACCTGAAACAGCTCGAGGATTGGTCGATATAAATAGATCTGGCCTCTGATTGGCTGCTATAATTAGACCACCCCCCCTCCCCTCCCTCCGCTCTGATTACAAAATCTCCACCAGTTGATTACGAAATTTCCTCCCCTACAACCCCCCCTACACCCCCCTCCCCCATCCCCTACAACCCCACCACACCTTGAACATGTTGGTACTTGTGCGGGCCTTTTTTTCTTGATTATTGTTGCGTGCTAATTAATTATTCATGTCTGCTAATTGATTATTGATGTGTGCTAATTAATTATTCATGTATGGGTAGGGGGAAGGACATTGGAGTATATTTTATTTGGATGGTGAGCATACGTCTCTGCACGAACCTCTCGCTACGACTGCGTGGTGTAGAGTGAGGAGCATCTTATTTGGGGGAACATGCAGCCCGAGGCGTCAGGCGCTCCTCCCGTGGCATGAGAAGGAACACGGAGCAGGAACCTTTTCCCGACGGCCGCTTAGCGAAGAGTGTGGCCGCTGAGAAACTGACAGCGTATCACGGCCGTATGACCCCCTTTCACTTTTCCCCCTCACTCCCCCCTCCTTCAAGGCAACCCCCTATGTGGTAAAGGGTTTTTTCCAGTGTCGCAAGCCCTTATTTGGTAATGGGTTTGCCCGGTGTCGCAACCCAGCGCAAGTTTGACGGGTTGACAAGACAAGTCGAGACAAGAATATATCACGATGTCGTAATCCTCTACCCCTATGTGGTAATGGGTTTTCTCCGACAAGCATTGACACAGCTAGGGCCTTGGAATGCTCAGTTAGGGGCCTCCATCCCCCACCGCTAAAGTCTACTAAAATTGGTTGTATGATATCGTCTGTCGACATGCGCGGATGTAGGTATCAGTCATGAGGGAAGAAATATCTACACTTTACACTGCAGGGATTCAATTTCCCTCAGCTGGAATTATATGTACCTGACATTTAGACGGCGTGCACACCGGGACTCAAACCGCGATATCTTTAGCACTGCTAGTGTCTGCTATAGCGGCCGTACTTCCTGCACCCCCACCATTTTGCAGGTCGACCAAGTAGAATGTGTACCCGCATATGCTTCAAACGTCAATCACCGGCCGTCTAGTGGCGCCTTAGAACATGCGACCATAGATGGCACTCACATATGGACTCAAACCTCGATATCTTTAGCACAGCTATTGTCTGTTAGAACGGTCGTACTTCCTGCACACCCGCCATTTTGAAAGGTTGACCTGGTAGAATGTGTACCCGCATTTGCTAGGAGTGAAAAAATCAAACGTTGATCACTCTGTCATCGGTCATCTAGTGACATCTTAAACCATGCGACCATCGATGCATTGTGACGGTAGATAAAGTGAAAGCAGGCGTTTTATTCCTCGAGATATTTAATGTTCTCATGTGAGGAATGTCGGGCCTCCACCCCTCACAATCATCCTAAATTAGCGTAAGTGCTTATAACCGAGCGGGTAGTAAGACGTGGCGCTAATAATGATATCACTCTTACATAAATTCATAAGTAATATCGAATTTAATGTTCGCAACTATATTTTGACGTGATAATATATAACTACATAAGTAATATCAGGCTTGAGGGAGATATAAAATATATACTTGTATTTGTGCGACACGGCCGACCTGGATCCAATACCCCCTACCTCCCCCTGCTAATAGCCAAGAAGTTAGCGCGTCACTGACAATCGAACCCTCTAACACCACCTGAATGAGAGATAAAATAATGAAATTAGTGATGTACCCTCATTTACGGAGGGTTGAAATGTGAAAACAGTCAAAGCTATTATTTATGCTTACTCCTGCTAGATATCTTTGACGGGAGTCGAACCGGGGACTTTTGGCGTAACAATATAGGGTTTGTTGACATTGAAATTTGACTAGTAATAACCAGGAGGATAAAAAAGTATTCCGGGTGCATAAAAAATATGCGTGTTTTCATGTAGAAAAAAATAGCTCAAAATCTTTGAAAAAATTGCCTGTCTAAAAAAGATTATTCAGCCCACGGGATTCGAACCAGACCCCGTGACTGATAAGCACCGATCTCTCGATAAAAAAACGGAACTAGTACAGGGTTTCGAACCCCCTACTAGCTGTTATGTATTCAGTTCCATCACCTAGTGTTTTCTTATAACTGGTTGAAATGTTTACTCCGGCTAGATATCATCGACGGGATTCGAACCAGGGACTTTTGGCGTTTGTCGAGTCGAAGTCCTTACCCCCTCCAGTCACGGGCGAGATGTGAACCATCATTTGCATGCCCGACTGACCTAGGATCCAGCCTAGACAGCGCTGGAGAAAGACCTCCGTCCTCTGTGAAAGCTTTAACGCAAATGCGATATAACGGTACTTACACGGACCGGGTAGGCTCCGATGCTGAAATGTTATTTTCGACCAATGAGAAGGCGACACCTTTCATGTGGCACACATCTAGACAATCCATCATCAGAAACTATTATTAACTCTCAGAAAAGACCGCTTTTAAATTGATTGTATTTTTATTCTACTCAAGACAGTCAATATTTTCTTTAAAGTTACCCACCTAATAAATATTGAGAATTATTTTAAACTACTCAAAACATTTTAAATTTTGATTTTTATGGCATAATAGTAGTAGAATCTAGTTTCTAATATTTCAAGGCAGCACGTTTATTTAAATATATAAATGTACTTATATTCGCCCCATACGAGCTGAACCTACTAGCTACAGACTATACTACCAGGGTTTTAGACCCACAGGTAGGTTTAACAGTCAACTGTTTCCATCATTCTATTGTTTTATTTTCTCATTATCACCTTCCCCCACAGTATTTTTGAAAAGCACCACGTCCCACTTCTTATTCAGGCTATACAAATATTTACTAACTACGCTAGTGAGCGAAAGATGAGGACGGATGAATTTAGAGGAAGTGTACTAGCATTTACGTGGATAGAGAATGTAAATCAATTTTTTTTTATAAACTACCCTCAGCACACCTGACCAGGATTCGAACACCAAACTCCCTGTCATTGGCATAGGCACGAGAGCGATGTCTTAGACCATGCGACCACCAAAGTAGGTAAGTATTTATTACAAATTAATCAATGAATCTTCCTAATTAAATGCGTGTATTTGATCCCTTTTCCGTGTGTGCGTGGCTATATTTTTTCGCATTTCTTTTCAAGTTTATTAAACCTAATATATATATATGATTTGTGTTCAGTACTTTCTGAGATTTTGTTTGGTTAAAATAGTCTTTCAATGCTTTTCTATGATAAATGTAAGCGTTTCATGTTGAAATCCAACTAATATGAAACATAGTGTTTCTCAATCCGGCCCGCAAGAGAGAAAACATATATATGCAAGAATAATCTCAATAGCGAGATTTATTCCCACTGCACCCCAACGAGATTCAAACCGAATCCTAGAATGAACATGCCAGCCGAGCACTGTCACCGAACTACAGACCCATTTTCTTAGGAACAGCCACTAGATCTAATTTCAAGTATTCATACGTCAAGTAGCCTGATGCGAGAGTAGAGCGTTAGACCATGCGGGCACCGAAGCAGTGATTACTACTTTGTTCTCTAGTATAGGCCTGTTTGCTATCTATTACTCTTTTTAGCACTGCGTCTTACTAACCGTTCGGGTACGCTTAAGTACTATTTACACTAAAGGATTAGGAATTGGGATCCTTGGACCCGCATTTGCGTGGAAATAAAGTGGAAAACACGCCTATTTTACCCGCCCGAGATTCGAGCCTCGAACTTCTTAAGTATTAATAACGCTAACGGATTGATAATTGGTAAGTTTGAATTTAAGGGAAGTGTGCCCGTATTTGCACAACAATATAGGATTTGTCAGCCTTGTAGGGATTGAACCCTCCTACCTCCTTACGTCACAGGGCGTGATGTGTACCCGCATTTGTGCGGATGGAAAAAATAAACACGCCCGCAGAGGCTCCATCGGTTAAAGAACGGCAAATTTACCATTTAGACGATATATCTCGTCTGACAGTGAACCCCCTCCCTAAGAAATAGATGAACCTGACATTTAGACGGCATGCCCATTCTAGCATTTACGTGGATGGAGAGTGTAAAACAATTTTTTATAAACTATCCTCAGCACACCTGACTAAGATTCGAACACCAAACTCCCTGTCATTCATTGGCATAGGCACGAGAGTGACGTCTTAGACCATGCGACCACTAAAGTAGGTAAGTATTTATTACAAATTAATCAATGAATCTTCCTAATTAAATGTGTGTATTTTATCCCTTTTCCATGTGTGCGTGGCTATATTTTTTCGCATTTCTTTTCAAGTTTATTAAAGCTAATATATATGATTTGTGTTCAATACTTTCTGAGATTTTGTTTGGTTAAAATAGTCTTCCCCCCTTAGTGCGAGCCTGACGTCTTGTACCCCCGCGACCACCTGTGTATAAAATATTAGTGTAACTATGAGAGGGTGAAAAAACTTATTTGCGTGGAAGGAAAATGGTAACCCATTTAGGGAAAAACCACCCTCAGTTCGCCTGACCAAGATTTGAACCTCGAACTCCCGCATCGAAGCGGGTATATATCACTATGCACTCTTTTTAGAGAGTTAACAATATTTACGAGGCTGGCTCTTCAACCAACCCAAATATTACAAAAAATCGAAAGAAGAAGCAGAACCGCGAGTCCCGATGGATTTGGGAATTGGGAAGGTTGAATCCACATTTGTGTTTTGGGGGGGGAGTAAGGAAATGTTCCAGCGTTTACGTGGAGGGAGAGCGGGAAAACATTTAGTGAGAACTACCAACAGTACACCTCAGCGGGTATTCGAATCCCCAACACAGATTCGAACCCCGATATCTTTTGCCGGTTGCTTCATGTTCTTTAGTTACCAAACACAAGAGAAGAATAAGGTGTTTCACCCGTTCTGACCCTAAAATTACGTTTTGACAGAAAGGCGCCGGCAATATACACGTGTCAGCTTTGCAGGAATAAAATATTAAAGAGCGCAGAAGTGAGCCCGCATTTGTATAGAGGGAGAGTGAAAAACTACCCCCCCCAGGTCAAGACAGCACTCTCACAATATACTAAACTGCAGAGGGATTCGAATCCTGGTCCACTGGCTACCACACGCTAATGGATTGATAATTGGGAGGTTTGAGCCCGCATTTGCATAGAGGGAGAGTTAAAAACACCCCTAGTTTACCCGACCGAGATTTGAACCTCGAACTCCTTAAGTATTAATAACGCTAACAGATTGATATTTGGTAAGTTTGAATTTAGAAGAAGTGTGCCCATATTTGCGCGGAGAGAATGGAAAGTCTATTAGAAAAAAACCTCCCTAAATACGCTCGACGCTGATGAAGGAATCTCTAATATTGAGTACCTATATCTCACACCACGAAAAGTATACTTGGAATATATATATATATATATATTTAAAAAAATTATAGTTTTAGATTATGTATTTACGAGTATATCTTACACCTTAATGGGGACAAATCAGAACACATGAAAAGATACACAGGTAATAAATATATGTATTAAAATGTTGCAACCTCTGAAGGAGAAAATGCTACTAATAAAGATACGTAAACATTGTTTTAAATACTATTCATGTAAATACTTATAAAATATTCATTTTTTAGCGGGCCTTCTTGAGAAGCCCCGTTTAAATAACAATAAAGTAATGTATAAGTCTAATTGTAGTATTTTTAATGAGGCAAGCTATTTGTAACGACGCTGATGAAGGAATCGCACCAATGATACATTTTTAGGCCATTCCGGGAATCGAAGCCGGGACCCTTGGCTCGCTGGTCAGGCATGCAGGTTTCGGCTGAATATATTTATGTTTACGAAATACTTTGCTCTAGCACTTTACTACCAGAAATAAACGGGTAAACCCCAAGACTGCTGCCTTTCTCTTTTGAACCATCTAAGACTCCAATTTGGCAGTAGACATGGCACCTGACAATCTGGAGCGGGGGGTCAGCGTACACTAGTTACACTTTGATGAAACCTTTTATCAGCTATCTTCTTATGCAGCACACTCTGTTACAGAAAAAGCAGACCTTTTAACTACCGACTCATGAAGAATCTAGCACCCAAATTACGCGCATTTTAGACTTAGCTCTTTGACCTACACATCTTAAGGTTATACATCACGAGTCTACCTTTACAAGCCTTATTATTCTTTTACCCGATCAGGTGAAAAAATGGACTAATAACAATGAAAGCTTTATTTAAACTTTACTCAAATGAAAAAACTAATTTTTAATCAAATCATAGAAGCTCTCCTTGAATGGTTCCACTATGGAAAATTAAATGTGTTAAGTGTTTAATGTAAGAAAACTTGATCTTTTTTTAAAACAAATTTAATGTTCTAGTTTAAACGCTTTAACTTTTAATCTTTTAAAAATATTATGAAATTTGTTAACCACTAGCCTGTCTGGACAGATAAGTAATTTATGATAAATGGAGCTAGATTAAAAAATAGTGTTTTGTTAAAAAGCAATAGAGTGAATTAAAATAATCAACGTATTTGTTAACAACAATTCTTTTAAAAATAAAAGACTACCCTTTTATCGAGCACTCGATATACCATGGAAAACTAAAACGGTATTTTGGGTTTTATAAAATTATATATTATTATTATTATTATTATTATTATTATTATTATTATTATTATTATTAGCACCGCGTCTTACTACCCGTTCGGGTTATACGCACTTACGCTAATGTGTAATGGTAGGGTGATTGTGAGATGAAATGGAGGACCTACAGTTTAACGGGGAATCCGAACCACGGTAGAGGCCTGGCATTCCTCACATTCACAAGTTGTGATTAATACACATCTTGTCAGAGGTGAAGGAAGGGTTTGGCAATCAGATAAATCTGTGCCGGAACCGAGGATTGAACCCCTGACTCTCAGCACAGAAGTCTGACACCTTACCCCTAGACCACCAGGTCGCCTATATATAAATTATTATGCTGAAGAAACTATACCTTAAAGTGACGTAAGGAAGATAAATATAAATAACCGAAATAGCATTCTTGACTAGTTTTTATCTATTATGATCGAGTGAAATGATGTGAAAACGTTAGATACATCTTACAATTTTCTAAAATGAACTTTACACATGATTAACCCATTATAAGAAATAGGAAAACAAAAGTTATTGTGCAAACAATTTACACAATATTACAAAGAAATATTCAAGAAGAATTTTCTAGTACAATATCTAATTACATCTCTCAATCTTTCAAAATATACTATTCGTATGAGTAGCTCTTTAATTTGGAAACATGAAAAATACCTGATGCGTAAACAAATTTCACCATAGAGAAAATATTTGTAGAGTTTTCGCTGTACAACATTCTACTATTTGAAATTTTAAGATATTTTTCGTGTAAAATCTTACTATTCTGGCAGATGGAAGACATCGATGTTGAATCGATATAAATCTAACAAGGTCTAAAGTATTTTGAAAAGTACCTTAGGAAGGGAAATGTGTAACCTTTTTTAAGGGTGAAATGTTAGAAAGGCTTTTAACACATTAAAAATTCCTATATAAAGGTAATACAATGAAAATCGTATACTTCATTTTCTCGAGTTTCGTCTAAGTAGAGATATGTCCGACAGTGCATCGACATCGTCAAATTCTTCGGATGATGAATTTGAGGCGTTCTACAAAGACCCGCGAAATCTTTACCAGTGGGCGCGGGAGGCGGCCGAGTGCGGTAGCGCCCAATACGGGCTTCAAATAGCTAGGGACTTATATTTCGATGCGACTGGTCGGGATATTCCTGAAGCGAGCATTCGAACTCCTTCCGCTTCACCGTCTGAAGAGGAGGAGGAAGGAGATCACCCTGCTCCTCCACTATTTGAAGCCGAACCTTCAGAGGAAGAGGATGAAGATGAGGAAGATGATCGCTCGACGATTATAACACCACCTCCCACGCCGTGCCAAGTAAACGAGGTCTCATCCACCACGAACGATTAGTAAAGCTATTTAAAATATAATTTTCTAACTTTTCCTGCTCTATTTTTTATTACAAACTTTAATAATTTACGCGTAAGACATTTAAATGTTATAGCTGTCTTTAAAGGAGTGTTATCAAATAAATAAATAATTTATTAATGTATTTCTTTAGCTTGAACTGTCACATCTAATTCGTTTCCATCTTAACAAATCTTTTCTAAAAATACGACCTATATTTTATATGGAATATGCAGTTGAGGATATTTCATAAGCTAATATAAATCATAAATGTTTTAAAACTCACCGTATCTCCACTTCATACATAGCATTAATTCAGTTATGTGCTGATGAGATAATTAAATCTTTTTCTTACAATGTAACTTAAAACTTTGATTCAAAACATTGTTGATGATGAATACATTTCAGAAATAGTTTTAAAGATTTATCCTTCTTATAATCATCGGTGAGAGAACAAACTAAAGTTATATCATATTTTTATAAAGTTTTGTGTATCAACAGTGAGTTTTTATCAAATATACTTTTTGCAGAGTATACCATCGACTGTCAAGAATGAAGATGAAAATAATAAAACAGGGACTCTTTAAATAAACATCTTTAACTAAACTCTCTAATTTTCTACTTAATATGTATCCTTGTTAAGTGTCATGCTTATAGTCTATTCATTTTTATCAAGTTTTCAAAAGTTGAAAAAAGAACCAATTTTTTACCAATTTAGACTAAGCATCATCTTTACCTCTTTCTCGAAGAAATATATATTTAACATAATAGATGTCTCTCTTGACTACTGAACCAAGCAGCATTATCACCATTATGGACTGGCAAAGGTAATGATTAATCGCCATTATTGTCTTAAGCATTTTCCTCATTAAAAATATTTGGTGTTCCATAGTAAAACCATTCAAGGAAATTTTCTATGATTAGTTTAAAAGTATAGTTTTTCATTCTTAAAAAATGTACACATTTAAAATTCCATATTGTAACCATTCTGATAAATAAGAATAACTTACATTTTTTTACAAATACCAAATAATTTCAGGTAATTTGCAAATAATTTATTTTTGAAAATTTTAATTTTGCTAAATATATTAGAACAATTTGGTTTAAAGTTTATATTTACAAAGTGATTGTTGTGATCAACAAAATTATGTGCTTGTTCTTTTGTGAAGAACACATAGTACTTATTAATTGATCTCATATTTCAATCATAAATATTATTATAGATCCCTAACAAAATTTGTCTCTGTAAAATAACAATCATTTAATATTTTTTGTTACATGTTACATATAGTTTGTCTCATTAAAAATTCTACAATTAGATTTATAAATTACTTTATTGTTATTTAAACGGCACTTCTCTAGCAGGTCCACTAAAAATTTATATATATATATATATATATATATATATATAATAAATATTTACACGCCTAATATTTAAAACAATGTTTACGTATCTTTATTAGTAGCATTTTCTCCTTCAGAGGTTGCAACATTTTAATACATATATTTATTACCTGTGTATCTTTTCATGTGTTCTGATTTGTCCCCATTAAGGTGTAAGATATACTCGTAAATACATAATCTAAAACTATAATTTTTTTAAATATATATATATATATATATTCCAAGTATACTTTTCGTGGTGTGAGATATAGGTACTCAATATTAGAGATTCCTTCATCAGCGTCGAGCGTATTTAGGGAGGTTTTTTTCTAATAGACTTTCCATTCTCTCCGCGCAAATATGGGCACACTTCTTCTAAATTCAAACTTACCAAATATCAATCTGTTAGCGTTATTAATACTTAAGGAGTTCGAGGTTCAAATCTCGGTCGGGTAAACTAGGGGTGTTTTTAACTCTCCCTCTATGCAAATGCGGGCTCAAACCTCCCAATTATCAATCCATTAGCGTGTGGTAGCCAGTGGACCAGGATTCGAATCCCTCTGCAGTTTAGTATATTGTGAGAGTGCTGTCTTGACCTGGGGGGGTAGTTTTTCACTCTCCCTCTATACAAATGCGGGCTCACTTCTGCGCTCTTTAATATTTTATTCCTGCAAAGCTGACACGTGTATATTGCCGGCGCCTTTCTGTCAAAACGTATTTTAGGGTCAGAACGGGTGAAACACCTTATTCTTCTCTTGTGTTTGGTAACTAAAGAACATGAAGCAACCGGCAAAAGATATCGGGGTTCGAATCTGTGTTGGGGATTCGAATACCCGCTGAGGTGTACTGTTGGTAGTTCTCACTAAATGTTTTCCCGCTCTCCCTCCACGTAAACGCTGGAACATTTCCTTACTCCCCCCCCCAAAACACAAATGTGGATTCAACCTTCCCAATTCCCAAATCCATCGGGACTCGCGGTTCTGCTTCTTCTTTCGATTTTTTGTAATATTTGGGTTGGTTGAAGAGCCAGCCTCGTAAATATTGTTAACTCTCTAAAAAGAGTGCATAGTGATATATACCCGCTTCGATGCGGGAGTTCGAGGTTCAAATCTTGGTCAGGCGAACTGAGGGTGGTTTTTCCCTAAATGGGTTACCATTTTCCTTCCACGCAAATAAGTTTTTTCACCCTCTCATAGTTACACTAATATTTTATACACAGGTGGTCGCGGGGGTACAAGACGTCAGGCTCGCACTAAGGGGGAAGACTATTTTAACCAAACAAAATCTCAGAAAGTATTGAACACAAATCATATATATTAGCTTTAATAAACTTGAAAAGAAATGCGAAAAAATATAGCCACGCACACATGGAAAAGGGATAAAATACACACATTTAATTAGGAAGATTCATTGATTAATTTGTAATAAATACTTACCTACTTTAGTGGTCGCATGGTCTAAGACGTCACTCTCGTGCCTATGCCAATGAATGACAGGGAGTTTGGTGTTCGAATCTTAGTCAGGTGTGCTGAGGATAGTTTATAAAAAATTGTTTTACACTCTCCATCCACGTAAATGCTAGAATGGGCATGCCGTCTAAATGTCAGGTTCATCTATTTCTTAGGGAGGGGTTCACTGTCAGACGAGATATATCGTCTAAATGGTAAATTTGCCGTTCTTTAACCGATGGAGCCTCTGCGGGCGTGTTTATTTTTTCCATCCGCACAAATGCGGGTACACATCACGCCCTGTGACGTAAGGAGGTAGGAGGGTTCAATCCCTACAAGGCTGACAAATCCTATATTGTTGTGCAAATACGGGCACACTTCCCTTAAATTCAAACTTACCAATTATCAATCCGTTAGCGTTATTAATACTTAAGAAGTTCGAGGCTCGAATCTCGGGCGGGTAAAATAGGCGTGTTTTCCACTTTATTTCCACGCAAATGCGGGTCCAAGGATCCCAATTCCTAATCCTTTAGTGTAAATAGTACTTAAGCGTACCCGAACGGTTAGTAAGACGCAGTGCTAAAAAGAGTAATAGATAGCAAACAGGCCTATACTAGAGAACAAAGTAGTAATCACTGCTTCGGTGCCCGCATGGTCTAACGCTCTACTCTCGCATCAGGCTACTTGACGTATGAATACTTGAAATTAGATCTAGTGGCTGTTCCTAAGAAAATGGGTCTGTAGTTCGGTGACAGTGCTCGGCTGGCATGTTCATTTCTAGGATTCGGTTTGAATCTCGTTGGGGTGCAGTGGGAATAAATCTCGCTATTGAGATTATTCTTGCATATATATGTTTTCTCTCTTGCGGGCCGGATTGAGAAACACTATGTTTCATATTAGTTGGATTTCAACATGAAACGCTTACATTTATCATAGAAAAGCATTGAAAGACTATTTTAACCAAACAAAATCTCAGAAAGTACTGAACACAAATCATATATATATATTAGGTTTAATAAACTTGAAAAGAAATGCGAAAAAATATAGCCACGCACACACGGAAAAGGGATCAAATACACGCATTTAATTAGGAAGATTCATTGATTAATTTGTAATAAATACTTACCTACTTTGGTGGTCGCATGGTCTAAGACATCGCTCTCGTGCCTATGCCAATGACAGGGAGTTTGGTGTTCGAATCCTGGTCAGGTGTGCTGAGGGTAGTTTATAAAAAAAATTGATTTACATTCTCTATCCACGTAAATGCTAGTACACTTCCTCTAAATTCATCCGTCCTCATCTTTCGCTCACTAGCGTAGTTAGTAAATATTTGTATAGCCTGAATAAGAAGTGGGACGTGGTGCTTTTCAAAAATACTGTGGGGGAAGGTGATAATGAGAAAATAAAACAATAGAATGATGGAAACAGTTGACTGTTAAACCTACCTGTGGGTCTAAAACCCTGGTAGTATAGTCTGTAGCTAGTAGGTTCAGCTCGTATGGGGCGAATATAAGTACATTTATATATTTAAATAAACGTGCTGCCTTGAAATATTAGAAACTAGATTCTACTACTATTATGCCATAAAAATCAAAATTTAAAATGTTTTGAGTAGTTTAAAATAATTCTCAATATTTATTAGGTGGGTAACTTTAAAGAAAATATTGACTGTCTTGAGTAGAATAAAAATACAATCAATTTAAAAGCGGTCTTTTCTGAGAGTTAATAATAGTTTCTGATGATGGATTGTCTAGATGTGTGCCACATGAAAGGTGTCGCCTTCTCATTGGTCGAAAATAACATTTCAGCATCGGAGCCTACCCGGTCCGTGTAAGTACCGTTATATCGCATTTGCGTTAAAGCTTTCACAGAGGACGGAGGTCTTTCTCCAGCGCTGTCTAGGCTGGATCCTAGGTCAGTCGGGCATGCAAATGATGGTTCACATCTCGCCCCGTGACTGGAGGGGGTAAGGACTTCGACTCGACAAACGCCAAAAGTCCCTGGTTCGAATCCCGTCGATGATATCTAGCCGGAGTAAACATTTCAACCAGTTATAAGAAAACACTAGGTGATGGAACTGAATACATAACAGCTAGTAGGGGGTTCGAAACCCTGTACTAGTTCCGTTTTTTTATCGAGAGATCGGTGCTTATCAGTCACGGGGTCTGGTTCGAATCCCGTGGGCTGAATAATCTTTTTTAGACAGGCAATTTTTTCAAAGATTTTGAGCTATTTTTTTCTACATGAAAACACGCATATTTTTTATGCACCCGGAATACTTTTTTATCCTCCTGGTTATTACTAGTCAAATTTCAATGTCAACAAACCCTATATTGTTACGCCAAAAGTCCCCGGTTCGACTCCCGTCAAAGATATCTAGCAGGAGTAAGCATAAATAATAGCTTTGACTGTTTTCACATTTCAACCCTCCGTAAATGAGGGTACATCACTAATTTCATTATTTTATCTCTCATTCAGGTGGTGTTAGAGGGTTCGATTGTCAGTGACGCGCTAACTTCTTGGCTATTAGCAGGGGGAGGTAGGGGGTATTGGATCCAGGTCGGCCGTGTCGCACAAATACAAGTATATATTTTATATCTCCCTCAAGCCTGATATTACTTATGTAGTTATATATTATCACGTCAAAATATAGTTGCGAACATTAAATTCGATATTACTTATGAATTTATGTAAGAGTGATATCATTATTAGCGCCACGTCTTACTACCCGCTCGGTTATAAGCACTTACGCTAATTTAGGATGATTGTGAGGGGTGGAGGCCCGACATTCCTCACATGAGAACATTAAATATCTCGAGGAATAAAACGCCTGCTTTCACTTTATCTACCGTCACAATGCATCGATGGTCGCATGGTTTAAGATGTCACTAGATGACCGATGACAGAGTGATCAACGTTTGATTTTTTCACTCCTAGCAAATGCGGGTACACATTCTACCAGGTCAACCTTTCAAAATGGCGGGTGTGCAGGAAGTACGACCGTTCTAACAGACAATAGCTGTGCTAAAGATATCGAGGTTTGAGTCCATATGTGAGTGCCATCTATGGTCGCATGTTCTAAGGCGCCACTAGACGGCCGGTGATTGACGTTTGAAGCATATGCGGGTACACATTCTACTTGGTCGACCTGCAAAATGGTGGGGGTGCAGGAAGTACGGCCGCTATAGCAGACACTAGCAGTGCTAAAGATATCGCGGTTTGAGTCCCGGTGTGCACGCCGTCTAAATGTCAGGTACATATAATTCCAGCTGAGGGAAATTGAATCCCTGCAGTGTAAAGTGTAGATATTTCTTCCCTCATGACTGATACCTACATCCGCGCATGTCGACAGACGATATCATACAACCAATTTTAGTAGACTTTAGCGGTGGGGGATGGAGGCCCCTAACTGAGCATTCCAAGGCCCTAGCTGTGTCAATGCTTGTCGGAGAAAACCCATTACCACATAGGGGTAGAGGATTACGACATCGTGATATATTCTTGTCTCGACTTGTCTTGTCAACCCGTCAAACTTGCGCTGGGTTGCGACACCGGGCAAACCCATTACCAAATAAGGGCTTGCGACACTGGAAAAAACCCTTTACCACATAGGGGGTTGCCTTGAAGGAGGGGGGAGTGAGGGGGAAAAGTGAAAGGGGGTCATACGGCCGTGATACGCTGTCAGTTTCTCAGCGGCCACACTCTTCGCTAAGCGGCCGTCGGGAAAAGGTTCCTGCTCCGTGTTCCTTCTCATGCCACGGGAGGAGCGCCTGACGCCTCGGGCTGCATGTTCCCCCAAATAAGATGCTCCTCACTCTACACCACGCAGTCGTAGCGAGAGGTTCGTGCAGAGACGTATGCTCACCATCCAAATAAAATATACTCCAATGTCCTTCCCCCTACCCATACATGAATAATTAATTAGCACACATCAATAATCAATTAGCAGACATGAATAATTAATTAGCACGCAACAATAATCAAGAAAAAAATGGCCCGCACAAGTACCAACATGTTCAAGGTGTGGTGGGGTTGTAGGGGATGGGGGAGGGGGGTGTAGGGGAGGGGTTGTAGGGGAGGAAATTTCGTAATCAACTGGTGGAGATTTTGTTATCAGAGCGGAGGGAGGGGAGGGGGGGTGGTCTAATTATAGCAGCCAATCAGAGGCCAGATCTATTTATATCGACCAATCCTCGAGCTGTTTCAGGTGGTCGTACTAGACTACTCGTATTATATTGTACTTAAAATTATGTGTATAAAGAGTCTGTACACTCATTGATTTGAATTTACTGATACAGATAAGGCGGTGTTCAGGTATTACGTAAGCACATTTTTGACAATTTTGGAAATCCTGTTTCTGTTGTAAGCAACAAAAAAAAAACTAGCACTTGACCCCCCTCTCTTGCTTACATAGTATTTTCCGAAACTCCCTCTCTTGCTTACGTAATATTTGTCGACCTATTTTATTATCTGTTCACAGGAAATACAATTTTTTTTATGCAATTTATAAATTGCTGGTAGCTATTAACATAGAGGTGTAAATAATGGTATGAAATAATTCAAAATAAACATTGTTGCACAATGAATTTTAATTTACGTTATTAAACTGGAAATTAAATTCTTGTGTGTGTGTCTCTCTCTCTCTCTGTCTTACGTAAGCATTGATCTGACCCCTCCTTCCCCCTTGTCAGCAAAAATAAGGGAAGTTCGAATCCCCCAAAGTTTCTTACATATAATACTTGAACGCACCCTAGATAAGATTATTTGTATGCTACAATAATTTTTACTGCAAGGAATTAACCTAAGCTAAAAGAAAAAAAACATTTCCTGGTAAGCTAAACATTTTGTAAAGGCAGGCGAAAAAACCTAATTAAGTAAACGAACACAAAAACGTACGTAACAATTAAAATAAACCATATCCAGTGACTAAACTTAGTGAACGGTAGTGCTACTTTTTTCACTTTTTTAAAGTGTTTTTCCCCCCTTTGGTTCTTTGATAAACTTTCAAACTCTTTATTCCATTATTTTTCTACAATAATTTATATTATTTCGTTTCACTTGCATTATTTTTTGTTCTTAGGTTAGGGGCTCTGGAATTTCTTTGAAAACGTAGGGGGAGTGAGGGTGCTCAACTTGGGCAAATATTAAACCCTCAATGACCCTAGACGCTGTTTGAAATGTTGAAGTGATTATTCTTTATATGCAATACTTTTATTTTTATTTTTTTATCACCGAGTCTTACATCCTGTTCAGAATATAAGCAGGTATTTTTATCAATGGCTTTCTTGGCCATAATGTACAGGTCAATAATAATATGGTAGGAAGGGCAACATGGGATATTTTAAAACAAATATAATTTAGTAACTGGCACGAAGATTAGAATGTAAACCCTCCTTAAACCACGAACCACTATTTGGTGTGAGTTCTTTCATTAGGTAGTCAAGCCATCTCAAACTCTAAATATTGATTACGCTACACTGGACACAAACTAAATGCTGTATGCCAAAAGCTCCCAAAGTTTTAAATTAACCTACCAATCATAGTATTATTTGGCATTAAAAAACTATTTTTAAGTTTAAATACATGTTGATTAATTATTTTTTCTATTCATAAAACCATAAGTATATTTTAACACTATTTTAATAATAAATTATACAAGGTTTTGTAACCCCCCTTTGATTTAATAGGTTCATAACACTATAAATAAAAGTAGGTTGATTACAAGAGAGTTTATTTATTTTTTATTCATAACATACAACTCGTAGAAATATTAGAGTGAGACATACAAAGAGTAGTCGAGTGAAAAGTCAACAAGGACTGATTGAAATAATAAATAATGGGGCAAGACCCCAAGTCTTTGAGAGAAAACAGCAAGACAATAATAAAAGAATACATATAAAATTGACCCAGCGCAGAAGGCGACTAACCTAACTAAAAAAGGTTAAATAAAGACAAAAAGTATCGGTGTACACAACTCATCGATGCTGATACAAATTCGACATGAGTATGCTAAATAATTACTAACTGCCATTACAAGGCGCAAAAGAGGAAATTTAACAAACAATCAATGATTTAAACCAACCTAATCAGTTTTAACAGACACCATTCAAATTAGATCAATCTAACTATAAACTTGGCCGAAGCGCTAAGTGCGCGGGCTCGCGGTCTCAGAGTTGAACAACAAGTTCATCAATTACAAAAGACTAAACCCTTAAAACTTTGACAAGCAAACCAAACATTTCAATAAGTTTAACTTTAAGACAGATAACTAGCGCCCCAAGATGGGGGCGTAATAAACCCCAAACCCGTCCGTGAGGCGGACAAGGCGGGTCTGCAAAAAGAAACGGAGTTTAAATATCAAACAATCCATAATGGCTGACAGGCAAATCCTGCAGTCTCTAGCGAAATTAAATCTGAGTAACGTATAAATAAATAAAGCCGAAACATATAAATTTTGAACATGAAGAGCCAAACATAATTTAGATACGACGAAAAATAGACTAAGTCTAAAGCTAAGACAAAGTGCCTCACCTAATTGAGTGCAGAGAAATGAGTGACATCACTACACAGTCCAGCCGTTATATACAACACAAAGTCTGTCACGTGTTCACATACGGTGGGAAACACAGTTGGGAAAGGGTGAAGGGGCGTGCACATGCTTCGAGAACAGTCTCGTTTAGCCTCGTAATAATTCAAATTCACGCGCCGGTGGATAGGTCTTATTTCACCAGAACATAATCGTTGGCGCATATGGGTCTGCGCAATCTCGATGTTCACCTGTTCGAGTCTAGCTCGGAGTTGTACCTCGAGTCACGGACGGTTAGTTGGATACATGATGTTGCTGAGTGCGCGTGTTTTCGGAGCCGTGAAGCAGGCCAGTCAAAAGGGGACCAGGCTAGGTGAGTCCAAACTGTCTTCTTTAGATTCATGTCTGTGACAACGTCACAATTTTAATCATCACGCCTAGCTACAAAACATCCTACTTTGCATATGAATACAAGAAAGTAACTCCAGTAGCTTTAAAAACTGTAAGATGGGGCTCCGGTAGCTCTTTGAAAATGGGAGAGGGGGTTCAACTAATAGGTTGGGAGGAGGGTCCTTCCATGGTAACATTTTAAACCATGGATAGCTATTTAAGCTATTTGAAAGTGATTAATTTTTCATGGGTAGTTCTTTTTTATGCTTTTCTCTCTCGTAATGTATAGTAAGAACACGATAAAGAGGATGGATTATAAAATACATTTTTCCACTGGTAACAATCATAAATGTTATACTCTTTTTTTATTATATTGGTAAAGATATTCTCCAGTGTTAATAAAACTCTATTTGTATTGTATAAAGGGGAGAAGGGAAGTCAATTTTTTTAAAGAAAAAAAAAGAGCTCGGATTCACTTTCCCAGAAATGTTACTAACCTGGTTCTCACCTGAACATTTTTGAAAATTATAGTCTTCTAAAAACTATTTTAAGTGGTCATACTTTAGCAAGTTTTTGAAAATTGGATTTCTCTAGAGTCTAGACCCTATTCGTATATGGTATTTTGCCGAACTTATTTTTGAAAATTAAAGTCACCTGAAGTTATTTGGTGTGAGCTCCTACAGACAATTTGAAAGTTAGATGCCTCTAGAAGCTATTTGGAGTGGGCCTCTACTGGCAAATTTTCGAAAATTTGATCACCTTAAAAACAATCTAGAGTCGTTCTCGCTTCAATTTAAAAAAAATCAAAATTCCCTAAAACCTATTTAGAGTGGGCCTCTTGAAGGAAAATTTAGCTATTTGAAGTGATTTTCATATATATGGAGTTTGTATTTAATCATAGTTAGAGTTGAGTTTGATCTTCTTCCACACACAACCAAATAATTACTTCCTACATTAAGTGTACCACAGATCTTACTGCCAGCCCAAGCTAACGGCTATTTACGTTATTTTTACTACCGGATATTTATAAAATTTTTAAGATACTGTAAGTGGGTATTGTGAAACACTTTTTGATATAGCTATTTATTTGGAGAAAAATCTATAACACACAGTAAGAAAGTTGATTTGACAGATTTAAGGAAACTATAGGGAAAGGGTTGGAATATGAAACAGGACTGATCTCTGGTCACAGCTACTGACATCTACCGGTAACTGAAATAAACATGCCTTTTAGAGACCTTAAATTACACCAAAGTGTTCTGGAATCAAATACATGCTTTGTTCAGTGTGAATAGAAGATTGTTTGTTTTCTCCCCATTAAATCTTTTTGTAAGGTAAGAATCAAAAATAGTTTTCGTATATTTATTAATAAATATAAAATATTATATATAGTGTGTTTATTAGTCATAAATGTAAACTTCAAAATGGTCTGGTTAGTTATAAAAAATATATTTTTCAAGCTTAAAATTGGTTAGGTCTTTTGGAAAATGGCGATGGGTGGTAATATTGAATAATGGTGCTCCATATTACAACCATTCATTTCTTTCAGGTGTTGCTATGCCAAGGAAGAAATTGGGACAAGAAAAAAAGGGACTAGGGCAGACATGGCAGACAGAAGATATGTTAAGTGCTATAAAAGCAGTCCGTGACAAAACAAAAACGTTGAACGAAGCTGCACGGTGTTCTAAAGTTCCCAAAGCTACACTATCAAGAAAGGCGTCGAAAACACATGTTGATCCAGATGTTTTGGCAAATCAAAAGTTAGGAAGAAAATCTATTCTTCCCCTAGAAATCTAGGAGAAACTGGTAGAATATTGTTTTTTAATGGAAAGACAATTTTACTGACTAACTCGTAACGAAATAAGGCGAATCGCATATCAACTGGCAGAGAGAAATGAAATCAGAAATCCATTCAATGAAAATATGGCTGGCAGGGCGTGGTTTGACCACTTCATGCATAGACATAAGAACAAGCTTTCAGTGAGAAAGCCTGAAGGAACATCACTTGCTCGAGCCATCGGATTCAATAAAGAGGGTGTAATGCACTATTTTGAACTTTTGGAAACGGAATACTCTAAGCACCACTTTCCTCCCAATCAAATCTATAATGTTGACGAGACTGGTCTCAGTGTTGTTCAATCTAAACTGCCACATGTGATTGGAATTAAAGGGAAAAAACAAATAGGTGCTCTCACTGCTGCAGAGAGGAGGAGCCTTGTGACAATCATCGCGTATATGAGTGCAGGAGGGGACTTAGTGCCTCCTATACTGATTTTCCTCCGCACCAATTGGATTGAAAAATTGATGAAGGGGGCCCCTCCTGGAGCTGTAGGGAAATGTCATCCTTCAAGGTGGGTTCAATCCTGCCTATTTACTGAATGGTTCTCCCATTTCATTGACTACACTAAACCTACAACTGAATCCCCAATTCTGCTTATCCTAGATGGGCATTTTTCCCACACCAGGAACATTAACATCATTTTGAAAGCAAGAGAAGACCATGTAACCCTCATGTGTCTACCACCTCACACAACCCACCAGCTCCAACCACTTGACCGGACATTCATGGGTCCCTTAAAGTCCTATTACAGTGAAGAAGTCAGGCAAGCACTGAGGACTGGTGGTATGGACACCTACGATATTGCATAGAAGTTTGGCAAGGCCTATCTAAAAGTACAGACAGGGTCAATAGTAGTTAGAGGTTTCAAACGTACCGGGATCTATCCATCAGACAGGGGTGTTTTCTCCGAGGCTGATTTCATTGCGGCTAAACATGAGGAAGAACAGACTAGTGAGCATGGCAATGAGCTTGATGACGATGATGACGATGATATGGATGCTTTTGGACTGGAAAGCGGGGGTGTATCAAGGAATAGAGCAAAACAGAAGGCAGCAGGTCCATCAATATCAGCAAGTCCATCCATGTCTCCAGGCTCCATCCACCCACACCACATCTCTCCAGTTCTACATGCAAAAAAGAAGGTATCAAATAGAGGTCGCAAAGCTCTTAAAGCAACTGTCTTGACTAACTCTCCATATAAGGAGGCTTTAAAAGCGTCAATAGATAAGAAAGCAAATGGACCCACTCAGAAGAAAAAGAAGAAACCACCTGCTCAAACAGAATTCTCTAAAGATAAAAGGCAAAATAAAGATGTATCAGGGACCATAACAGGTTTAAAGAGGCCTAAAAAGAAGAAATACGAGGATGAGGAAAGTTCCCGTGATGGAGAAGAGGGAAATTATCTGTCATCAGGAAGCTCGAGCATAGAACAAATTGTAGGAGAAGTAGTTCCTGGAAGAGATGATGCAGAGTGTTTATTTTGTACAGAGAAATTCACAAAGTCCAAAACTGGAGAACTTTGGATTCAATGTGTAGCGTGCCAGGGATGGGCTCACGTCTTGTGCAGTGGGTGTGAGAGTGATATTTTTATTTGTGACTTCTGTTCTTAGATCTAAGACTTTATTTTTAAAAAAACCAATAGGGAATTAGTCATTTTAAAGTGAAAATGGAAAGTTTTCTTGTAAAATTTAATAAAAAGAAATTCAACGAATTAGATCAACAGCTTCACATTAAAATAAATGACAATTTCTTTTATTATCATTCCTATTTCATATTGGCACCCCATTTTCCAAGACTCCCTTTTTTATATGCAATTGAAAAAAAAGTGTTCTTTGATTGGTCCAATATTTAATCCTAATACCTCTGAATGTTTTATAGGAATATATTTTGTCAACACTTCTGATAATTATTGATGCAGCTTTTAAATTTAAAATTGGGTTTATTGCCTGAAAACAAAAAGTGGTCCATATTACCACCTTTTCTCCTAATCATTTCCACCGTTGGCGCTATAAGCCAATTATCAGTGGTGGCAACCTCTTCCAAAATTTCTTGTTATCACATTTTGAATTGATCCAAAATTACCTGACCACTTATTTGGATGTTAAGAAGCTTATTGTTTTTGTTAGATAGGTACCATAGTGAAATCTACGATGTAAAACATCTGAAGCATCGAAATAAAGATGTTATTGGTAGCACCTGGAGAAATATTGCACAAGAATTAGAAACCACAGACCAGTTACTTTATTTATTTTTCTACAATGCAATTTAATAAATAGTGAACAAAAAATATACTTATACAATACACTACCTAAACATTTTATATAATGTTTTTATTTTTCAAGAAACTATCATGAGTGACGTTTATTTAATCTAAATGTGTATTATATTATGTAGCATTTATGAACGTCATATATTTTCAATTTGCCAGGGCACAGACCCTATTGGGAAAAGAAAGTAATTCTTTAATGTTTCTCTAATTTTAATGGCATCGGCACTTCCTCTGTGAAATGATGTAAGAATCCGAGATTGAAGCTCATTCACATATTCATTTTCTTCCAAAAACTGTTTTTCTAAAATAATGTATTTTTCGTTTTCCGTATGTAATTATGTAAAACACATGCGCTTCGAGTTGATGCCTCTGCTAACTCTACATTAGTAACTATAGCTTTTTGAAAAATACCAAATTTTTGGTAAGTATACCAAAGGCACATTCAACAGTGCGGCGTGCAGTTGATAATCTGTAATAAAATGTGCGTTTAGAAAAATCAAGATGTCTTCGTGCGTATGGTCTCATTAAATTATTTCGCAGTGGAAATTCCTCGTCCCCAACTAAATAAAATGGTATTACAGTATCTGTACCTGGTATTTCTTAAGGACTGGGAACATTTAATCTATTTGATGTAAATGCTTTCCCCAGGGTTGATTAATTGAAAATGGTACTATCACAGTGCCGACAATATGCGCCAATATCTATCTTGATGAAGTTACAGCTAGCATCAGCAACTGCCACTAAAACAATTTAGTGAAAATATTTGTTGTTGAAATATTGTGAGTGAACAATGTTTCCTATTCCCACTATCAATACAATGAGGCATTTTACAGATTTCATTGAATCATTCCGAAATCTCATTCCATTTTTGAGTCGTAGGCATATCATGTATGCGGGCTATAGGATTCTCCATACTACATCGTTTAGCAATGTGATAATATTGTGGATGGTACTTATTCCAACACAGAAAGCATAGTTGATGGATGTTAAAGATTATCCTGTAGCCAAATACCTACAAGAAATAAATGGTACGGGGCACCGCACAGACTTTCTCTCTCTTTCTATAAACTCGTAAGAATTCTGAACGGAATAATGTACATTGTATCATCACCACTCCACATAAGAACACGCATAAAATAATATACAATGATATATAATCAATGAGAAAAGAGGCGCATCTTTGTCCACATAAGAGCATTTCAAACAGTTTAATGTCTTCCACAAGGGTCAACACTTCGTATTAAAATTTCGATTTCTGGTTAAAATTTTAACATTTTATAAGGTGTTGCAGATTTTCAAGTCATCGCATTGATATTTAATTATTCATTTATACATTTTGACCAATAAAAAATGTAAATATTGACCGTTGAGTCTAAAATGGAGATAGATCATTGTTGTGCAAACATTTCTCCTAAGAGCTTTAAGGAAAAATAACATACTTTTTTTAGATACTTACTTATATTTAATTACTCTATGGCATTGGAGAATTATTGCGTTAAGACTTAAGTAGTATATGTTTACAACTAAAGCTCACAAAATTGTATTAATATATTGGCAAATATCTCAGAAACTGTTGCTTTTATAAAAATATATGTCAAATAAAAGTTTTTTATTTTTAATAGTCCTACAATTTTGCAATGATAAGTTGTTTAGTTTCTCAAATAGTTGTGAAGATACGGAAATTAACGCTTCTGTAAAGTACCCTTAAAATCATTTTCATAGGAAAATGAAAATAGCCAGTTTATTTATAATCTTAATCAACAATTAGATACGAATTTTAATCAAAATCGTTTGAACAGATTTTGAGAAAACCAATTTTTTCTCTTTTCGCCCTTCAGTAAACTACCCTTAATTGTAAGTTTTTATAGACACACAGACAGACGGCATTGCAAAGACTATTTTTTTGGATTCGGGGGGGGGTCATGAGACGTCGACATCCATCAACATTTCAGGTTAGTTTTTTTTTACGGTCGCAATACTTAAACTTTAATGTCCAAAAAGTTAAAAAAATTCATATAATTGTTTATAGATTGAAAGTCATTGATTTTATAAAAATATGTTTCGGATAAAATATTTGTATGATAAATATATATACATATTTGTAATGCTAAGTAATTTCATATCTCAAATAGTTTCGGAGCTATTATAAAAAATGTTAATTAACGCATCAAACCGGAGCCCTTAAAGCCATTTTGCCGAAATATTGAGGGTAGCCATTTTGTTTGCAATATTTATTAATGTTTATAAATGAAATTTAATCAAAATCGTTAGAGCCGATTTTGAGAAAATCGACTTTTTCTTTTTTTTTTCCCTCAGTAAACTACCCTTAATTTTAGGGGTAGATATCCAATTCCAAAAACCCCTCGGGGCAACCCTATGAAAACCCTAGATATCAAGTTTCAGCTCAATCGGTAAAATAGTGAAGGCTCTAGTTGGAGGTACAGACAGACAGACAGACAGACAGACAGACAGACGGAAATTCAAAAACCACTTTTTCGGTTTCAGGGAGTCATGAAACGTCAAGATTCATTAAAATCTCGAGTTCGATTTTTTTGACGATCACCATACTTTCTCTACCTGTAAGATAGAGAGAAAGTAAAAATACACTTGCTAGATTTCATTGTATGGAACTCAATTATAGAAAGATCTATATCCATAACTCTATTAGACTAAATTTATATTCAAGCAATATTATGTCATCAAATTAATTAGTTTTTATTCTTGTTACTTTCTTTCTATCTTACAGGTAGAGAAAGTATGGTGATCGTCAAAAAAATCGAACTCGAGATTTTGATGAATCTTGACGTTTCATGACTCCCTGAATCCGAAAAAGTTGTTTTTGAATTTTCGTCTGTCTGTCTGTCTGTCTGTCTGTACCTCCAACTAGAGCCTAAACTATTTTACCAATTGAGCTGAAACTTGATATCTAGGGTTTTCATAGGGTTGCCCCGAGGAATTTTTGGAATTGGATATCCACCCCTAAAATTAGGGGTAATTTACTGAAGGGAAAA
Organism: Timema podura; assembly: GCA_033556935.1. Classification (NCBI taxonomy): domain Eukaryota; kingdom Metazoa; phylum Arthropoda; class Insecta; order Phasmatodea; family Timematidae; genus Timema; species Timema podura. Next base: position 46,605,145 of record JAVRXN010000003.1, read on the forward strand.
AAAAAAGAAAAAGTCGATTTTCTCAAAATTGGCTCAACAATTTTGATTAAATTTCATTTATGAACATTAATAAATATTCCAAAAAAAATGGCTACTCTCAATATTTTGGCAAAATGGCTTTAAGGGCTCCGGTCTGAAGCGTAAATTAACATTTTTTATAATAGCTCCGAAACTATTTGAGATATGAAATTACTTAGCATTACAAATATGTATATATATTTATAATACAAATATTTTATTCGAAACATATTTTTATAAAATCAATAACTTTCAATCTATACGCAATTATATGAATTTTTTTAACTTTTTGGACATTAAAGTTTAAGTATTGCGACCGTAAAAAAAACTAACCTGAAATTTTGATGGATGTCGACGTCTTATGACCCCCCCGAACCCTAAAAAATAGTCTTTGCAATGCCATCTGTCTGTGTGTCTATGAAAACTAAAAATTAAGGGTAGTTTACTAAAGGGCGAAAAGAGAAAAATTTGGTTTTCTCAAAATCTGATCAAACGATTTTGATTAAAATTCGTATCTAGGCGTTGATTAAGATTATAAATGAACTGGTTATTTTCATTTCCCTATGAAAATTATTTTTAGGGTACTTTACAGAAACGTTAATTTCCGTATCTCCACAACTATTTGAGAAACTAAACGACTTATCATTGCAAAATTGTAGGACTATTAGAAATAAAAAACTTTTATTTGACATATATTTTTATCAAAGTAACATTTTCTGAGACATTTGCAAATATATTAATACAATTTTGTGAGCTTTAGTTGTAAACATATACTACTTAAGTCTTAACGCAATAATTCTCCAATGCCATAAAGTAATTAAATATAAGTATCTAAAAAAATTATGTTATTTTTCCTTAAAACTCTTAGGAGAAATGTTTGCACAGCAATGATCTATCTCCATTTCTTGGATAGATACTCAATAGTCAATATTTACATTTTTTATTGGTTAAAATGTATAAATGAATAATTAAATATCAATGCGATGACTTGACGATGTGCAACACCTTATAAAATTATAAAAATTGAACCAAAAATCGAAATTTTATTACGAAGTGTTGACCCTTGTGGAAGACATTAAACTGTTTGAAATGCTCTTAGGTGGACAAAGATGCGCCTCTTTTCTCATTGATTCTATATCATTGTATATTATTTTATGCGTGTTCTTATGTGGAGTGGTGATGATACAATGTACATTATTCCGTTCAGAAATCTTATGAGTTTATAGAAAGAGAGAGAAAGTCTGTGCGGTGCGCCGTACCATTTATTTCAGATACTGAAGATAAAATTAAATGGCAAAACTAGAGAAGAAATTATATGAGATAAAAGAAGCCAACATAGCGTCAGGATCTGCAGCAGAAAATACAAAAGTAATTTGGCCATACTTTGTGGTTTTTAGATATCAGCCTAAAATACAATAAAAACTGTAAGGAATGTTCCAGAAATTGACACTGATGAAAAGAATAATGAGTCCCAATAGGTGGGAAACGAAATTCGTGATTTTGAAAATAACTGTGATTACGAAGAGAGACAAATACATCCCAACAAATCTAATGAACGTTTAAACAAATGTTCTTTTTTTTTCATATGCAAGTCATTCCATTTCTGAAAATGTTTTTGTTGATGTTGGAAACCCGTCATTTTTCAAGAAACGCAAGCCAAGTTCCCGTAAAGAATATGACATTGATAGACTGTATCTGTAACAATTAAAAAGAATATCACCGGCATCTCAGGAAGCTAACGATCCAGACCTTTTGTTCCTGAAGTGCTTACTTCCAAGCATCAAGAAATTGGGACAGCTGTAAAATCTGGAATTTAAAGGTGAAGTTATTCAATTACTTCAACGTAAATTGAAGCCCGCTCCAACTCATGTTCAATTTTACTGCAATTTTCTTTCTTCTGAGAGTAGGGCTTATGATCAGCCAATAGGTCATTATGTCAATATAATCTGCCACACTTCCCTTCAAATACAGAAGATAATAATTTGGGTATAATTTCAAACGTTCAAAATAATATGTTTTTTACAGTTTTTATAGCAATCAAGACAGAAGATTTGGAATAATAAAAAAAGTAATATATTGTAATGAATCAAGTATGCTCATATTTATTTATGAATATTTTCTGTTATTTTAAAGCAAGAATAATTACTAAGCCTTCACTGCACGGATTATTATTTTTTGGGGAAAATATTAATCGGCTACTAGCGTAGACTTGACATTTTTACTTTCTCTCTATCTTACAGGTAGAGAAAGTATGGTGATCGTCAAAAAAATCGAACTCGAGATTTTGATGAATTTTGACGTTTCATGACTTCCTGAATCCGAAAAAGTGGTTTTTGAATTTCCGTCTGTCTGTCTGTCTGTCTATCTGTACCTCCAACTAGAGCCTAAACTATTTTACCGATTGAGCTGAAACTTGATATCTAGGGTTTTCATAGGGTTGCCCCGAACGGTTTTTGGAATTGGATATCCACCCCTAAAATTAAGGGTAGTTTACAAAAGGGAAAAAAGAGAAAAAGTTGATTTTCTCAAAATCGGCTCTAACGATTTTGATTAAATTTCAATTATGAACATTAATAAATATTCCAAACAAAATGTCTACTCTCAGTATTTCGGCAAAATCGCTTTAAGGGCTCCGGTCTGATGCGTAAATTAACATTTTTTATAGTAGCTCCGAAACTATTTGAGATATGAAATTACTTAGCATTACAAATATGTATATATATTTATAATACAAATATTTTATTCGAAACATATTTTTATAAAATCAATAATTTTCATTCTATACGCAATTATATATATATTTTTAGCTTTTTGGACATTAAAGCTCAAGTATTGCGATCGTAAAAAAAACTAACCTGAGATGTTGATGGATTTCGACGTCTCATGACCCCACGAACCCTAAAAAATAGTCTTTGCAATGCCGTCTGTCTGTGTGCCTATAAAAACTTAAAATTAAGGGTAGTTTACTAAAGGGCGAAAAGAGAAAAATTTGGTTTTCTCAAAATCTGCTCCAACGATTTTGATTAAAATTCGTATCTAGGCGTTGATTAATATTATAAATAAACTGGCTATTTTCATTTTTCTATGAAAATGATTTTTAGGGTACTTTACAGAAGCGTTAATTTCCGTATCTCCACAACTATTGGAGAAACTAAACAACTTATCATTGCAAAATTGTAGGACTATTAGAAATAAAAAACTTTTATTTGACATATATTTTTATAAAAGCAGCAGTTTCTGAGATATTTAAAATATATTAATACAATTTTGTGAACTTTAGTTGTAAACATATACTACTTAAGTCTTAACGCAATAATTCTCCAATGCCATAGAGTAATTAAATATAAGTATCTAGAAAAGTATGTTATTTTTCTTTAAATCTCTTAGGAGAAATGTTTGCATAGCAATGATTTATCTCCATTTTAGACTCAATAGTCAATATTTACATTTTTTATTGGTCAAAATGTAGAAATGAATAATTAAATATCAATGCGATGACTTGAAGATGTGCAACACCTTATAAAATGTTAAAACTTTAACCAGAATCGAAATTTTAATACGAAGTGTTGACCCTTGTGGAAGACATTAAACTGTTTGAAATGTTCTAAGGTGGACAAAGATGCGCCTCTTTTCTCATTGATTCTATATCATTGTATATTATTTTATGCGTGTTCTTATGTGGAGTGGTGATGATACAATGTATATTATTCCGTTCAGAAATCTTACGAGTTTATAGAAAGTGAGAGAAAGTCTGTGCGGTGCTCCGTACCATTTATTGTTTACTGGAAAGTGCGTAAAATAGTTAGTTTTACAATAATAACGTATTAATAATAATTTAAATTGAGCCCCGAATATACTCTATTAAATACATACTATTTTTTAAAATTGCAGCTATGTCTAATTTCAAAAATTTTTTTCTTAAAATTAATGGATAAGAAATGTATATAAAATTTATACATTTACCTCAAAAATCTGGCTAATCGTTTTTCTGGCTGAATAGCACGCTGGGAGTTTGTATTTTGCTTCACTATTACATCACTTAATATGTTATTTAGATTAAAAAAACTGTCTATCCCATACGAAATAGTTGTAAGACTTAATTGGATCACTTAGTAAATCAGGAAACTGGTTAAAAGAACCGAAAGTATGTATCCTTAAATTAATAGGCTGGATCCATTATTTTATTTTCTGTTTTTTAAATTTTCTACAGATATTCTATGAAGAATAATGAATCTAGCTAGATCCACATCCATCGCATACAAAGCGTAATACTGAATAAAATAATAGTATATATTTGTCCCAGTCTAGTCAAGTCAACGACTGATTCGATGTGAAACCCTTGACTGTTGTGATTTGACTGGACTGAACTGGACTGTTTTGGTGTGAAATTAGCCTGGTCAGAGCTTAAAGATTGTCTCAGCGTGTTATTCTCAACGTAAGAGAAGTATAGTATAGTTCACCTCTCTGGTTCGCTGATTATAGTGTAAAGCTTTCTAAAGTCTTTCAAAATAAACTCTTAGGGATGTAACGGGAAGACTGGGCCCCGCTTCTGACCTTTTTCCATTTATAATTTTATAACACGATTTATAAATATTTAAGTATTATTTAAAATTATCACTCTGGTAGTGACAGATTTTATGATACCAGTAGGTGTTTTTATTTTTGTCATTGTATTAAACTACTTGACATAATATTAATTTCCCACAATAGGCATGGTAAGATCTAGGTTTGTTAATAAAACCATATTTTAAAATAATTCCATACGTGCTTTTCGAATATACGTGAAACAACAGCAAACTGAGTCTACAAGCAATTAGGAATGCCAGGCCTCCACCGTGGTTCGGATTCCACGTTAAACTGTAGGTCCTCCATTTCATCTCACAATCATCCTACCATTGCACATTAGCGTAAGTGCGTACAACCCGAACGGGTAGTAAGACGCGGTGCTAATATAATAATAATAATAATAATAATAATAATAATAATAATAATAATAATAATAATAATAATACAAGCAATTGTCTGAGTTAGTTATGTAACGTTAACTTACAGTTAGTTACAATTGGATCCATCCCATTATAATGTTGATACGTAACTATCAAGAATTCATACCACCCGCTCAATAATTCCGACCCAAATAGAATCCCTACAATGGTACTATTCTCTGTTGTAGTCCCTGTAGGCTAATACGGAAAGATAATACGACACAGTATATTTCATGCTGTACAATCTTCTGTAATATTACACTCATATTTGTTCAGGAACTTACCTTTGAAATCTTCTATCACTAGCCGCCACCAAAGCTGAACTACACCGTGCAGCCAATGTGAAGAATGGGCCGAGCTAACGAAAGTCTACAATCAACGCGTGGTCATTCTCCGTCTAGTCAGATTGAAACTGAGGAATGACAACATGGAGTACGCTAGAAGACAACAATCCACCCGCCCTCTGACGGATGTCAGATGAACTTCCCCAAACAACACAAACATCCAATGATCGCCGACTTGTTCTAATTTTCCGATGGAACAACCCTACAAAGTGCCTACGTGACCGATGACAGCTAGCAACTACGTGCTAGAAATTACCTCCCCTCTTTCCGTGCAACGAAAATCACTATAAAACAGGCTGACATTGTCTAAAAATGTTGACTATCTAAAATCTACGAACGAGGACGGATCATTGTCATCGACCTGGACAATGATCGGATAAACATTCATACATAATAAATTGGAACGTAACTATGGCTGTTACTTATAAAGAACTCTATTCATTTTCGACTTATAATATTTTCGTGTTAAAATCTTTATTTTGTGTTTTGCTTATTATTTAACTTTTCTCTTTATTATCTCAGTCGCTTAAATGTAACTTGTATGCCGCCACTTAGGCGCGGTTGGTTAGTTTGTTAGTTTATTAGTTTGGTTTGAAATCCACCATTGGTAATTTTGTATTGAGTGAATTTAAATGTAAAATGTTAAAATGTGTGGACTTTTGTATTTTGCTATTTCACGCGACTGTAGAAATAAAATCATGCTTGTTATTTTTTTATATAATTTAATTTTGTTCTAAATTTCAATCTTTAGTTTTTTCTAAGAAATAGTTAGTCCCGGGAGATTTTGACTTGAGTCTGGAAGTCAAACTCTCGCGTTATGTTTTGTAAATTTCGTATTGTAACTTGTAATTGTTTGAGGAGCCCATCAGGCAAGAATATTTAATGTATGTTTCATTTTGTGTATATCTTACTTCACTTCACTTTTGGTAGTTTGACTTCTCTATTGATGTTAAAATCTACGTAATTTTGTGTCTCTTAAAGACGACCTGTAATAAATGTAAACATGGGATGTTTACATTCTGCGCTTCACGTTATTATTTTCAGCATTATTCAGAATGATATAATGAGACCACTGTACTTTGCTTTATCTACGTTTATACTGAATAAACCATATTATTGTTATATTTTTAATTCTGCTTATATTTTCCCTTATGTAGATTCACCTTCTCCCTTTTATTTAATTGTGGTCGTTAAGTAGAAGGCAATGGAGACGGTGTAACACTGCGCCACTCTGCTGTCCTTTTAATTAACTGATCTTCCTGTTTAATTAGTTAATTAATAACCTATATCATTGCTGAAAAATGTTGGAAAATTATACGGTATATTTTTGTTGTTGTTGTGAAATCATAGCCTGAGTTTAACCTTGTATCTCTTTCTGTTTCATAATGGACAACTTGACTACGGACGCTTCGACTGGGGAAGTAGTGACTGGCGAGCCGAGCGTGTTGTCTAAATCTGATGTTTACCGTCTCAATAAAGAAAGCCTTATCTCCGAGCTTGCTAAGCGTGGACTGCAATGTTCAATAGAAACCACCGTAGCAAGACTTCGTGCAGTTCTCGTGGGAATTCTTTCGGAGAGCGATACGTCTCGAGACCAGGCAACAGTGGGAGTGGAGAATCATCATTCAGTACCGGTGAGGGTTGGAGATCCAATTGAAATGTCACGCGCTTTGGTGAGTGATAAAATCCAAAGTAAAATTCTCGTTGATTTTGTAAATCGAATACCACTGTGTGATGGTCAGGACAGCTCATCTCTTTTTTTATTTTTACTTGAGGTTCAAAGGATTTGTCATTTATATATCGGTTCTGAGTCTGAGTTTATTGCGTTGTGTTTAGGTAAAACTTCTGGATATTTAACTCGTTTGTTTTCTGAAGGTCTAGTTAATGGGTTATGTTGGAAGCTTATTAGTCGTAAGATATTAGACTGTCTTGTCCCTACTAGAGCTAGAGATAATTTGTGTAAGCAGTATGTACATCGCTTTCAACGTCCTGATGAGTCGTTAAGGAGTTTCATCATGGCCATTTCTGAGGCCGTTGAAGTTTTAGGGTTAGATCTTTCTGAATGTCAGATAGTAGATATTATTTTGGAGAATGTGTCGCCCTTGTCTCGACGTCATTTTGTATTTACTTCTAAACCTAGTACGATGGTTGAGTTACATGAGCTAGCTTCCCTAATTGAAGGTACCTTGTTGTCTGAAAGTGAGTTTCTGGAAAATCATGCACCTTTTATTGTTGACAATCCAGGCGTGGGTTCGAATCCTAGTTATTGTGGTTGGTCTAGGAATAATACTGCGATTTCTCAGCTGGGTGTGCAACCTGTGAAGAAGAACCATATTGGCCCGCGAGCGTTGGATAGTAAGTTTTTGTCAGGAATTCGCTGTTTTAAATGTAAACAGTTAGGACATATCCAGAGTAAGTGTAGTTCGGGGGAACTAGTTGTGCACCGTAAGATTCGTGGGTCTTACGAGTCAAGCTCATTTCCATGCCCCCCTTCCCCCGTTGTAGTTCTTGTGCTTTTTTCTTTATGTTGTCTAGCATTAATAAAATATCTGCCAAGCTCTCTCCCAGATGGGATGGACCCTGGTCAGTTGAATCTTTCTTAACACCCGTGTCGGTCAGGTTGAAGAGCCAGACAGACCCGACCGATACGCGAAGAGCTCATGTGAGCCATCTTAAACTAATACCGACGCCTTAGAATGTAATAGTTTAATGGATAATGTTCGTAAGTTATTGTACTTACAGATTTAATTACTCCATTTTGGATTTACTTAGGTAAATGTAGGATGCCAAGAATTTTTTTTATAAGTTTATGGGGACTTGTATTTGATCTTTTTGGTATTCCTGTTTTGGGTAAGACTTGGTGTCTTGATATTATTTGACAATTGTTGAGTCATTTAATGAACGGTCAATTAACGTAATCTCATTTTGTTAATTATAGTATTGACCAGGTTTTTGATATTCATACTCTTAATACTAATGTGGAATCATGCCTAATTTTTATAGGTATATGGGGACCTATAATTAATCTTTTGGCATCCCTTATTAATTTGAGTTTTGTTTGATGGCATTGTGCCCTGGCTGTGAGCCAAATCGTGTTTAAAATTTAAATTTTGTTTACCATTAATGATATGTTATATATCAGTGGTTTGTAGATATAGTGTTTTGTTATCTATATATTGTTGGCCATGTGTATAGTTCTTTACAGGTATTGAACCGCAATTGAACTTGTGGATATTATGTGTTTATGAAATAAGTGAATAGTTTATAGATTATTATGGCACGAATTTGTTGATGTTCCACTTCATGGAATTTGGATCACGAAATCAAATGTTCTTTTGATTTAATGATGACGTAACTTTCTCTATTCTATGTTTTGAGACACTCTATTCTATATTGAGTGCTGAGAATGGACTTATATAGAATATAGTGAGATTATGGTAATATAACATTTGAAACTCTCGAACCTTTGAATAGGAACCTTCAAAAGTGTTGAGGGGGGGGGGGACGCTCCTCCGATACATCTATGTAGGATTTCTATAGGGTTTTAGGATTTCTTGAGGATAAACTTTTGTGACTTTGTAGTCTCGTGAACTTTATTATGAGAACTGGAGTTTGAACTTAGAAGAAAGAAGAGATTATTCATGTGTTCATACGAATAGTTATATACGTGTGGTTGTGTGTGACTTAACGCCACTTACATATCGACAACTGACTTGTTGTATATGAGTTTTCGTTGCGCATCCCGTTTTCCTTTCTCTCCTGGTTTCTGGTATAATCTACGTAGTGATACCGACTGCTTGTCTAGATGATGGAATCTAGAGCTGAAAAAGATGGATCATCTCATGCTGTTTGGGAAGATGATGTACAAGAAGGCCACCTTGAGCCCTTTGATGTTCCGCCTTGCTGAGGACGGATGCTGCATCTTCTTATTCTCCTGGTCAAGGGGGGGGAGATTTGTAACGTTAACTTACAGTTAGTTACAATTGGATCCATCCCATTATAATGTTGATACGTAACTATCAAGAAATCATACCACCCACTCAATAATTCCGACCCAAATAGAATCCCTACAATGGTACTATTCTCTGTTGTAGTCCCTGTAGGCTAATACGGAAAGATAATACGACACAGTATATTTCATGCTGTACAATCTTCTGTAATATTACACTCATATTTGTTCAGGAACTTACCTTTGAAATCTTCTATCACTAGCCGCCACCAAAGCTGAACTACACCGTGCAGCCAATGTGAAGAATGGGCCGAGCTAACGAAAGTCTACAATCAACGCGTGGTCATTCTCCGTCTAGTCAGATTGAATCTGAGGAATGACAACATGGAGAACGCTAGAAGACAACAATCCACCCGCCCTCTGACGGATGTCAGATGAACTTCCCCAAACAACACAAACATCCAATGATCGCCGACTTGTTCTAATTTTCCGATGGAACAACCCTACAAAGTGCCTACGTGACCGATGACAGCTAGCAACTACGTGCTAGAAATTACCTCCCCTCTTTCCGTGCAACGAAAATCACTATAAAACAGGCTGACATTGTCTAAAAATGTTGACTATCTAAAATCTACGAACGAGGACGGATCACTGTCATCGACCTGGACAATGATCGGATAAACATTCATACATAATAAATTGGAACGTAACTATGGCTGTTACTTATAGAGAACTCTATTCATTTTCGACTTATAATATTTTCGTGTTAAAATATTTATTTTGTGTTTTGCTTATTATTTAACTTTTCTCTTTATTATCTCAGTCGCTTAAATGTAACTTGTATGCCGCCACTTAGGCGCGGTTGGTTAGTTTGCTAGTTTATTAGTTTGGTTTGAAATCCACCATTGGTAATTTTGTATTGAGTGAATTTAAATGTAAAATGTTAAAATGTGTGGACTTTTGTATTTTGCTATTTCACGCGACTGTAGAAATAAAATCATGCTTGTTATTTTTTTTATATAATTTAATTTTGTTCTAAATTTCAATCTTTAGTTTTTTCTAAGAAATAGTTAGTCCCGGGAGATTTTGACTTGAGTCTGGAAGTCAAACTCTCGCGTTATGTTTTGTAAATTTCGTATTGTAACTTGTAATTGTTTGAGGAGCCCATCAGGCAAGAATATTTAATGTATGTTTCATTTTGTGTATATCTTACTTCACTTCACTTTTGGTAGTTTGACTTCTCTATTGATGTTAAAATCTACGTAATTTTGTGTCTCTTAAAGACGACCTGTAATAAATGTAAACATGGGATGTTTACATTCTGCGCTTCACGTTATTATTTTCAGCATTATTCAGAATGATATAATGAGACCACTGTACTTTGCTTTATCTACGTTTATACTGAATAAACCATATTTTTGTTATATTTTTAATTCTGCTTATATTTTCCTTTATGTAGAATCACCTTCTCCCTTTTATTTAATTGTGGTCGTTAAGTAGAAGGCAATGGAGACGGTGTAACAGTTAACTAACCGAAACCTAATTAGTAACCAAACAGTTTTTGTCATTTTAAACGTTTACTTTTCTACTGTATTTGAATTTTGTGCCTTTCTATAATAATAATCATTTTAAAAGGTAAACATAACGCTATAACTTCAACAAGCAATGCAACCCCACCGAAATATACCATGACCCCGAATAGTGTTGCGACTCCCAGATTGTAAACCACTGGTCTAGTGCCTTAGTTCACTTTGCCATCAGCGCGAGAAATGATTGTATTTGAATCTCTATCACTGAAAAGGTGACTTGTCGGTCTTACCTAGTGGCGAGTGGAATCTTTACCCTCCTGAGTCCTGACACAGGTAGCCATGCTGATCTTAGAAAGAGAGGAAGGGAGTCCTGACACAGCTAGCCATGCTGATCTTAGAAAGAGAGGAAGGGAGTTCTGACACAGCTAGCCATGCTGATCTTAGAAAGAGAGGAAGGGAGTTCTGACACAGCTAGCCATGCATATCTTAGAAAGAGAGGAAGGGAGTCCTGACACAGGTAGCCACGATGATCTTAGAAAGAGAGGAAGGGAGTTCTGACACAGCTAGCCATGCTGATCTTAGAAAGAGAGGAAGGGAGTTCTGACACAGCTAGCCATGCTGATCTTAGAAAGAGAGGAAGGGAGTCCTGACACAGCTAGCCATGCTGATCTTAGAAAGAGAGGAAGGGAGTCCTGACACAGGTAGCAACGATGATCTTAGAAAGAGAGGAAGGGAGTCCTGACACATCTAGCCATGCTGATCTTAGAAAGAGAGGAAGGGAGTTCTGACACAGCTAGCCATGCTGATCTTAGAAAGAGAGGAAGGGAGTTCTGACACAGCTAGCCATGCTGATCTTAGAAAGAGAGGAAGGGAGGGGGTAAGAGCTGTCAGACGAGGCCACTGATATCATGCTCGAGTGCGGCAAGTTAAGATGCAACCCGCTTCACAAGTAGGATACGTCGTTAATATTTTCCTCTAGGAATGTAATTGTTTATAACAAGCCGGAGATTTCATAATTGTTGTTATATTTTAGCTGTTAACAATACACTATTATTCAAATAAATATTTTAATATGCACATAAAATTATAATTCCACAACCTTACGGTAAAAAAACAACAACACATACACACAAAATCTTAACGTGATAAATAACAAATATTTTCCCATACGGTGTACTAATAAAATGTAAGTGTTTATTCAGTGAATGTTTTTGATTATTAGTAACACGAGACTGTAACTTTACGACTGTGCTGGAAGAAGAAGCACCAACATCAAATGGTTTTACGCTCCACGAAAATGCCGGTACATTTATAATATTTGCAACCTTATCCATCCATAACACATTAGTGTAATTAGTAAGCCTACACATTCGTACAAGCCGAGCGGGTAGTAGGACGTGTAGTCCTGTTGAAAGCCCAGTACCAATGACGTCATACATTATCGTATGTAATAAAACAAAATATGAGTACTTAATCCTTGAATTCCATGTTATTGTTGAAATGTTATTAGAAAATATGGCTAATACGCTGCTCGCTCGTGTAATGGACAGTTAGGATACAACTTTTTATATAATTTAGTGATTCTTTCTTTTCGCACAGACAGTCAAATAAAGATGAAATTTAATAAAAAATCTAGAAGATTTATAAATTAGTGCATTTGATCAAATTGTTTCATAAATGATTCGCTTGGTATGAAAATGAATTCAATTCCATAAAAATACATGAGGAGAGGTACTATTTGAATGCAGCTGACCTTGTAGCGACCACTGATAAAGCTGAGTATCCAAGTGCTGCACCTCACAGTCAGCCTTGTGCTGCCATCTGTCAGCAAAGTGACGAGCTACGTGCTGACACGGCGGTAACAATGTGTTCTCGCTGTCTTTCAACATGAGGCGGTTCATAATGCGACGCATCTTCAGCCATTCCTCGCCATCCCTGAACACAATTGAAACTTCAATTAGCTTGTGTTTGTATGAAGGTATGAGATATCAACACGTGTAAAAAGTTTTTTTTTATTTTTTTTAAAAAGGGCTAAAACCATGAACTTACTTTTATTGGTTTCTAGGATTTCTCATCATCCCAAATTTTATTTTTACAGCCTTTACAAACAGCCATTTTAAAAAAACATATTGATCCTCGGAAATAATCGGTCTATCCATCTGCTGGTAGACTGGTGATTTAGTTCACCCAGTGACCCAGGTGCAGTATCTGCTGGTAGACTGGTTATTTAGTTCACCCAGTGACCCAGTTACAGTATCTGCTGGTAGACTGGTTATTTAGTTCACCCAGTGACCCAGGTGCAGTATCTGCTGGTAGACTGGTGATTTAGTTCATCCAGTGACCCAGTTGCAGTATCTGCTGGTAGACTGGTGATTTAGTTCACCCAGTGACCCAGGTACAGTATCTGCTGGTAGATTGGTGATTTAGTTCACCCAGTGACCCAGGTGCAGTATTTGCTGCTCACGTTTGATTGGTGTATTCTGATTAGTTGTTAGTACCTACCAAACTCAACTGATTATAATTTTGTTTCTGAGTCTAATTTACTTAAACTAGTTGTATATACAGTACGTTGCTATTTCCATACATTGTACCGCTTGAAAAAATATTTTAGAAATAAAGTTTAAACTATAGGTTTTTTGAACAGTATGTAATACACTCAAATAGTAGCTAATATTGTAATATTCACCTTCAAATGCAGCCTTTAAGACTTCCTTATTCTAAAACTAGCTCTGTCTATATTTCAACTATTTTATTTCCCTACATTCAATATGATATTCAGTGGCACAGCGTGATCTTAATTTTCGGTGAAGACAAGTCAAAGCTTACCAGTAATGGTTTTTTCTCACCCTGTGCTAAAATATTAAATTAAACCAATTTAAATTTAAAAAAAAATTAAAAATCCCTAGAATTACAAAATTACTAAACAAATCTACAAACAGAAAGAATAAAAGACTAAAGGTTTTGAATTAAAATTAACAAGTGATGACAATAGTAGGGTGGATATGAGGATATTGGACCAGTTGAAAATTTCTTGTGGATTTCTACACGTTTTCAAAATATTTATCGCCTATTTCCAACAAGTTTGCTAAATATAAGTTGCATATTTTTTGCATGTTTGCAAAAAAAGCTGCATGATATTCACAATAGTGGTTGATATTTGCGTTAGGTTTTGCAAATTTTTTCACACTATCTTCAAGGTTGTGTTAGTTACGTTTTAATTGGCAGTTATTTTTTTATGGGCGTGTTTATTAATTAAATTGGTAATGTTATATTGTTATTCTTGAAGGTAAGGAAATGTTTGTTGTTTTGTATTCTAATAAAAATATGTTTATTTAACAAAAGGTAACGTCGAGATGAATAAATTTATGTATATTGGGCACCACTCCTAGGAACTAGGAGAAAGAATAATAAAAAAATAAAAAAACTTCAGCTCAACTAACTTTTACAGAAGCACGACGACTTATAATACTTGAGACCACTGGGTGTGCTCAAGAACGTTTACCTGGATATTCCAATGTTAATGTTACCTTACCTACAACAATGGTGGGCCGTAAGTCTCTACAAGAGTTGAAAGAATACTTTAAACAAAACATTAACAAATGAAATAAATTGGATCATTGAATGAAGTGTACTAATTTTAAATTACAATAGAAAAACAATTATTGAAATTTATGTGTGCTAATATTATTATTGTTTCCTTGTTACCACATCCCAATCCTACCTATGGAATTCCAAGTAAATACAATTCTAACATGACAAAATAAAATAAAATATATTGTATTACATCCATTCTTAAACAAAATTAATCAATTAAAATAATCTCTGAACATGGTTAAATTTAGGAGTTTATAATACCAGAGAAAAAAAGAAATATATATATATATATAGGCTAAGCTTACATATATATATATATATATATATATAGGCTAAGCTTATATGATATTTCGAGTTGTGAGTAAAACAACAAAAATAAATATTTAGTATTGTAAAAAAAAAATCAATGGCATTAATATTTTTACATAAAATAAAATATTGTATTTAATAAAGTGTCGGAATATATCTAGTTTTTTTCTTTCTAAAAGGTTTTATATTATTCCTGGATTCTTGATGATAAAATAAAATAAAAATATATATATTTATAGATGAATATTTGGCTGGATCTCACCACGAAAAATATGCTGTGTTGAAACAGCAAATGTAAGAAATTTGTTTCCTCTTCTTAATTACAAATGATCCACAGTTTTCGAATACCAATAGGCTCTAATTCTTCCTTGGACACTCTGCATTCCATTGATATATTAATATCACACTTTTAAAACAGGTTTCCACTTTTAAAATAAATTTATTAAGGAACCACACAAATTTTGTTCCATACTTTAAGAACGCCGAAATAGAAGACCCTAATATTCATCAAAAAGTGTTCCAAGAATCAAATTTAAAAAAGTTCTATATTCTTCCAAGTCCAAAGAGAAAACTAATAAATTAAAACAAAAGATAAAATGTTGGATATGGACTAGAGATGAATATAAAATAAAATGCAAATTTAATATGAATATTGAAATACATGTCAATGAATATGAACAATGATTTTTAAAATAATTAAAATGTTTATATCCATCTGTCAAAATTGAAACGCGCGCTAGTTTGGAGGTATTTACATTATGTCTTCTTTTTCTTTTACAATCGCGAGACCCGCCACTCATTTGTTTACCATATCTGCGCATGCGTTGAAATAAAACATGGTCGACATTGAAAATAAATAAAGAAAAGTCAACAAACTTCTTAGAAGGAAATTAATATGTATAATAAAGGGTAAGTGTTCTTCCTTAGGTCAGAAATAATTATTTAAATTATTTAAAACAGTGTTAGACGTTCTTCCTTCCATCCTTTTATTTTTTGAATGGATGTAAATACAGTAGAGCGTCGGAAATCCGGACGTCAAAAATCCGGAGCGTCGCAAATCCGGATCGGCGGTGAGAGCAGGTCAAGTCTTGTACAAAAAACAATTAAGAGTCCTTACCCAATAAGTTTCCATTAATTACTGTAGATTCTTTTTTTTTCTAAAAAGTATTGTATAGTTACTAATCTAAATTACATAATGTACATGTTCTTATTCAATATACTTTATTAAAATATTTTGTGTACTGTATTTTTCGAACCCTTCAGCCTCTATTTTGCAATACTGTAGACTCCCGAGCGTCATGTATCCTCTAGTCAATACATTACGTATGTATACAGTTATTGAAAGCACATTTGAAAATCCGGACAATTCAGTAATCCGGATGGGTCCCAGTCCCGATCGATCCGGATTAACGACGCTCCACTGTAGTATTATTTGTCACCTGCAACACAGCGTGTTAAGCTGCGGCCGAACTTTGAAGTGCATCATTTAAAATTAAAATAAATAGGAAACTATTTACAAAGATTAAAAAAATATAGGGAAATAAATTGTAGGGTGGCAAATAACTTTACACTATAGATGTTGAGGGGACGATAGAGGGGTGTATAGATGTGTAGGGGAAATGTTATTCTCCTCTTAGTATCGTTCTTGTTTTATTTTTCCTATGATGGGCCCGACCGTTGAGATGAGTATAGACTTTAACGTTGTTTGGACAGCGCTAGTGTCGAGAAAAATCTGTAAGATAGCGTTTGTGTCGCTGAGAAAAAGATAAAAGTGGATGCTAACAACTGTCCGTCCCGTTGAGAACCAAAAAACCTCTCTTCGTCAGCGGTGATAGGAAAGTCTTGGGCTGAAGCTGTGGGTAGGGCAGAGAGGGTGGGGGAGGGGGGCGGGTTAGCAGGTAGACAGTCTTCTTCTCTGGCTATTATGAATGAAAACTGTAAGTCAGAGACCGAACTATTATTATCACCTTATTAACATCTTACTATCCGTTCGCACTTACGCTAATGTGCAATGGTAGGGTGATTGTGAGATGAAATGGAAGACCTACAGTTTAACGTGGAATCCAAACCACGGTGGAGGCCTGGCATTCCAAACATTCAGAAGTTGTGATTAATACACGTCTTGTCAGAGGTGAAGGAAGGGTTTGGCAATCATATAGATCTGTGCCGGGACGGACCATTGAACCTCGGACCCTCAGTACAGAAGTCCGACACCTTACCCCTAGACCACCAGGTCACCCCGGGACCGAACTAAACCGTCGGTTCATTTTTAAAGTTAACCTTAACTTGATTTAAACACTAAGCTCATTTAGTTTATTTTAACGATGAATGGTGGTCAGAGTTCAAATCCCGAATGGGTAAACAAAGGGTGCATCTTTATAAATGCTGTCCCTTTGTCCCTCCACAGAAATGTGGTTACATTTACTCTGTTTAGATATTACTCATCATTAACACACTAGTGTAATTATGAATATTATTAATTAAATTCATTAAGTGTACTTTATACAGATATAAAAGAACTAATAGAGTGGAGGGAAAAGAGGGGTGGGGTGGATGTTTAGTATTTAAAGCATTATCTCTACGTGATGTCGAATATACGTATTTGATAGTTACAGTTATAGCCTCATCTACATATTATTTAAATAAAAAAATTACATCTTAACGTGGGAATTGAATTCGGGAACTACAAACTATGTTTTGATAGTTGTTATAAAACTAATTTGTTACATCTGGACAAAGGGGAGAAAATCCATTAGAAAAAACATTTGACGAGAAAGGACATAAAAGGAGATTATGAATGTGGAGAGGTAAAGGGGGAAGTGGAATATATATGTAGACATTCTGTGCACAAATGCACATATTGTTAGTGCCCATCTGGACTCGTCTGTAACCTGAACCAGCTTATACAGTAGTGGCTCGCAAATTATGTAACGTGATACCATTGTAGGTTGTCGTGCTATTATTTTTTTAAACTTTTTTTAGCACCACGCTCTGTTCAGGCTATACGCCTTTGTACTTTTTACTCTAATCTTAAATCTAGGACAGAAACAAAATTCATCCCCCGGCCGTCAATTCATCACTGTGAAAGGGTAAACCCACATTCGAACAATGATAAATTTATCGGCCATGCCAGGGATCGAGCCCGGGACCCTTAACTTTGTAGGTGGAAGCACTAACAATGGAACTAAGCTTCGTAATTTTCTAGCATGATATTTTTTTTCTAAGTTATATCCCCAATCAAATTTATAGATTTTTTCCTTACGAAAGGGCTCATTTGTTTAAAAAAAAAAAGGGTGGTGAAGGTGCACAGCATAGACTTTCTCGCTACTGTGAATAAAAAAGCTATATTTACTTACAACTTGTAAGATATTTGAAAAAAGATGGTAGACATTTTTGCACATTCTAACAAAGAGCATAAACGAAAAAGAGAATATCACACCGAAAGGTCATTACAGCAATTTCCAAATTCAAAGTCCTCCTTAATTTATATATTTATTTATATACCTATAATTTGGAGACTATTGGTTTTATAAAAATATATTTCAATAAATATTTTTATATTTATTATTCCCTCATTTCGAAATAATAAGTTATTTTGTATCTCAAAGAGGTGCGGATATACGGCAAAAATTGGAAGTTTCCTTAAGTGTAAATTACCCTCAAAGCTATTTTCATGAGGAAATGTGAGCTTCCATTTTGTTTTAATACTAAACAATACAGATATACGAATTTTAGTCAAGTCGACAACGAGTGCAGGAAAATCTCCTTCATCGAGCTCAACCCTACTCCGCTCTCTATCTTGGTAATAGAAAGCTTTTTCTTCATCACTTTCTGGAGGCTGCATGGGTGTGGGTGATATTTCTTAAAGCATGACATCCTCTCTAATATGACATAAAAGTGAGAATGGATTTGGTTTTATCTTTGTGTTTAGACAATTTATTACTAAACTTATTTTGTATACAATTATGTGATAAGTAAGTAGCATTCAAAGAAAGCAATTATATTTGCATAAATTTACTATAAAACCAAATTACTTGGAAAAAATTGTAAAATACTAAATTAGGTCTTAAAAAAATTAAAGAATCTTATATATATAATTTGATAAACCCATTTCCGGTTACATAAATTACCAGGAAATGGCTGAACAGATTTTGACAAATGACCCCTTATTTTAATGATTTGGAGTCCAGGATGTCGGGTAAAATAGAATTTTTCCACGAAATCCCGATTTACAGAGAGAATTTTTCAGTTTTTTATTCATTGCTTAGTCACCATGGAAACCATTATTTACTGCATGGCTGTACATCTCTGAATAAAATATATCCCTTTTGCTAAAAAATAAAATTTCACACAAAGAACACATTAAATATTTCAACCTGAAAATACAGGATATCTCTTTGGATGCTGGTCATAACACATCTAGATTGAGTTGCTTAAACTAGGGAAACAGTTATTTATTATTGGAATTTGCTATCGTTAGTTCACATTTAAATCAGTAATATATTGAGTATAGTTCGCAAATTAAATGTTGAGTTGTAAATTTCACGAAAATATTTTCTATTTTTGTTTCTCGCAAGAGCTTTAAAATATAAACGATACAATGATGTTTAAATATGTTTTAGTATGTATTATAAGATAAAAAACAAGAAAAAAAATTCTTGAAATATGTTTAAAATAACGATTTTTGCGTTAATTTTTTTTCATATAATGGGTTTTGATGTTCACTTTGTCAAATAGTAACACAATACAAATACAGTAAGTTCAGTTATTTTTCCATATTACACTTAGTTTTGAGGGGATTATCAAAGTTATTTTTTGGGAGAAAGTTTGAGTGAGAGTTGTAGAGTGATTGAGAGAGATAGCTTGAGTGGGAGAGAAAGATTGAGTGAGAGAGTTTGAGACAGAAAGAGAGTAAATTTGAGACAGGGAGAGAGTTTGAGAGAGAAGTAGAGTTTGAGAAAGGGAGAGTGAGTTTAAGACAGATAGTGAGTATGAGAGAGTGTATGTCTGATAGAGTTTAAAAGAGAGTGTGATGAGATAATTTGAGAGAGATTGTGTGATAGAGTATGTGTAAGGGGAGAGCGTGTAATAGAGAGGGAAAAGTGTGAGTGAGAGGGTGAGAGAAGATAATGTGTGTGAGAGAGGAGAGAGAAAGTGTGAGAGTGAGATGCACCATGCCTCATATGTACAATGATTTTTTTTTTCTTCACACCTCCACGGAAGCCCTGATTTTTTTATGATTGTAAATAGGTAAGAAAAAAAATTATCTTGTGCTAAATATAATAACAAATAAATTCTTATTTAATTGGTATGGTGCAGCAAATAGTTTGATATAGAACTGGGCAAAGGGTCGTTCTAAATATTTCATCTTGGCATGAAAGGGAAAAATAAACGTTTTGCAACTAAACACCAAAAGCTCTAGATATATTATCGAAAATTGTTGTCCTTTGACGAGTAAACCTTTCAATAGAATGTCGAGTGAGGCCTCATTACATAGAACATTCTCCAGTAAAAAGGTTTAAATACATTTAAGCATTATAATCCGCAACCATCGCTGTAACGACGAACTAGTACTTTAGAAAATCACACTTCTTTGGTGGAATGATCAAAGTCGTCAGTCTCGCATTAGGCTGGATAGCCGATGGTGGGAGATCAGGGGTCGAGTCCCGGCCAGGTGTATAGGTGGTGAATTTCATTTCTACCTACACTAAAAAAATTATACTATATACTATAGATGTTACAGTTCACTCCTCACATATGAGCTAGTAAGTTAGTTTATTACCACAATCAAATAATTTAATATCGCACATCGCTGTCATGCACATGAAAATATGTAGTAGCAAATCAAATGTACTTCAGCATTCATAATCACGGGCAAACAGCACCGCCGAACCGCGCGTTCAAAATATTTGGAAATAAAAAGAAATCGACTAACTTACATTTTTAACAGCATGCTTATTTGGAAGCTATCGATAAATATGTTCACTAACGATAAAAACATTAACAGTTACTTTTTCAAGAATTTTACAAATGTGACACAAACCTTTTCAAAATACTAAAGCTAGTTATATTATTTTAAAGAACTATGACTTTTTTGTATAAGTACAGATTACAATTAAAGTGGTTTAATGTTTCTAGTTCATTTTTAATAATTATAAAAAAACTTAAAATGACATTTATTTTAAACTAAAATGACACCGAATATGTCCTTGCTATTGATCAGTTACTTTATATGTAAATAATGTAGCTATTGTTATAATTACTTTCACACGAAAAACTACTATTGTTATAATTACTTTCACACCCAAAGTTGATATTTGTATCATTACTTTCATACCCAAGTTGCTATTAAGATCATTACTTTCACACCTTAAGTAAAGTACCTATTAATGAAAGTGGAGTTAAACTGTAAATACAAATTTTTAAACACCCTACCTGCTTAGTATTTTTTAACCCTCAAGTTTGGATCAAACCTATCAAAACAAGGTCATAACATTGCCATATCATTTTGTACAGAATTCATTAATAGTGTCGATTTGTACACACCTACACGTCATTTTAAAGAAACTTAAAACACATTTACCACAAAAAATATAGTAATCATCCACTTACTCAGATTCCATTGGTTTGAAAGTCAAGTCTTCAGTGTTTGTGAACGCGGTACAAGATTTACTATACTCCACTTTGCCATTATCACTAAATAAATAAATAAATAAAATAAACGACTAAATAGTAAATAATAAGTAGACTTATAAGACTATTCATTTATTTAAAATATATTTTGTTAATTCTAAGTTAAATATGACCTTAGCTTTAAATTTTAAATCTGTGAGCATAAAATATATTATGGAGAATAGAACCATTAAGAGATGAAATAATTCTGCATTGATGGAGTTTTAGTTATAAAGGCCTAAATAATTTTATAACAGTTCAAAAGATTTATATTTTGAAAAATATAAATCTGTTCACAAGGGTGCACTTTATTTTTTCTCAATATAGTAGAAAAATGATTATTGTAGTGTACATGGTTATCGAATCCGGACTCTTGTGCTTGGCGCACCAAAGCTTCACCATTGAGATACCTACTCAGTATTGGTACAATGATAAGAAGTACTTATTAGTCACATTTTAAAGCATATTTGGTGAAAAACGTGTGACAGGACATAGCTCGTTAAAAGCTATAATATAATATTATAGATCATAATTATTTACTATAAATTATATCCAAGAAACCATTTAAAATTAATAAAAATTGTCCAAACGTCAGCATAAAGCTACCTTGGATCAACGATGGAATGTGTTTCGGATTATTATTAAATGGCTGACGATTTTACATATCTATTACCGGCTAGCCATTAAAATATGACCGATAAATGACCCTAATACAGGATTAGCCTTAGATAGCTCAGCGGTAAGATATTGACGTGCTAAGTTGGAGGTTCTCGATTTGTTTCCGGATTTCAAAAGAATTGTCATAAAAAGTTAAGTATTTAACTTCAATAACATATTATATGTTTGAAGTCATTTCACCTACTTATTAGCGGTTCGGGCTCTCCGAATTTCTTTGAAAAAGCGTTTCATTTGCCTTGGAATGCTTATTCCTTTTGCCTTTTATATCCATCTTTAAACTTTTGTGGGGCCATTTTTTTTAATATTTTTTTTTCCACAATTAATACACATCACACATCCCTAAAGACATAAATTGCAATTACTCAGCGACACTAAAAAAATCCTTTCAGTAGTACATGCTACACTGTTTTGAAAACGGCGGGGAACCAGGTAACAATCCCTAAAGAGAGATGGTGATGGTCAGGTCGATAAGCTTTACAAACATGCCAAAACCACTGGCGACATATTTATGGTTTCAAGGACAGATAGCTAGTGGCTTGGAGTGAGAAGGGATGAGCTCTCTCTCTCTACTCTAACCAGACCGTTCTGTTTCGGCTATTGCGGGGTTGCATCAGATATATTTTCAAAATCCGAGGGCAAAATATGCAGCACCTCAGCTCGTATCAATTTTCATGAGTTTCAGATTGAATATTAATGTGAATGAAGTACCATTATTAAGTTAAAAGAAGTTGGCACTAATTGATTTACTTACCCCCATTTATTACACACGTTTAAGTATACAAAATAATTAATTGAATACTGCATTTATTTGGCAGTTTTTATGCAATTAATTGAAGGTTCATTGAAATAATATTTATTTCTCTTAATAAACCTCTTCATGTACGTCTAACATTCCAAATATGAAATCTTTGCATCATTTGGTTTTTCTCAAAATTGTTGCATTAGATGCCAAAATTTCAAACTTTGAGTAAACTATATGATTAAAATATACATATAATCTATATTTAATACAATGATCCCAGTTTGGTTTAAGAAGACCTACTAATATATATATATACCCACCGGAAGGATCTGAATCTTCTGAAAATTAAATTATTATATAATTTTGGGAAGTTTTAAACCCCCCATTTTACCAGAACCAAGTATGTTGAATATTTATTGTAGCTCAAACTTCGATTCATATTTATATATTTTTTAATTTATTATCATTGCCTTAATAATGTTTTATTTGAATCACACAGCTAGTTGACATGTAATCTTGATTTTAAGAGTCTATATAATGGCTTTTATTTTAGGATATATTATATTGTATGAACTCACCATATCTTATGGATGCCGATTGGTAAAAAAATAAGAAATATGGAACAAAATGAAAATAAAAAAGGTTGTTTCATAATTTTCAAACCTAATGAGGGCCTCTATAGTAAGCGAGAACCCACCTCGAGATCACTGGTGTGAGTTGCCTGATAGGAGAGTTTTAATATATTTTTATATGTATATTAAAATCTTTTTATACCTTGACAACCAATTTGTATGATTCTGTTCTTGATGGATAAAAATGTTGTATATCTATAATTCCCTAACAAGCTTTTATTTAATTTATAAATTATACAATTCAAATTTTAAAATTCTAGCTTTGAGGTGCACATGTCCATCCATAAGAGGTACTTTTTGAAAATTTCAGACCCCAGCGTGTGGAAGATATCGCGCAATGCCCATTACACAACACACACACACACACACACACAAACTCTTTGTTTTATTTATATATTACAAAATAGTTATTGATAGGATGTATTATTATCGTGTCGATGACTTGACCCTCCTATACCTGAGCTTGTCGACGAGTTGGTCCAAGTAGTGTCGATGTCTTGAACCTCATATACTGGAGCTTACTCTCCAGGTGTATAGAAGAGGAAAATTGTATGTGATTATTTCATTATAATATTTTTTGGCAGGGCTTTATCACCAACTTTCAACCATGGAATCGTTCGCCACATTAAAAAATCTATCCGTGTCTACTTTTGAAACGGTTAAAATAACATAATTAAATATTTGGGAGATATATTCAGTCTATTCTTTTAAATCAATTAATACTAAATATGGAAGGAAAGATTTAGTATACCTTAATGCTGATATTAAATCTCTTCTTCCAAATAGATTTTCTAACTCAACGTACAAATAAGTCGAAGATTTAAATAAAGAAAAAGTGACGATTGTCTACGGTGGAATACTTCAATGAAATCATTCTACCAAGCTGACATTCAATCGCTAAGAAGGTGAGTACTTAATAATTATATTATTATCTATTTATGTATTGAAGTATGTGTAGACATATATGTTAAAGAAGAAAAACTGTAAATGTTGTTTAACCTGTTGTATATACTTTTGACTAGAACGTAGTAATTTTGTTTAAGAATACTAAATATTTATTAATACTATAATGTAAGCACAATAAGCGGGGTGTGTATGAAAATAAATGGTACGGCGCACCGCACAGACTTTCTCTCTCTTTCTATAAACTCGTAAGATTTCTGAACGGAATAATGTACATTGTATCATCACCACTCCACATAAGAACACGCATAAAATAATATACAATGATATATAATCAATGGAATAGAGGCGCATCTTTGTACACCTAAGAGCATTTCAAACAGTTTAATGTCTTCCACAAGGGTCAACACTTCGTATTAAAATTTCGATTTCTGGTTAAAATTTTAACATTTTATAAGGTGTTGCAGATCTTCAAGTCATAGCATTGATATTTAATCATTTATACATATTGACCAATAAACAATGTAAATATTGACTATTGAGTCTAAAATGGAGATAAATCATTGCTGTGCAAACATTTCTCATAAAAGGAAAAATAACATACTTTTTTTAGATACTTACTTATATTTAATTACTCTATGGCATTGGAGAATTATTGCGTTAAGACTTAAGTAGTATATGTTTACAACTAAAGCTCACAAAATTGTATTAATATATTTGCAAATATCTCAGAAACTGTTGCTTTTATAAAAATATATGTCAAATAAAAGTTTTTTATTTCTAATAGTCCTACAATTTTGCGATGATAAGTTGTTTAGTTTCTCAAATAGTTGTGGAGATACGGAAATTAACGCTTCTGTAAAGTACCCTAAAAATCATTTTCATAGGAAAATGAAAATAGCCAGTTTATTTATAATCTTAATCAACGCCTAGATACGAATTTTAATCAAAATCGTTTGAGCAGAATTTGAGAAAACCAAATTTTTCTCTTTTCGCCCTTCAGTAAACTACCCTTAATTTTAAGTTTTTATAGACACACAGACAGACGGCATTGCAAAGACTATTTTTTAGGGTTGTGGGGATCATGAGACGTCGACATCCATCAACATTTCAGGTTAGTTTTTTTTACGGTCGCAATAATTAAACTTTAATGTCCAAAAAGTTAAAAAATGCATATCATTGCGTATAGATTAAAAGTTATTGATTTTATAAAAATATATTTCGAATAAAATATTTGTATTATAAATATATATACATATTTGTAATGCTAAGTATTTCATATCTCAAATATTTTCGGAGCTATTATAAAAAATGTTAATTAACGTATCAGACTGGAGCCCTTAAAGCCATTTTGCCGAAATATTTAGGGTAGCCATTTTGTTTGTAATATATATTAATGTTTATAAATGAAATTTAATTAAAATCGTTAGAGCCGATTTTGAGAAAATCGACTTTTTCTCTTTTTTCCCTTCAGTAAACTTTCCTTAATTTTAAGTTTTAATAGACACACAGACAGACGGCATTGCAAAGACTATTTTTTAGGGTTCGGGAGGTCATGAGACGTCGACATCCATCAACATTTCAGGTTAGTTTTTTTTACGATCGCAATACTTAAGCTTTAATGTCCAAAAAGTTAAAAATATATATATATATAATTGCGTATAGTTTGAAAATTATTGATTTTATAAAAATATGTTTCGAATAAAATATTTGTATTATAAATATATATATATATTTGTAATGCTAAGTAATTTCATATCTCAAATAGTTTCGGAGCTATTATAAAAAATGTTAATTTACGCCTCATACCGGAGCCCTTAAAGCCATTTTGCCAAAATATTGAGAGTAGCCATTTTTTAAAAATATTTATTAATGTTCATAAATGAAATTTAATCAAAATCGTTAGAGCCGATTTTGAGAAAATCGACTTTTTCTTTTTTTTCCCTTCAGTAAACTACCCTTAATTTTAGGGGTAGATATTCAATTCCAAAAACACTTCGGGGCAACCCTATGAAAACCCTAGATATCAAGTTTCAGCTCAATCGGTAAAATAGTTTAGGCTCTAGTTGGTGGTACAGACAGACAGACAGACAGACAGACGGAAATTCAAAAACCACTTTTTCGGATTCAGGGAGTCATGAAACGTCAAAATTCATCAAAATCTCGAGTTCGATTTTTTTGACGATCACAATACTTTCTCTACCTGTAAGATAGAGAGAAAGTAAAAATTGAATGTTTCGATTGCTTAGTTTACCCATCCGAACTAATTTTGTTGAAATAGAACGTTACAATATTGGCTGAGTATATTAAATATAATTTTATACTACAGTAGTCTAGTACGGCGTATGGTCACAATTTGACCTTTGACCCCGACGTGAAGAGAATGTGTATTTTGACGATTACGTAATGTTGTTGTCTTCTTTGATTGGTTGTTATGTAATGTTGTTGTCACTCTCTGATTGGCTGTTGGCTTTCCCTCCTCTCTCTTACCCCCTCCCCCCTGACCACCTCCTCCTGACCCCATTTCCGGTGTTCCAAACATGTTGGTTCTCGTTCCATTTTTTTTATGTGTGATCAATGGCTTTTTATATTGGTTTATTATGTCAGGGTAGGATTGGGACGGGCGTTGGAGTTTATTTTTTATTTATTGGCGTGTGGTCCACGGCGTCGGGTGCTTGCCCTTCGGCCTCGCTAGTGAGTACTGGGAGCATCTTCTCTGGCCAGCCGCTTAGCGAAGAGTGTGACCACCGAGCAGCTAATAGGGTATCACAGCCGTAAGACCACTTTCACTTTTCCCTCACTCCCCCCATCCCTCCTTACATCGCAACGGCACAGAACGAGCTTTGTTACACTGACTGCTCCCTCGCTCTGTTGGGCTGCCTTTCACTTTACCCACCCCACCCCTCACTTCGTCATACCCTTGTCTTCGTGAGGTCAGTGGGGGTCAGGCCCACTCATGGTGGAAATTTGATGTCACAACAACCCTAGCTTGTTTTAAATGTTGAAATAGAGTGCCAACGACCGCTTGTTGAAGACCCCAAAGGCCGCTTGGCACATCAGCCGTGGCCTTCTGAAGGCTGTAGGTTCAGATGTGCTTTCTAATGACAACTCTGGGACCATGGATTTGATTTCCACCCGCCAGAATTAGATGAGACTAAAATTTAGACGGCATGCACACCAGGATTCGAACCTCGATATCTTTAGTACGGCTAATGTCTGTTAGAGCGGCCGTACTTCCTGGACCCCCGCAATTTTCCTGGTTGACCAGGTAGAATGTGTACCCGCATTTGCTTCAAACGTCGATCACCGGGAATCTAGTGACGCCTTAGACCATGCGACCATCGATGCAAGTATACAATGCATTGTGACGGTAGATTGCTATCCAAGTATAAAGTGAAAACAACCGTTTTATTCCTAGAGCCACTTATAACAACAACCAAAATTTAATGTTCGAGACTATATTTTGTCGGAATAATATATAACTCTTTCATTGATTCATAAGTAATATTGAATTGAGTAACTTGAATTTAATGTTCGCAACTATATTTTGGCGAAATAATATATATAACTCTTACAATAAAATTCAGAGATGATTTTGAATTTAATGTTCACAACTATATTTTGACGAAATAATATATAGCTCTTACATTAATTCATAGGTAATATTGAATTAAGTAAATTGAATTTAATGTTTACAACTATATTTTGACTACAAAAATTCTTAAGTAATATCAGGGCTGAGGAAGATATAAAATATACCTGCATTTGTGTGAAGGCAGAGCGACACGGTCGACCTGGATTCAATATCCCCTACCTCGCTTCTAATAGCCACGAAGTTAAGCTTATCGGTATTTAGAACTCTGTCTTACTACCCGTCAGGGGCACAAGCCGTGGACGATGAGGATGAAACTGGCGTCGGTACACAGGCGTGACAGGGATTCGAACTAATCTCTTGAGGCAAGAGTGAGATAAGGGCTGATGTTGACTAACCGAAATGTGTAACAGCATTTGCCAAGGATTAAAATGTGAAGTAATTAGCTTTTGTTGCCCTCTAAGAGGGTTGAACCCTTGCGTCAGAAGGCCAGATGCGTACCCACATTTGGCTGTCATTGACAACCCTCCAACAACGTATGGATATCTTTGCCCCAATGAGAGAAAGAGAATAATAAAATTAATGATATACCGTCATTTGCGCAGGGCTGGGTTGTGATAACCGCCAAAACTATTATTTATGCTTTTAGTTAGGATTAACGTTTGTCGACTTTGCAGGGACTCGAACCCCTACCTCCTCCCGTCACGGGACAAGATGTGTACCCGCATTTGTGCTGCTGGGAAAATAAACACGACCAACTGTCCTCGGATCCCCCCCTAGCCAGCACCGGAGAAAGGCGTCCATCCCCTGCGGAAGATTTATCGCGAATGAGAGATAACGGTATTTACCTGGATCGGGCAAGCACCGATGTGGAAACAATATTATCGACCAATAAGAAGCTGCCACCTTTACATACGACCAAACTCCCCGTTGAAGAGATTATAAATAGAACTTGAGATCATTACATTCAGTCATTGTGATTAATAATTGCGGCTAGTAAACATCATAATGAGTTTCGACGAGCTGGAAAATTTGATACATTCAGGTATGTTTAAAAAGCGTTTTGTATTAATGGTTACTATTTTTCTTATTACGTCTTTGTTGTGCAGCGGTATTTGTTCCTTTGACAAACCGTTAAGAAAAAGACGCACCCCTGCCACCTGCAGCGTCGGTAGCACCGGATATCCTGTACCCTCTAGATTTTTTTTTAGCGAGGACGGAATTTGCCTGGCGGATGGCGACTGGTCCATTGGTGATTAGCTTCCTGCTATAGATTTAGTTGGCAGTGGGTTTTTTCCACGATAGTAATTAATATATATTTATTTAATTTTAGACTATTGGGATCCATATTATTTGGATTCCGGCCTGAGGGATGGCGCTGGAAGAGGGTTTAGCGGCCTGTGTGCGGGCGCCGCTCCTTAATAGTGGCGAAGCGATGGGGTCTGTACCTGCGCCGACCCCAGGACCAAACTGACGCCAGCGGAAATGCGATCCCTGATGATTGGGGATAATTGTACGAGTTAGACCAGCTGATATGTAAGTTTGCCATTATATATATTCTAGTACCGTCTACAATTAACAATACTATATAGCCACTTGGTTGGAAATAGACAGCTTATTACGCAAGAGTTATCCACGTTCTCTCTTCCCTAAACCACCGTTGTTTCGCACATTTTGTCAACTGACCGTTTCGAGAATATAAGCTCTTATTTTCACGGTCCACACAAGAAAAGAGAAAATTATAATTGTCGCATAAGCCGTGTTTGCAATGTGTTGGATCAAATTCAACCGTCACCTTAGCGCATTCGATAGCATGTATGTATACTAAACTATTGGTCCAGGGTTTGATTCCCGACATGACTAAAAAATGTCGGTTATATACATTAACAGACTGCGGGCCGGATTTGAGGATGTCCTAGACTTTTAGGTTATACACATAAAAGAGACCCGAAGTTTAGGCTGGAAAAGAGTAACGGATTTAAATTAAATTAAAATATTCAATGAAAAAATGCTTTATTTAATTCTAAAACAAAATTATTTCTACCAATAGAAAACTTAATTCTGACCATTAAATTTTACTTTTTTCTAATTTTACCAACTTGTGTTAAGACATGTTTTCCCCAATACTTTATTTAAAACTAGATTTCTTCAATCATTAGCGCTGTGTGGTAAACTTGTTTACTTATCTAAATAACAGATAGCGTTTACATGCAATTTAGAGCCGGAAAAATGTTGCGCTAGCTCTGCTGTAATGTAGATTTAGTGTTTGTATACAGATATTTTTAAAGGTATTCAAATATATACCGGCATAATAATCAACCGTAGAAAATATATTGTTGCTTGAGCCGATTATTAAAAAGAGAGAAACACCCTATTTATTGGTTTGCAGAGCCAGAGGTCCCGGGATCGATTCCCTGAAATGGTTAAAAATGTAGGTTTAACCTTTCAAAGTGATAAATTAACTGCCGTTGACTGTATATTGTACAAGTTCTATGGTTCAAGTGTATTTATTACACACATTTTGCAAATGTTGGTTTGTTATGTTTAGGAAAAATTATTACAAAATATTATATAAATACTAAAATTAGTTTGAAATTGAAAAGTAATATATATTTTGTGGTATCATTATAAAGAGAAAAAAAACGCGTATGTTTGGAACAATTATATTTAAAGTGTTTACTTTGACATGTGCTTGTGTGCTATAGTGCAAATGGAAGGTGAAAATTGCAGCTCCATCCTCCTTACGCCGCCAGCAGTGAGACCCCTTCACAACACCGCAGGAGTACCGCCAACAAGACAGGGAGACAGCGTTAGAGCCCAAGCTGCGGCGAGGCAGACGGGGTCCATGGTCCTCCCGCAACACATGGTGGCGGTAACAGCGGGACCATATTCGGCGCCGCTATCGGGAATTAGTGGCCTGGTAAACCCGGTTGGTGGAGCTTTGTCCCAGGGCCTCCCTCTTCGAATAGTGAGTAGAGAACTAAACAATTGAGTCGTTTCTTTTATATTGCTAGATAAATTACCGTACATATTGGTGCTCCAGCAAGCGATCGTGACGCAATAAACTGGCTTGAAGAACAAATTACAAATTTGTTCAATCGGCTGCAGGACCATGGTGTCAGTACCGATGATCATGTAGGCTTACTTTTGAACAGCACAGTATCAAAGTTGAATCCTGTATTCGTTTCTTTTATGAGGGTGGACCAGTTAGATGCTCGAGCCGTGCTTGATAACGTAAGTCGGGTGTTGCAGAGTAAAAATTTGTTCTTAAGTAAGGCACTGCTGTATGTTAAAAACAGCCATTTTAAGGAGTCTCGCGGGAGGGCATGTTATTGTGATAAGATTTCCCCTCTAGCACATATAGCCGTAACTACCAAGGAATCATTACGATTCAAAATGGCGGCAATACACTTTGTCATGCCCGTGCATTGGTTGTCGCCAAGGTAGTGTGTGACGTTAAAAGAGAACCAGGATTCATGGACGTGAACACTTTTAAACAAATAAAAAAGGGTCGTCCTTTTCAAAAATATAAAGCAGAAGATTTATGCCGTGATGCTCGTGTGAATTTTTTGAAAGATTTAGGAATCACCGAGCTGAAACAATTTCAAACATACCTTTCCGAATACAAATCACCGTGTTAAGGAAATGTTGGGAGCAACATATCCTATATGAGGGGCATACTCCTCCCGAAAATTCGTTTAAGGGCTACCTTGATTTGTATTTTCACACGATAAGCAAAACCATTTTGATGTAATAACATCCTTGACAGCTGCATTTAAGTGCTCGTAATTTTTCCGCGAGTGTCGTGTGCCCTTCGATCATAAGAATGCGCACAAATGCGAATCCGAGTGCAAAAAGTGCTAAGTTAAAGCGGTTTGCAGTGAAGGTCAAACTGTGACCTGTAAAGATTGTGGGCGTTGGTTCACAAACCAGATATGATTTGATAACCATTAACGTCCCGGTTTTTGCAGAGGTCACATGTCAGTCTGTGATGTCAAAAAATTAGTGAGGTCTGTGGTCAATTTTTCAGTTTGGAAAGATCAAATTATTAACACAGGTGTTAAGATACTTTTTGTAGAGTATGCGATACATATCGTCCTTTTGGTAATTTCTGTTATATGAAGCAAGCCCCATCCAAGCCGTCACTGGAAAATAGCAATTACATGTTTGTATTCTATGATTTTGAATGAAGACAAGAAACGCTTCAAGGTGCGCTCAACACATATTTGCACGAACCTAAGCTCAGTGTCATGCAGACGTGTCGCAAGGCCTGCCTTAATATAAAAGTAAATTGTCATCATTACACCGAATGCAGGGGCGATAGGACTCGCATATTCAAAGGTGATACCACAATAGCTCAATTTTTTAATTTATAGAGCAAATTAAAACAACAAAATTTAAGGATATCACCCTCCTAGGTCATAATGCGAATAGCTATGAAGGGAATTTCATTTTAAAATACATGATGGAGGTTAAAAAATTTACTCCAGAGATCTTAATGAACAGTGGGAAAATCATGTCCATGCGTTACGGCCCGCTCCACTTTATTGACTCACTGAACTTTCTCCCGATGTCGTTGTCCAAGATGCCCAATATATTCAGCTTGGACGAGTCTTTAGCCAAGGGACTTTCCACAATTTTTTCAATAAAAAATAAAACGCACGGTATATGGGTCCCCTACCGCCAAAAGAGGACTACGGCATCGGTGAGATGTCGGTTGAGGGAAAGGAGCACTTTGAGAAATGGTATGAAGCGTTGGTCAAAGAAAATTATGTCTTTAATTTTAACCGCGAGTTGGAATTTGATTTTGTTATAGATATAGAGATCCTACGCAAGGCCTGCCTAAAGTTTAGAGACAAGCTTATAGAAAAAGCAAAGGTGGATCCTTCAGAGAAGCGTGTACGATCGCAGGAGCGGCCATGTAAGTTTACCACCAAAGTCATCTTAAGGAGAATACCGTTGTAGTTGTGGGGCTATTATTGGCACGGGTACCCTTTCTGTTATACCACAGGACCACTCCTATCCTAAACAACCCCCACGAGAACAATGAGATGCGCAATAAAGTGACTATGGCTTGCTAGTAAAAATTTAAGAATGCTGGCTAAACGGTCGTAGAGATGTGGGAGTGTACGTTTAATACCATGAAACGCACAGACAAGGACTTGAAACAATTTGTACTCCACACGAGGTGAACAGCAAGGAGTCTCTCAGTCCCAGGGAAGCATTCTTTGGCGGGAGTACAAATTGTATCAAACTCTTCCACGAAGCAGACCTTTCTTGTGGAGAGAAGATCAAGTACTTGGATGAGTGTTCGTTGTATCTTTACGCTTGGAAGTACAAAAAATATCCTTTGGCTACCCTAAAATTAACTTGGAACCAAATTGTCCGTCTATAGAACAAGTAAAAGGCATAGACAAAGTTACGTGACGCCTCCGCGGGATTTATTCATGCCCGTATAGCCTACATGGATGCACAAAAAGTTAATGTTCATCTTGTGCAGGAAATGTGAGGAGGAGAAAAACCAAGGGCGTGTCAGCACAAACGACAAGAAAGATCGCTGGTTGAGAGGCGTCTGGGTGATTGACAAGATACGGAAAGCCGTTGAGAAACGCTACACAGTTGAAGCCGTACACGAAGTGTGGGAGTACATTTTATCTGTTTACGACCATCATACACGTTATCACGAATGTTTTCGGGGGTACATTGATACTTTTTTGAAAATTAAACAAGAAGCCAGTGGATGGCCAGAGACGTGTACCTCACAAGATGATAAGTTAGCTTACATTCAAAATTATGAGGAAAGGGAAGGGGTAAAACTCGATTTCGGGTCTGTTTGTAAAAACCCTGGTCTCCACACTATGGCTAAACTATTTTTAAATTCGCTATGAGGAAAGTTTGGGCAAAGAACCGATTTACAACACGTAGCCGTTGTCAACGACTATAAGGCTATCCACAAGTACCTGACTGATCCGTACATCACCGTGAACAGCGTCATTGATGTAAGTGATGAGGTTATGTTCCTCAATTACAAAGATGTGCATGATGAGTTGTGCCCTAACCCTAACACGAGTGTGGCGGTGGTAGTGCTGCACGACTGCTATGGCTAGGTTGCACTTGCATCCTTGAAAAATTGGGGGACCCGTATTATATCACTATACAGATAGCGTAATATTCACGGAACCTCCTAGTGATTGGAGTCACCAACCAGAGACTTTTTAGGTGACCTCACTGATAAACTTCAAGATTACGGTCCGGGAAGTTAAAATGCATTTGTTCCTGGTGGTCCCAAGAATTACGCGTACCAAGATTGTGTTGGTGGCGATCCTGCAAAAAAAGGTATGCAAGGTTCGTGCGATTACTATGAACTACGGCAACCGGAACAACGTTAATTATGACGTTTTGAAAGCGATGGTCAACGAACAGGCCGTGGAAAGATACATATAGATAACGCACAAAATTGTAAGAAAAGGTATTTCGACTCTATGTACTGTTTCGCAGGATAAGTCTACTGGCCAGCGTACACCAAAGGCGATTAACCGATGATTATAATACGTTGCCGTTTGAGTATCAGAGTCCTTGAAAACGCACTCACCACGACTAAAAGGTGATCATTTAGATGGGCTGAATAGTCACTTTCTTTTTCTTTCACTCTAGACATTTCCACTGACATACCATTTTTCAAAGATTTGAGATTTTTCTTTTTTTTTTGAATGAAAAAACGCATATCTTTAAATTGATTTATTTTATGCACCCGAGATACTTTTTTTATTTTTTATCCACCAGTACATCCTTCACCTACCTAATTTTTTCTAGTTAAATAGAATAAGTTGTTTGTATATATTTTAATTCAGGTCAAATTTGTTTGTATATATTTTAATTCAAATCATATTTGTTTATATTCTTGTACATATTTTAAATTGAAACCATCTGTACATATATTCAAATACTCTTTAAACTGGACTTTGTAATTTACTACCGAGGCCATTATTCCCACTACCAGCTCAAGAAATTGATTATTGTTTCCATATTCTATAAATATCATTTTTTTAAATAAATATTCCAAAATATTTTTCATGGTATGAGATATATTTGTAGAAATTTTGATTAGTGTGAATAAATATTCCAGGTATATTTTCATGGTGTGAGATATATTTGTAAAAAATATTCCAAATATACTTACGTGGTATGAGATATATTTGTATATAAATATTCAATGTTTACTTTTCACGATGTGAGATATATATGTAAATAAATATTATAAAAATTGTTATATTTGTGTTTTAACGTTTAAACCCCCTCCCTCCTATCGTTTAAATACAAGTTCATTTAGCTTATAAGCCCAGTCTCAAACATTATGGACAAGTTTAAACATCCATTTTCGGCCATCATCAGCGGCCCTTCCGGCTGTGGAATGTCACATTTAAGTATCCGACTTTATGTGTCACTTAGACACAATGTGTGATGTTAAATTTGATAAAATCACCTGGTATTATGCTTTATGGCAACCTGGATTCGAACAAGACAGGTCAAGGCCCCACGTTATATTCTGTAAGGGCTTGCTGGAATCATCTACGATTTGATGCGTGAAGCCAACGAAGTGGTCGTCGATCTTTTCACTAAAGGATTCAAACATCAAATATATTAGCGTCATGTACACAAAATATATTCAACCAGGCACATTTCCTTTAATTGAACATTATATCGTGTTTTTTTAAGTCCCAGGGATAAAGCTCAGATTCAACAATTTGCACGTCAAGTCTGTCCTGAAAACCACCGTGTTTTACAGGAGGCTTACGCTGACGCTACAAGTACACCCTACGGGTATATATTGTTAGATTTCAAGCAAGGTACACCCGAATGGTTCAGATATAGAACCTGCACAAATGTTGGGTGCTGCGTGTACTTACCACGAAAATATATAAAAAACGACACTTTCGGTTTACAGATCATTTCTTAACCATAAGTCCCAAAGTGCTGAAGCAAACCCCCCTGCTGCGTGCAATGCATTGCATGAACCCGCAGCAACGTGTCACCTTGTTGGAAACGGGAGACAAGAAACCGAATGATTATGTTTGTGAGTGTACCTTCAAAACTTTAAAAGGGCGGATGCCGTTGAAAAATGCGCAGAAGAAAAAGCTACGTGCTCACAATCAGGTGTTGCGCAAGCTGGTCAAACGAGGAGAATGCTGGAAGAAGAAGAGAAGACTACTAGTTCATAAAGGAGGAGTGTTCCTGCCATTACTTTTAGCCCCTTTAATCAGCGGTGTCCTTGGTTCCTTATTCAACAAGTAGATAATGGAACACACGAAAAAATGATATTGGTGTCCCCGGAAACATTACCCCGTTACGAGCAACACCACCAACAAGTGGCATTGGCCACAAATCTAGTGGTCTCCGAGCTGGAAAAGGAAATGGAAAAAATCCTCTCTTCAAAACTTGACAGGTCTAAATGAACCTAATATTAAAATGTGCTACAGCGCTATCTGCACTTTAGTCAACACTCACCACCATCTGAAAATACCAATACCAGGACCGCCCTTGAAGTTTCTATGCTTCCCATCTCTGCTGTACTCAATACTGTACCAGTTCAGGCACGTAAAAAAGCCTAACTTTTACTAGAACATCTTAATTCCAGGGGCGGTATCTCTTGGGACGAAAACGGGGAAGTGAGTATTCACGATACGCCTCTCCGTAGATCCAATATGTAGATTTAGCCAACGATCTGGTCAGAGCAAGAAGACACAGCAAGCCTTCGGGGTATCGAGAGTTTCTCACGTTTGGTGCCCATTAAATATCCGACACCTGTACCCCAACCACTTACACCGTCGCAACGCCCTAATAAGAAGAAACTGAAAAGGGTGGACGAAAACCGGTGGCTGCGGTTCCAAGTTTAATGGCCCGTTTAGCCGACATCTACTACAACCCTTTTCATCCTGCAGGGTTTGCAGGGGCGGCGTCGCTTATAAAGGAGTCAAAGAAAGATTCCGACAAAGTACGAGAATGGCTTCGTATGCAGGACGCTTATACCCAACACAAACTGGGGATAAAAAAATTTCCACGCAACAAGTATGTGGTGTCAAACATTGACGATCTCTGGCAAGCCGATCTCAAAGTTTGGCAAAGTCTTGGAAAATACAACGACGGTGGCGTGGACTTACTCACCGTGATCGACGTGTTTAGCAAGATAGCCTGAGCGAAGACGCCTCCATCCAAAAGGGGGAGCGGCGTGAGAGACGCGTTTCAGGACCTTTTCAAACAAAGTGGCCGTAATCATCTCAGTATACAGACGGACAAGGAGACAGAGTTCACGACATTTCTAGTGCGGAAATTTCTAAAGGAAGAAGTCATGTATTACTACACCATTCATAATCCTGACGTGAAGGCAAGCATCTGGAACGATTCAATAGAAATCTGAAAGGGCGCAAGTGACGCTACTCTACCAAAAATAACACCTATCGCTATGTGGACGTCCCACAAGATCTCATCGACGCTTACAATGGCGCAAATTATTCCAGTATCAAGATGGCACCTGCTGACGTTTCAGAAACCAATGTGATTCAAGTCATAGATAATCTGTACGGCAAATGGAGCCCAAACTCGAATAGTAAACCAAAACTCAAAGTCGGTGACACGGTGCTTATTAGCAAATCCAAAATGGTGTTTTAAAAGTGCAATTGGAGCGAAGAAATTTTCAAAGTCAGCAGTGTCGTGTTGCGGCAACCAGTCGTCTACAAGTTGAACGATCTTGACGGCAAGGAGGTGGAGGGAAATTTTTAAGAACCTTAATTGCAACGCGTACGTTTTATCGAAACAAAGATACATCAACCAGGCTGAAACAGGAATATCTTTGATCTACCGCGGTGTTTCCTATCAACGCGGTCATGGAATATAAAGTTAATCAGCGGCCTCTTCGAGAGCGTCGTATTGTTGCTGAGAAGCGTCGCTAAAGCCATTGGAAAACAGACGCTACATACGGGCATCGACGTGCTCTCCGACGTAGCCAATCAGCGTCGTCCTTTCAAATAGGCCCTACGGCAACGTCTCGGTGAGGATGGAACAAAGCTGAAACGCAAGACGGAGCAGAAGATTGACAAGCTGATAATACGACATCCCGCGTCGCTCAGTGGAGAAGGGCGTTGTCCTAGAGCTATGGGCACTGACTGGTCCCTTACAGTCAGGGTCAGTCCCGGAGAGTATTGATGTTTGGGCGCCACCTCGTTGGCGATAGCGAGACTGAACATTAACGAGGAAAGTCGTTCAGTCGCCAGATGTAGATATTAAAATCAACCCTCCCCCTCGTAAGGTAGACCCGGATAAATAAGGGACCCCTCGGTCAGGGATCAACTGCTTGTTATGCAACGAGGCTCCCCATTAAGCCCCTAGGCTTCCGGAGTTTACTTACAAAGTTGTTTAACATATAAGAAATTAGCAATCAATAACCTTATTGTTAATCAAATTATATCTGTAGTATTATGAAAAAAAATTATGAAAGATTAACTCTTTTTCCTATGTCAAGGTTGGCTAATCTTATGCTACTGTGAATGGGCCCCTGAAATACAGTTGGAGTAATCAATAGAAAGATCAGGACCACAAAAAAATAGTGTTCAATACGCCCGAAGGGCGGGCACAAAGAGTCAGGCCCAACAAACATTCCTTATTTCCATATCAATTACCCTTTCACCTTAAAGGTGGGGTTAAGCCTTCGTCTAGTTTCAATATACAATATAATCAAGTCTAATAATAAAATGAAATGGGGTGAAGCATATAATTATTCACATAAGGGAAATATGAGGTGAATCATTAATAGGTTAGTTCGAAATAACCAGTCAATTCTTTTACCAACTTATCCCGGGAAAACAATTTATTGATCTTACTCTTACTTAAGGAAATATGAACATTCAGAGTTGCGAGTGGCCACCGCGAAAAAAAAAATAATTAATTAAAGGGTACATCTCAACTAATTATAATGCTACTCTACACTAGGTACAGTCACTTCCAAAAAGAGTGTCCTCTCAAGTCCATCTTCAAATACCATCGTCTTTGCGAGAAAAAAAAAACCCAACACAATTATTGCACTTAGCGGTCCTTGCGCGTAACCATACGCTCCACGGGGAATCCTCCGTGGTGTCCAGTTGGTCGGCCACTCGGTCGCGCCTTCGGTCCCTAGCCCTGGATATGCAACCAGTGAGGCGTACCGCTGAGGTGGTCCGTGGTTGAACGTACACCGTCCGGGGACCAAACTCCCGGCCCCTGACGCCGAACCCCAACCCCCTGCCGTAAAACTTCGCTCCAAATCCTCCTGCTCGGAGACAGAGGGTCAACACCGGCCAGGCTTTCGCGAACAACCCACTTACACACTCGAGTCCGTCTCGCGGAACACTCACTCCAACTGTCCACAATCTCCTCCACCAGTTCACCGAGCAAGTTCACACTTAGCCCACGGATAGTTCATAGCGCCGTTGGCTGAACCGCCGCGCCACGTGGCGGGAGTAGGTACCTGTAACTTCCACGTATCGCAGGAAGTATCCGAAACCCCTGTGTGCATGCCTCCACCAGATACCAATATTAAATTTAGCGGGCCAAGCTAAATATCGGATGAGAAGTCCGTGTGACGGGAACCGTTACAATAACCAGCTCAAGCTATAAAGGGCTTCGCCAGAAGCACCAACGTCAGTCTTCTATCGTTGACCGATGTAAAAAGGTCAAGAAAGAAGCTGTAGATAGTTCCAGTTGAAATGTCGTTTCTACACACCCAGTCCTGCGAGTATGC
Source organism: Timema podura (assembly GCA_033556935.1). Lineage (NCBI taxonomy): Eukaryota > Metazoa > Arthropoda > Insecta > Phasmatodea > Timematidae > Timema > Timema podura. Next base: position 46,644,862 of record JAVRXN010000003.1, read on the forward strand.
CAGCAGTGAGCTCGATCTCTTTTCCGTCCCACCTACGCAAACAAGTTTTGAAAGTGGACAGTGGCTCCAGTACAAAACTGTCTTTTAATTCACAGATTATTTGCCCATCGAACTTACCGCTACCGGTCAAGGCGACTTCTATATCGATCTTTCACAGAGTATGCTCTATCTCAGAGCGGCAATCATAAAACCCGACGGTGGCGTTTTCACTGCAGTGGATCAAATCGCTCCCGTCAACAACTGGTTGCATTCGCTATTCACACAGGTATATGTGTTTTTTAACCAAAAACTAGTCTCACCACCCAGCAACACGTATGCATATAGATCGTACATTGAGACGTTGCTCAATTACAACAGTGACGCTAAAAGAACACATTAGACTTGCGGTCAGTGGCTTGCAGACAGCCCCGGAACCTTTTAGGAGGCTAACGCCGGCAGCAATGGATTTGAGGCCCGTTGCATTCTCACCGCAATAAGTAAGACGGTGGATCTTTTGGGGTATCTACACGGTGATGTGTTTAACAAAGAGAAATACCTTTTGAACGGCACCAGACTCAGAGTCAAGTTGGTCCGTTCCTGTGAACTCCCACACTTTAAGGTTCACATCACTGAAGCCGGACTTCTAGTGCAACGTGTCAAAGTAGCACCTTCTATACTGTTGGCACATGCCAAGGTATTAAACGTCAGTCCCGCAAAGTATCCAATCACCAACGTGGAAGTAAAAACACTCACTTGTCCTACGGTTGTGCAAGGGAAATCACTGGACAACGTATTCACCAGACAACTACACAAATGATGCATCGTGGGATTTGTATCCTACGCAGCGTTTAACGGAGACGTCACCAAGAACCCTTTCAACTTCCAAACCTATGGCATGAACCATTTCTCAATGTACGTGGACGGGGAACAAGTGCCGTCGAGACCATTACAGCCCAATTTTTAAAACGGCAACTATGTCATTTCCTATCACACACAGTTTTCTGAAACGGGTATCCATTTCATGAATAAAGGTAGCGACATTACGTGGGAAGCCTTCCCTAAGGGATATCATCTCATTGCTTTAAATCTCACACCTAATCTTTCTGCCCACATGATATCTCATTGGAATTTGAGGAGGCATGTTTCTCGGAGCATCGAAGTGAGCTTCACCAGAGCTCTCACTGAAACCGTCAACTGTATCGTTTACGGAGAGTTTGCCAACATAATCACCATCGACAAGGACAGAAACGTCGTGACTAACTGTGGGAGTTAATATAAGCGACTTCCCACCCCTAACACTCGTCATTTAAATCATGGACGTAATTGTGGATTTCTAGAGCTTCATCGACGACAGCAAACAGTTTATCGATAAGGAATTGAGTGTTTTATCTGTATGTGGTAAATTACTTCAACATTGTGTGTTAAAAACCCCTTTCGCTATCGAGAAACTTTCCACCGTTGCTAAAAAACAAGTTAACTATATCGTCAACAAACTGCACGGTATTCCCTGGGATAACGGTGATGTGGATTACAGAATGCTCGAGTCCCTCATCTCCCACGCCACAAAGCGTGCAGAAACCATCTGCGTCAAGGGAGCAGAAAAGAAAGTGTTTCTAGCCAGATACACGCTTACACCCGTCGTAGATCTGTACGACAGAGGTTGTTCGTATTTGAAAACACTTAAATTGGGCCACGCCATGTGCTTGTCACATAGTTTCTGTATGGGATTTCTGTTCGGCCTTTATCTTTTGGGGACTTCGAAATTGGATGATTAAAGATAGACACGCTCATCATAAGACGTGCGCTGAAAACAAACGCGTGGTTCCGTTCTGTATGGTTGGGTGTTTTCCCTGCTGATCAACTACCCGCAAGAATAGCGCGACCTTTCGCTCTTGTCATCGACAGGGATCCACATACCAAGCCTGGGACGCATTGGGTCGCCATCTTTTTCGACAAGAACGGCCTGGGAGAATATTTCGACAGTTATTGTTTTTCCACCCCGTATGAAGTCACCTATGGCATTTATAGGCAAAAACACTTCCCGCATGTCTCATAACACGCTACAACTTCAAAGCATAACCTCGGACGTTTGCGGTCATTACTGTCTCAAGTAACTTCTTTATCGCTTCCAGAACATTCCGATGAAAACTTTCCTAACCCTATTCTCGCCCACCAATCATACAGGCAACGACGCTAAAGTGGTGAGATATTACAACCCCTTTTTCAAGAAGATAGGGTCCTGCCACCCCTCAAGTGGCTGCGTGCAATCAGCGTGCGCCTATAAAAGGGGCGTCCCGACGGTGTGCCGGCCATAACCGCGTCAGTCGTCGAAGCAATTAAACATCATGGAAGGCCAAGACGTTTGCACCCGCAAAGCAAAGCCGGTGAAGCCACTCACCATCGCCAGAATTTTCAACACTTTATTCTCGCTGGACGAGGTCGACGCCAAGCGAGTAATCATCGGCATGAGCGTCAAGAACAACTTTACGCCCTATGTCCAGCTAGAAGAATGTGAAGGGAATTGTGCGGTGTTTAACCATATAGAGTGGCAAGAACTGGGCAGCTACAAGTCGGTCATATCAAAGTTTTTCAGCAACACGCAACCTCCTCAGAAGATTAGTCTGACTAATCATGACATCTCTCTGAGACGCATGTGCGGTGACTGTATTGTCTTCACAGTGAGAAACAAGACGCCGGACTCAAACGGGTCACCTATCTAGTACTTAGCTGGGCACGTCTTTGTGATGTGTGGGACCTCATCAACGTCACCGTTGATCGTCGGAATATATGGTCGACACCCGTCGCACGCTATTTCAACTATTTGATCGACACACTCGTCGTGGATGTATGCAATACGCTAACATAATCAACGAATGTCATCGATCTAGAACAGCCTACGGTGGAAAGTCACATCAGAGACCTGGATCGTATCAGTGCCACCTACTATACACGTCAAGTCGTCGGTTTGGACTATTACAGGCTGGATTGTGAACTAAAAACAATTTTACCAACGCATCTAAGAGACACTGTAGAAAATCTTACGAACGAGTATAGCATCATTCCTGTAAATATTATGTGTAACTGTGAAACCTATTAATCTATGTATGTATAAACTTTAATGTATAATAAAAATTTTTTTTGCAATATCGTGTTTTGTTCACGAAATACCTGTCTTTCCCTTACACGTAGATACGAGTCTCGACTTGTCGAACCGGGAAACTGGCACCAAACATGAACAGGATCAATAACCTTTTTAGTAGCTAATGGTTTCAAGGGCACGATCTATTCTTGTCTCGACTTGTTTTGTCGAGCCGCCAAACTGGCGTCGGGTTGCGAAAGTACGCTGACGTCATCGGGAAAACTCATTGCCGGGGGAGAATTGCCAGGGTCAATGACCTAGCTCACGGTTTCAAGGTTACGATCTATTCTTGTCTTGACTCATCTTGTTGAGCCACTAAGCTGGTGCCAGTCAGCCATTGCGACATAATTCAAGGTCGTGATCTATTCTTGTCTCGATTTGTCTTGTCGAGCCGCCAAACTGGCGCCGGGTTGCGACACAGGGAAATTCCATTACCACATAGGGGTGGTGAAGGGGTTGAGACACCGATGGAGGAATGGGGTGGAGGATTACGACATCATTCAGGGTCGTGATCTATTCTTGTCTCGCCTTGTCTGGTCGAGCCGCCAAACTGGCATCGGGTTGTGACAACGGGAAAACCCACTACCACATAGGGGGTTGCGACACATGCCTTCAGGGAGGGGGAGTGAGGGGAAGTGAAAGGGGTCTCAAGGCAGGGGAATCGTTTCTCACACTCTACGTTAAACAGTCATCGGGAAAGGTTCGTGCTGTGTGTTCCGGGAAGTGAAATGGCGGTGAGGAGCTGCCAGCCAGTCGCATTCTTCACTACGCTACCGTCGGGAGATGCTTCGTGCTGAATGCTCCCTCGCCCGATGCCGTGGACCGCACGCCAATATATAAAAAATAAACTCCAACGCCCGTCCCAATCCTACCCAGACATAAAAAAAACAATGAGCATACATAAAAAATAAATGAGACAAGAACCAACTGTTTAGAACACCGGAAAGGGGGTCAGGAGGAGGGATCATGAGGAGGGGAGGGGAAGGGGAAAGCCAACAGCCAATCAGAGAGCGAAGGGCTCAGTGAGGGGGAAAACCAAAGCCAATCAGAGAGTGAGGGGGCGTGGTCACGTGATAAGCTCTAAGCCAATCAGTGTCGGAGTCAAATGGTCAAATTGTGACCATACGCCGTACTAGACTACTTACTTCATTAAATTTTCTAATATAAACAGAAAAATCTGAATTTTCCACACAGTACACTTATTTATTTTACAAATAACATTCTCTGAAAAAGAACACTAATAATTTGTTTAGATGCACCATTCGAGGTCAACATTTGGCATCACGGTCAGTTTTGGGATGAGCGGGAAATTGACGAGATTGCGGTCAAGCAATTTAACCAGTCTCCTGCCAAGTAAATTCCTCCAGCTGGCGATAAGTCCTTGTCGGCACCATGCCTTTCCTGACCAACCCCAATGTTAACAAGAAGGGTGAACCAATCAGTTCAAAGTCCTTATTTAAATCTGTGACGAGAGTGATTATAAATGAGTGTCCATTTGATTTAAACTTTTTACTAAACAATAATTGTGAAATATTTTCAGTAGTATTTTCAGTTCAACATTTGTTACTTGTAGTCGACATAAAGAATTTAAAAAAATACTTTTTAAATTTTCTAGCTTGACAAAAAGTATATCATCAAATAATATTAGAATAAATAAAAAATAATATAATATTTTCCCATTTTACAGTATATTCAGACAAATACTTAGGTATATCTTTTCATTCAAAAGCTTGTAGTGAAATGCAAAATTATTTTAAAAATGAATTATAATTATATAATATTATTATTATTATTATTTATTGCACCGCGTATTACTACCCGTTTGGGTTATACGCTTAAGTACTAATTACACTAATGGATTAGGAATTGGGAGGGTTGAATTTAGAGGAAGTGAACCCGCATTTGCGTGGAGGGAGAGTGGAAAACCATTTAGGAAACCCCCCCAGTTCACCCGACCGAGATTCGAACCTCGATCTCCTCGTCCTCGGTGGTCTGGCTCAACACGACTGGCGCGTTAGCCAACTACGCCACCGAGGCGGGTTTAAAAATGAATTCATCTCGTTGTAAACATATAATTCATTTTAATCAATTAATGTATTTGCATAATATAATCTCAGTTAGCAAAGGTGTTTATTCTACTTGTGATGGCTGTATTCTAACTTTAAGCAAATTAAACGAGTTGTGGAATCACTATCGAACAATTAGAAAACATGTCTAGTGCTCATTAAAAAAAATGTTTTGGAAAGCTCTGTAGGAAATGGACATTTGATTTTGACAATCTGTAATGTTTGGGATGAAGATGGGATATTAAATAGTTTGGATTTAATTTCAAATTCTATAAAGAACAAATTGCATAGAGGTAGTACTTATAAAATATGTAATGAACATTTACCCTCCCGGGGACCAAACGGAAACGAGGATTGTCGAAACAAGATTGATTATAAAGTTCAGATGTCTAGCTTGATAAGGGAATCTAAAAGTTTAGTATCTGAAGGTGATTTTCAATTTATTCGCATTCATGTCATAGATTATGGTCTAAGGTGGATTTATATTCAGGTGACCTTTCAGAAGAGACTGTAGACAGGTTCTATTAAGAATGATATATCATTAAAATATCCTATTAAATTTTTAAAGTCAAGTAAAAATATATTTAAAAAATATGTTTGTGAGCGTATAAAAAACTCTCCTCTAAAAGTGAACACCACATTGATTACAAATCATATACTTCCAAAAGATGGAAGTGTTTCAAAAATGTATTTCAACATACAAAATTTAGAGATATGGCTACACAACTAATCTGGACGAATGGTTTAACACACATGTGAAACTACCATTATTAGCATTGTCGAGAGCTTTCAGGAGAATGTTACAGTTGGGAGAAAGCGATAAGTTTAATTTTAGTTGAATAAAATCACTCTTGCGTCTTCTTTATTCTAAACTTTCAAAACATAAAAACAAACATTTCATATGCGAGAGATGTCTCTACTATTTTTTTAGCCAGGATAAACTTTCCAAACACATTGACGATTGTAGTCGTTTAAGCCCGTGAAACAGTATTCTACCCTCAGAGACTGATACGTATTTAAAATTTAAAAATCATAAAAATAAAGAAAGGGTTCCCTTTGTTTGTTATGGAGATATTGAATGTGTTCTTGAACCGATTCGAACCTGAATTCCTAGCGCAGAGAGTTGTTTCTCAGTGAATGTTCAGAGAGACATACCTTCTAGTGTGGCTTACTATTTGCAGTGTAGCTATGATGAAACACTTTCTAGATTCGAGATATTTGAGGGTAAAAACTGTATAGAAGAGTGTATAGATCATCTAACACAAATGGCATATTTGGTTTCTGAGATATATCATACTGTGGTACGGTAGAGTGTATTTCCTTAGAACAAAGGAAAGTGTAATGAGTCTGATCAGTGTCATCTAACAGGGTTGGTTTCGAAGGGCGGCTCACAATAGTTGCAACGTAAACCATAAATTACCGTTTTATATTCTTATTTTTTTTCCAAAGCTCACGTCATATAACATGCACCTTGTGATTAGATCCCTATCTGAATATGTTGCAATTGAAGTTGTAAAAACTGTATATAATAAAGGAGAGATTAGTTTAATATCTATCAATATGGAACAATTTAAATGGATCTCAAAAAGAATTTACACTAATCGTGGGGCTAAAGCTTTAGGTTTTGTAGATTAATTGAGTTTTATTAACATCTCCATTGAAAATAGCGTCTCATACATAAACCCGGGTCAGTTGTTGACTACTAAATTTGTTATACCGATGAATAGAAATTTAAACTCGTCACACGAAAGGGGGTCTTCCCGTATGAACACATTATTATGTATTTTACTCAATTCAAAAAAGGCCCCCCAGAAAATGTCCATATATGTGAGCATGTTTGTCTCGCCTTTTAAAATATATACTGCACCATTTGTTTTATGTTCAGGGAAAATTTTAACTCATCGTAATATTTCAGGGTACTTCAGTCTGTTCTTTGGGCCACTATAAGGCAATTTTCACTCCAGAACAAGAGAAAGAGCTAGCAGACCTAGTTAAAGACTTCGATGCACGATTTTTTTAATAACTAAGAAGCAATTAATACGTTTAAATATGCAGAAGTTCAAGGTGTTAATAATAGATTCAACGTCGAAGAACGTATTGCTGGAAAGGATTGGGTTTCAACTTTTTGGAAACGTCAGGGTTTGTCCCTCCATTCTCTTCAACAATGCAGCGTCAGTCGTGCCATGGGGTTCAACCAAACTCAAGTCAATATTTATTTTAATAATCTGAATATGGTTTTGGATGATATAAAATCTAAACCTGACCGTATATTCAATATGGACTAAACAGGAATGTCAACTGTACCAAACTTAACCCCAAATGTTTATGCAAAAAAGGGTAAAAAAGCTGTTTGGAAAATATATGCAGGTGATAGAGGTGAAACACCGTCTGCAGTTTGCTGTGTTAGTGCTGCTGGTCAATTCATGCCACCAGCGCTGATATTTGCAAGAAATCGAAATAATCAAGAAATGTATGCAGATGCTCCTGTGGGAACCTAACCTCTAGTATCGGACTCAGGATACATTATAACATACCTGATCACTGATTGGTTTAAATATTTTGTCAAGCATGCCAAGCCCACCAAAGATGATCAGGTTCTTATATTGAATAACCACTCCTCCCATTGCTCTTTACCTGCCATCCTATTTTGCCGAGATAATCTCATAACTTTGCTTTCCCTACCACCGCATGCAAGCCACATGCAACAGCCATTGGACCGTGTGGTTTTCACTCCATTCAAAGCAGTGTATGGACAAAAGTAGACAAGTGGCTGACTTCATATCCAGGAAGAGTGGTCACGGCACACCAAGTTGCTGGTTTGTTCAACTCTGCATATCAACCATAGAAAAAGGCATACAAGCATTTCGAGCAACTGGGATTCACCCCTTTAATCCCAACATTTTTACTGATGAAGATTTTCTGGCTTCTGAAGTCACTCATAGAGAAGCTGATGACCTGGAAGAAATGGATGGAGGGAAAGTCCGGCATAGCTCTGCAGATCCCATTGATGCTACTCATATATATTCTGATTTATCTGGAAAGACAATTTTGGACCTAATTCCACCCAAAATACCACCTCGTGCTGATATTACACCTCTAAAAACACCAGAAAAAACGTCAACTCATAAAAAAACTCATCGCATTCATTTTATCCCCTCCAAAAGCCTTCTTTGACGGAATAAAAAGAGAATAAGAGGTCAAAAATCAACTGTTTTATCTAGTTCTCTCAATAAAAACCATCTGACACAAAAAAAATTGAAGAGAAAATAGAAAAAGAGAGACAGGAAGAAGAACAAGCTCGAGTAAGAGAAGAAAAAATAATAAAGTAATGACTACCAAAATACCACGTCGTGAACTAGATTTTTCATCAAAACAGCCTTCAGTTGTCCAGTCAAGTACATCGACAGCCACTGATATCGAAAATGAAGGACTGTTTGTGCTGGCTGTGGCGAGTCTTTCGATTATGATGCTTAGATTCAATGTGGATCTTGTGAGAATGGTGGTACAATCCTGCTCAAGAGACGATGATAAAGATGCCTTTATATTTGACTTGTACTAATGCACACTCTTACCCGATAGAATGCGTACTCTTACCCAATATGACGGTTAAAAGTAGGCATTTGAGATGCCATTTTGAAAGTTAATTTTTGACCATTTGTTTTTATTTAAAAAATGTGAATATATGTATATGCGTTAAAGAATAAGTATACTTTCCAATCATTTATTTTAAATTGTAATAAAAGTGGTGTTTTATTTTATTAAAGGTCCGTTAATTGCGTACAATTAACCGCCCCTACCTTATTGTGTATTATAATTTTGGGAAAATAAACCTTCTGTATTTGCAAAATATGTAGCACGTAAGCAAAGTAATTTTTTATGTTAAAATAAATAAATAAATATATTAGTTATCAAAAATCCTCTTTGTTTGTCCTATTCCTAGCACTCAAACATATTTGTTGATATAATTAAATGAATATTTATCTTAAACTAAATGATAGATTTACTAATGAAATTTCTAACAGATAAATAACGCTTTGTATCTTTATTGACACATTAATAGACTTGACTATGTCGACAACAAGCGGAATTATTATAAAGTATTAACAGAAATAGTTTTACAGAGTTGTTAGAAATCTGGTCAAGTCTGATAAAACCATCTAGTAGTTTAGACCTTATATGATTTAATAGCTTAATAAATAAATATGTTTAATTTATTTTAATATTTAATTTTGGATTATAAACATTTCTAAAAATGTTAAACATCGATTTATTTATCCGAGATATAAAATTGAAAGTTAAAATAAGATGTTGATATAATATGTAAGAAATTTAAGGGATTTATTGAACTTATTTGTAAATATTTAATAGCGTTTAGTAACTAGCACATTCCGTTAGTTTAGACATTTTTATTAATTACCAATCCATATAAAACTACATACATGAGAAATATTAAGTGGTTAATCAAGAATAATTATTTCCTAATCATTCGCTGAACTGTTCTTGGATACTTGGTGAGTTAATATGCATTCAACTTCTTTTAATGAAGAACCAGAGGTTGTTGTTTGAATCTCACTCTTCCCCTCTGCAGGTGATGAAGAGGTCCCTCTAAACAAATTGTAAACCTAGCATTCAGGTGTGCAGTCTTTTATGTCCTGGGTCGAATCACTCTATTCACAATCCAAGAGAAAAGAGAGCAGTAACCTTCCACTACATGATAGAATAAATTTGCGAATATTCGTAGATGAATAACAAATTGTATAAGAAATGGTCCCTTTAGCTATCTCTGCATCATGAATTCCATGAGTAGAGGAATACATAATACATTCTACAGCTATATTTGTTAATTCCATCTAAGATTACGACCTGAACAGCAAGAATGAATGTTAAATAAATGTTCACCTCTTGTTTATATGTAGTTTCAAGAGTCTGGGGTAGTCTTATTGTTCGAATATATATATACATATATATCGATTTTAGTGAGTGATTGGAAGGTTAAGGTGGCGGGGAGGGGGGAATGTGTGAGGAAAGAGTGTTTAACCTTTTAATAAACTAAAATATGAAGATATTTGATTATATCATATTTATTATTTCAATAAGGTGTGTGTGTGTGTGTGTGTGTGTGTGTGTGTGTGTGTGTGTGTGTGTGTGTGTGTGGTGTGTGTGTGTGTGTGTGTACTAGATGATGAAATTGATAATTTTGAAAAATTGATAATCTATCAAATTAAGTTATAGTTTAATACCGTGAAAAGGTTGAAAATAAATAATGTAACCGTTTTTAAAAAATAAATGTAATATATAAGATAATGTACATTCTGTCAAAAAATAATTTAGTTTGGATTAATAAGAAATGTAAATACTATCTACATATATAAGCACTTAAACCGAAAGTATAACATGTATGTAATGATTAATTTCATATTTTAAACATGTTGATGAATCTCAAATCACTTAGTTAATTCATTAGTTTATTTACATATAATTGATTAAATTAAGCCCTTCAGTTCAAAAATAATAAATACAATATTTAAATAAGCTAAGTATAAAATTCAAAATTGGCGCATCTCATTTTGAAAAATACATCACATAGCAAACTAATTATTTTATACATCGATGTATGATTAAACCTTTAGATTAAACTAATAATTATAAAAATAATACATTCTATGACTAATTGAAACTTTTCTAAATCTGTATTCATCATCATCTATAGTTAAAATAAAACCGATATTCACTAAAACATGTGTATGAAGAGTGAGAAAATAATACAACATATAATAAATTAGGAATATATATTTTCCCCAGCTAAACTAGATTGAGCTAACCACTTTCTCTTATCAAGCAGTTTCATGTGAACACATTTAGAGCTCCTTAAATTGGTATAGCCAAAGGCTTTTAACTCTAGAACAGTTAATTGCAATATATCGGTTAGAAATAGTTGTTCATCTGTGCCGCAAACTTAAATTTCTTGGTATGGTCTTGTGAGCGTCGACAGCAACGTTGCAAGCTGTTGGTATGTGATCTTCCCCTGCTTCATCTTCAACCAGCGAACTTGTGTTTTCAAACGAGATCATTGGTTTCACTATGCACGCTAGCTTTAGTTTTTTGTTTAAAGAGTGCATCACAAGTTTCTTAACGATGGATAGTCCATTCGAATTCTTCAAACCACGAAAGTCAACGATGAGGATACAGATGTTTCCAAAAACAAACAAACTACTTGCTCGCGTTCGTATGTGGCATATAAAGGCTACATTTACCTTTCAGGTGAAAAGTGTTTGTGACACTTGATATACCTTTTCAGGGTACGCATCTACTCACTTTTCTTCCTCATGAGGAACCATGTAGATAGAGTCGATGAAATCTTATCCGTGTTCTAAATCTCACGTGTCGGGAATTATCGTGTATATGACGTGATAGTCAGGTTTTTAAATTAAAATCTACAACGTGTGAAATATCTAGCAAAAAACTATTTATCTACTTAAAATCAAAAACTATAAAACACCAGAACTTTTAATTTATAAAATAATACATCATCCCTTTTTAATTATTATAATACAGGATAGCAACATTGGACCTAGCTCAATCATTATATCAAATATCAAAATAATGGTGGGGAACAAACAATAATATATCAGGCTAGCTCTTTTAAACGTTACAATAAATATATATACCTTTTTACTAACGGTGTTATCCAAAGGATTATATTGAATGATGCGGTTGTGAATGATAAGACAAAAGCCGCTTGTGTGTAAAGGTATGTTAACGCTAGTTTCGAATTCAATATCAACATTTACTGAAGCAAATTTTATCACTTCTGATTTCTTGGAGAAATCAATTACTGCAATTGGAGCTAGTGTTTTATATTCAGAGGGAGCTAATAGGGGTTCAGGGTTATTCCCATAGTATGAACTTTGAAAAGCTGCAAACATCTCGTATAATGTCTAGTACTTGTTAGCGTCGAATTTAACGCTCAAGTTTCCGTGTGGATAGCGTTCCTCGTTGAGTTTCACTTGCACGTTTGTCAAATGGATATGGTCGAAGATGCTGCGGTTACTTGCGGTTGTATTGTTGCGAGCAATCTGAAAACCTATAATAATGTAACGAGGTTTCTCCAGCTGGGTGAAAGTCTTGACGTTCCAAACATGCTTTGTCGTGTGAGGAAGATCTGGATGTTTATATAATTCACAAATGCAAAGAGGTAGCTCTACTGTTAGACCCTTTTTCACGAGGTTTAAGAAATTTAATCACTTATTTTGATATGCAGTATTTTCTATTCATTATTAATTATTTCTACTATAGAAGGAGATTCAGGTTCTGCAGTGAGCAATGCGTTGACGTCAGAAGTTGAACGCAGTAGTACTAATACTTGTTTAACTTTTATCATGATGCGTTCATAGTCTTCAATGAACTCTAATACTATGTGTATATGAATGATTACTTCGAAGTATCCAATCGTTGGATGAACGTCTACGACCCCAACCTCACCTACTTTCCATCCCGCGTTCAGGTAATATCTGCGCTCCCCTGGACGGATCAATATATAACCCTTCATAGTGCTGGTGAAGCCTATATCTTTGTTTTGATAGATGTCAGCTCCATTAAGTTCATATTTTATTTGATCGTGTGGATGTAATATTCCGTTGTTTACTATAATTGGCGTGCTTCCGATTGCATTGATAGCTATAAGTAGAAACCCTCCCTGAATCATGAGCAAATGTAGGTGTGGAAGGAAGGATGTAGACATCAGACTGTTCAATAGGTATACGTATTTCACTGGTATTATTGAAAGAACTGTTAGAGTAGGGCCGGTGGCTGTGATAAGCAACACTCGTTAAATCGTCGTCAAAGGTCACCTTATCACCGATGATCAGTATTTCCACAATATATCTTCATGGTGTATTCTAAAGTTTGAAGAAAACGTTTTTTTGAAGGTGTTTACACTTTCGTAAACCTTCTCCTAATGTAGGTTAACTCCATGAACTTTGGTGTTTTATTCCTGCCGTTTAATATACCCACTACGTACGTTTTAAATGTAAGTGGAGCATGATTGTATCTCCACGAAAATGTATACGTTCTCCGTTTTCATCCGTGAGCCGCACGCTAATTCTATCAACAATACGCGTGCTCATCGGCATGTAAATGACGCTCCTTGGCACCTCCGCAAACTTATAATCAGTTGAAACAATCGAAAAAATTCGTGAATCGTATTTGTAGGTTCATCGTTGTAGCATGTCACCTAAATCAAAATGACATCTACAAACTGTAATCCGCACAAAATGCTAAACTACTATAAGGGAATCTGAAGAAGAGAATTAAAACTGATATTTTCAGCAATAATATCATTTGGATTCTACTTACATTACGTGGATGTTCCCGGATAATATCACCATGATTTCACCAACTGTTCTGCAAGTATGGCGGAAGAGAAGGCGTGGCAGTTTCAACGCACGACTAACCTCTTGACCTCAACGTTGAAGAAAGACCCGACGATCGTTGGTTCGTTGTTTCGAAGCCGCGAGCGACGAGCACTACTCCCCTAGCGGACTTCCTTGGCAACTCTTTCTCCACCGTTCCAAATACCCCACCCCCTTTTCTTCCTTTATCCTTGTTTACTTGACCATTTTGCTAGTCAAGAAAAGAGTATATAACGGGGGACTACTAGGTTCACAGATTGTAGTTCATCATTGGATATCTTCAAAGAAGGAAACTCTGCTCCACCACCTGTATAAGATACTGCTGACTGTGATGGTTGGGTCGTGGGTGTCACCGCCTCAAGGGAATCCTGGTTATTGACCCAAGCATTCAACTATTATGTTTCCAAGTCCTTCAAACTTGATGAGTTAATCCATATGACTATGTTTTCTTTTCTTCAGTTCGAGTTTAATTTGTCGAAACGACAAATATGTTTCCAAGTCCTTCAAACTTATTGAGTTAGTCCATATGACTATGTTTTTTATATCTTTCGGGCGTAGTTTAATTTGTTCCATTTTAAGTCCTTAAGACTTCATTATACATCATGGCGTCGTGAACGTCATGCTTACTTGCTCAAATTTTGTATGGCTACAGTAAGGTTGTCTAACGCCTTTTATTTGAGGACTTAGATAGGTCAGTTTCCCACTGCTTTCTTTTTGCCATCCCATTTTCTGTGATACTATTTTGGGTGCGCAAAGTGTGGAACATGGCTAAATTTGTATGGTGGCCCGCACAGATAGTATTTTCTTTCGCCCCTTGGTTGGCGCTTCTTATGGCTATGTATTTAATGTTTGTGTATACTAAACTTGATGTTTAGCCCATGCTGTGGGCTATGACATAACTGTACTCTTGAATGCTTTGGCAGTACCCATTGGGAAAGTACCAGCCATAGTACTATTTAATGGTAGACCCCTGATTGATAGCCACCTGCTAAAGCAATGGACAGTCTGTCCTCATAACATTCATAACATTTTTTATGTAGCCTTTCTATGAGACATTTCATAATTACAGATCAAGCCTGCTAACCAGGCCAAGTTTAGGTTAGTAACTCTAAAATTATAGGATATGTTGTCACATCTTTATTTGTAGTTAATTCACCATGTTTTCTGTTTAGATCCTTCTGTTGGAAGTCAGGTGCTAGCCCGGCTGTGTTGGAATACAATACTCTCTGTATACGTAACGTCCTTTTGACTGTTGCCGTGTCGTCTTGGACACGTATTCTCCCAAGCCACGGGAAGTTCCTATAAGTTTGGAGTTGTTAAACCCTATCTTATTTGCTAGTTTAAAACGTAATATTGTTCATCTAAGAGTTACTAGTTTTCTTTTGCCTATTTAACGGACTTCAACCGCTGTTATTATTCTTTGGTCCAACTTTCTATTTTCTTTTACCAATTGTAACCCGATATCAACTTTTATGTTATTGTATAATAAATCTATTTTTTTTTACCTATTCAATTCTTTCGCACTTATAAAATATATACCTATCTTAAAACTATATATATTCCTTGTATAACTAAGATACCGTTACCTCTACATATTAAAAAGAAGGGGAGGTGGAGGTGGACCATTTATGTACGCTCCTTTGGTGAAGCTACATTTGATTCTAATGACGTCCACTCTCAAAATATTAACTGGATATGTAGATATGTGCAACTTATTACCCTAAAGAATCTTCTTTTCAAAGCCAAGTAGAGAAAATAACGTATCCTCATATGTACAATTGATCTCTTTTACGCAATTTATATGACACCGTAGCGTATTTTGGTGCCAAAAATTGAGATTTCTATTTCTTCTAAAATTTGTTTTAGGTAGCGTGCCAACACGTCGATTTCATATGCTCCGACAGGCACTACGTAAACTATTTCCCAGGAGTAGAATTTATTATTATTTTTATCACTGTTTGTAATGGAGTTGAAAGTTTCAAAATTGATAAGACCAAGAGCCCACTCTTCTCTACCCTCCAACACGATGGGAGAAAAATAGTTTGATCTCAAATCAGAGCTAGTACCCATCAATGTTAACGCTAAAGACATGATAGAGAGATTAATTCGTATGATTAATATATTTATCCATATACTAACAACTACGAGAATAAATGTCCTTAAATCTCATTGTCATACATTTGTAAACGTTATGATTGTATCTGATAGCACTACTAGCATTTAGATAACAAACCAGGTCAAGTGGAGGTCCCAAATCCTCGAAACTGTCAAAATATAGCAGGTTATTTCACCGTTTTATACATGCCACTTAGTGCGTACCAGTTCCACACTTATCGTCTAGGTTTACGATAGCTCGTTCGCTCACTTTTGGTCTAGGAGGTAAATTATTGCGCATAAACACTCCCCTAAAATTGAATATGTTAAGTCGTTGGGCGTAGTTTCGTAATTCCACATTTGTCAAAGCACGTTAAGGTAGCATCGAAATCAGTTTTTTGGATACGGTTTTAAACATAGACACTTCCCCAATTTTGTTTCCATGACAATAGCTTCAATGGTTTTGTTATGAAGTTGAGTCTCATTTAACTGTTTAAGCCGCGCCTCCAGCCAGCCCTCCTATAGCTGATAGAAATGCGAGTATTGAAATGAGAGATAGATATCCTCCTATTTTTGGAGTTTTAATAACTCTCGCTCTTTTTCTTCCTCTTCTTAAGAGTCGTCTAAGAGCAGTGAATATAATCTTGCTATTAGATGGTGTTTTAACGTGGTTTGTCTTTTTTCTTATTAATACCCATGCCCATCTTACCTTTAGCTTTCATGAAGTTCCTCTCGGCCCAAGCGATGGTACGTTCTCCAAATCCACTGTCGTCAGATTTCGTTCGCTGCCACGCATTCTCTGTAAGAATTCTATCTGCGGTGTGCCTATCAGTGAGGTTTTCATGTTTAGAGTAGGCTCTTTACAAGCCTTATCCAATCAGTTTATGCCAGGATCACCTCGCTGTAAACGTTTTCCCAACTTTGTACTCGGCCCGCAAAACTGATACGTTGGCAAATGAAGTTCAAATGGGAGATTATTGATGAGTTTGTTCACTAATCCCTTCCCTGTCCACTTCATTACACTTAATGTCGATCAATTATATATGTATGGTATATATATATACCTTAAAGCAGTATTATAAAAGTTGTTAAACAGGTTAATACATTTTGGTGCGAATAATGATTAAGGCAAGATGCTACAACGTCAAAGGCATGGTCCGCTTTTGCCCAATATCTTACTAAGCATAATTTATGGACCATTGAACTGCGGCAAGACAATTGTTATGATGAATCTTCAACGGGCTTCAATTTTAAAATGTCTACATGTATTTGAAATCAATGTATCAACCTTACTATGTCAGATTGGCCCAGCTTCTATTTCTCATCGAAGGTTAAGCCTAATTTACGTTTATGGAAAATGATGATATAAACACCACCCGCAGATTCACTACCTAACTCCATTTTAATTTTCGACGATGTAGCATGTGATAAACAGAACAACATTCAAACCAATTTTAGATTGGGACAGCATAAAGCTGTAGATTGTTTTTTACCTATACCAAAGGTATTCACGTATATTTAAACAGCTATTGAGATAAAACGCAAACTGACTTGTTCTTTTCAAGATGAACGACACAAACTTAAAGTACGTTTATGACGATCACGGGAATACGGATATGACATTTTAGGAATTTTAAAACATGTGTTCCATGTGTTGGCGAGATAAATACGGTTTCCTGGTCATCAGTAAAGACGATGATTTAACTGAGGGGCGTTACATACAAGGTTTCGATCGCGTTATCTATCATAAACGCAAAGTGAAGGTAAACCTTCTATTTCACACGTTCACACGTTCCATCATGTCAAGTATCAAAGTTTGGTCAAATTCTCCCTCGTCATAGAGTCAACAATAGTTTTGGCAATATTTTTGACATTGACTCTGACGGTAATTACGATGCACATAGAAAAAATATTATTAATTATGGACGAGCCATTAAGACAGATGACGCATGCACTAAGCGCTACGTAGATTATAAATATAATCAGAATAGTAACTGCTCTCAATAATGCAAAAGAGGTATTACCGACGTCTGTCAGTATGATAGTGAACGATTTGTCAACCGCTCATATGAGGATGCAAAACATAGAGTAGTCTCAGACTGTACTTAATCGCGTGAGCAATTCCATGGTCGAACTTAGGAAAAACGGTGTAATGAGCATGTCGAAATATGATAAAATTGAAACGTTTTACAACGTAGATAAACAAATCGTTCGTAACGTTGCTAAGCCAAACCAAGAATCGGATGCTGTTCCCAAATCCTCTATCGATGAACGTTTGCGTAGTAAATTTTACACCATATATCACCAAAGTTATCCATCATTCAGCTTGATGTTGAGCGGAACATCAAAATATGAATTTTGAACAACTGGTATGGTACGTTTCATCAACACAAATCCTGATGTGAAGAAGTGATACTATGCTAGATAGAAAACCTTTTACAATGATACTATTTTGGTTAAGAAAAATGATTATTTATATATATATATATTAAGATATATATATATATATTAAGATAATTCAATTATTACATCACATATCGAGGTTGGTTTAGTTTATGATTCTACATCATAAAATATAAATGCACTCCATCACTTTCCACATTTTATTAATGGAGTAGAAAGTAGCTGAGGATATAATTAAAGCCAATGAAGCTATTCGTCAAAAGTATAAACAATTGTGTGAAGCACAACTTAGTTCAAACAATCTCTTAGAGCGATATTTAAAACACATCAGTGAACCGCTAACAAATTGGTATATCTAGAGGAAAATAGACCAAAACGTGAAGCCAACGAAGTGGTAGTCGATCTTTTCACCAAAGGATGCCATCATCAAAATATTTGCGTCATGTACCTTACACAAAATATATTATTCCAGGGTAAGGGCCAAAGAGACATTTCCTTAAACGCACACTAATTCGTGCTTTTAAAAAAACAGGGATAAAGCTCAGGTAAAACCCTTTGCACGTCAAGTCTGTCCTTAAAACAAACGTGTTTTACAGGAGGTTTGCACTGATGCTACAAGTACTCCCCACAGGGATATATTGTTAGTTTCCAAGCAAGGTAAAACCGAATGGTTCTAATATAGAAACCACATAAATGTCGGCTGCTGTGTGTACCTACCACTCAAGGGCTATAATAACACCTTTCATAACCATGAGTCCCAAGGTGTTAAAGCAAGCCCTTCTGTTGTGTTCGATGCATTGACTAAACCAGCAGCAACGTGATACCGTGCTAAAACGGCAGAAAAGAAACTGTTTGACTCTGTGAGTGTACCTAAAACACTTTAAAAGGGAGAGTGCCGTTTAAAAATTTGCAGAAGACAAAGTTACTGCCTCACAAGCAGGTGTTGCAAAAACTGATCAACAGGTGCTCGCAAGCATATTTTGTGCAAGTGGGTCAAACGAGGAGAGTGCTCGAAGAAGAAGAAGAAGAAGAGACAACTAATAGTTCAGAAAGAAGTATTTCTACACATATTTTTAGCCCCATTAATCAGTGAAGTTCTAAGTTTATTACTAAGCAAGTAGATAATGGAACATACAAAAAAGATGAAATTGGTGTCCCCGGGAAAATTACACCGTTACAAACAAAACCACCAACAAGTGGCATTGGCCACAAATCTATTGGGCTCTGATATGGACAAGGACATGTAAAAAATCCACGCTTCAAAGCTCTGTGACAAGTCTAAATTACCTTTATAGCTACAAGTGCTACAGCGTTTTCTGCACTTCAGTCAGCACCCTCTACCGCCTGAAAATACCACCACAACCACCCCTGGCATGCCTGTACTTCCCTTCTCTGCGGTATTCAATTCTGTACCCGTACAAGCAAATAAAGAGAGATGAACTTTTACTATAACTTATATTTCCCAATGTGGTATCTCTTGAGATAGAAACTGGGAAGTGAGTATTCATGATACGCCTTTTCGTTGATACAATATCGTGGATTTAGTCAACGATCTGGTAAGAGAAAGAAGAAATAGTGAGCCGGAGGGGTAACGATAGTTTATCACGACGGTCCAGAAAATAAACGTCCCAAAAGAATTTATGGTCAATCCGAAACACTCGGAATTCATTATACATCTGATGCCCGCACCTAACCACTTACTCCGTTGCAACGCTCTAAGAATATGGAATTGAAAAGGGTGTAAGAGAACAGGTGGCCACCTTTCCAAACTTAATGTACCGTTTAGCCGACATTTACCACGACTCTTCTCATCCATCAGGGTTTGCGGGGCTACGTCGCTCATACAAGTGTCCAAGAAAGATCCGTTCAAAGTACGAGAGTGGATTCGTATGCGGGACGCTTAAACCCTACACAAACCTGAGATAAAATTTTTCCACGCAAAAAGTAGATGGTGTCAAACATTGATAATATCTGGCAGGTTGATCTCAACGATATGCGAAATCTCAGTAAATACATCGATGATGCCATGTACTTGCTCACCATCATCAACGTGTTTAGCAAGATGGCCTGGGCAAGGACGCTTCCCTCCAAGACAGGGAGTGTCGTAAGGGACGCCTCTCAGGACATTTTTAAACAAATGGCTGTAAACCTCTAAGTTTAGAGATGGACAAGGGGACAGAGTTCAAGGCACGTCTAGTCCGGAAATTTCTCAATAAAGAAGGCATGTATTACAACACTACCCATAATCCGGACATGAAGGCAAGCATCGTGGAACGATTCAATAGAAACCTGAAAGGGTGCATGTGGCGTTACTTTACCCAGTATTAAGATGGTAGTTGCAGGCGTTTCAGAAACCAATGTGCTTCAAGTCAGAGATAATCTGTACGGCAAGTGGTGCCCAAACTCACATAGTAAACCAAAATTGAAAGTCAGTGACACGGTGCGTATTAGCAAACCAAAAATAATGTTTGAAAAAAGCTACGAGAGCAATTTAGCGAAGAAATTTTCAAAGTCAGCACTGTCGTGCTGCGACATCCAGTCGTCTACAGGTTAACCAATGACCAATCTTGACGGCGAGGAGGTGGAGGGGACGTTTTACGAACCCAAATTGAAAAGCGTACGTCTTCCATAAACTTTTAAAGTTGATAAAATACAATGTGTCAAGGGTAAAGGCGCTAGAAAGAAAGTGTACGTGCAGTGGAAAGGTTACCCCGCCAAGTTTAATTCTGGGATTACTGCCAGCTATGTCAGTGTCCTATCATGAATGATCAGTTTTACTTCACTTTGCTAAGCAACAGTTCTATGGGATGTTTACCGAAATATACCCTCATGAATTTCACCACTTAACTACCTTATCATTTAACACTCGATGGACTGTGGGAACTCGATATCACCAAATTTTAATATCTATGTTTATTCACCACCGTACCTAATGGTCAAAATATTGTATAGTACAACTGGGTGGACGCTAGCGGCGTGGAACAAATATTCCAGGTTTACTTACATCCCAGCTAGAAATTAAAACACTATCTATGACTTGGTCAAAGCCCTAAATGATGTATAGGCGTTTAAAGAAGATTCCGGAGTTTCATTCAAGTACACAAACCCTAGCTAAAAAAGTGGACATTGTCACCACTTCACCAAATATACAGCTGTTGACGTTATATAGTCAACCAAGATTACAGCTCAGTTTCAAACCTAAAACTAATTTGATCAAAGTCAAAAAGTTTCCGTACGCTGCCCAAATTCTACAATGGCAACCCTCCAAAATGTACATCTACATGGATATCGTAGATCCTCATACCATGGGTGGCAATGTGCCACCACTCTTACGTATTGTCTGTATCAACAACACCAACTATGTCTACAGCATACATAAGTCAGTTAGCTATACTCCGTTGCACTACATTCCAGTACTTAGAAGGGAAATTGAAAGCTTGGAAATCAATATAATAACATACACTGGTGAACCTGTGCCATTCTAGTTTGAAAAAGTGTGCATGAAACTTCATTTTCGACGCTGCTCAATATGAACTGTCCCTACCAAAGATATTACGTCAACCAGGCTGGAACAGGTATATCTTCGATCAACCACGGTGTTCCCTATCAACATTGACATAGAATAGTAAGTTTTCTAAGTGGCTTGTTCAGGAGTGTCGTACA
Organism: Timema podura; assembly: GCA_033556935.1. Classification (NCBI taxonomy): domain Eukaryota; kingdom Metazoa; phylum Arthropoda; class Insecta; order Phasmatodea; family Timematidae; genus Timema; species Timema podura. Next base: position 46,666,617 of record JAVRXN010000003.1, read on the forward strand.
GTTGCTGAGGGGTGGTGCTACAGCCATTGGAAAACAGGCGCGTCATAAAGGTATCGACGTACTCTCATCACCAATTAACGTTGTCCTTTCAAAGAGGCCATACGTTAGTGTGTCGGAAAGGCTGGAAAAAACTTGAAACACAAGGTGGAGAAGAAGATCGACATACTAATGTCCAGATCAAGCTATAAAGGGAGTCGTAAGAAACCCCAACGTTAGTCTTCTGTCGTTTCCCAACATAAAAAGGTCACCAAGAAGAAGAAAAAAGAAGCAGTAGATATTTTCAATTGAAATGTATTTTCTACACCCCCAGTCCTGCGAGTATGCCAGCAGTGAACTTGATCGCTTTTCCATTCCACCGACACAAATTAGTCTTGATATTGGACAATGAATCCCGTACAAACCTGTCTCTTCCCTCCCCGATGATTCACCCATCGAACTTACCATTAACAATCAAGGTTAGTTGTATATCGATCTTTCACAGACCATACTCTATCTCAGGGCAGCAATCATGAAACCCGATGGTGCACTTTCTCCCAGGTGGATCAAATCCCTCCCCTCAACAACTGGTCGCATTGACTATTCATATAGGTTGATGTGTTTTAAACTAAAAACTAGTCTCACTTCCCAGAAACACGTATGCTTATAGAACGTACCATGACACGCTACTCAATTACAACAGTGAATCCAAAATAACTGATTTGACTTGTGGTCTGTGGTTTGCAGACAACCCCGGAACCTTTGAAGAGGTTACCACCAGTAACAAGGGCTTTGAGGCTATTCGCAGTCTCACTTCAAAAAGGTTGGATGGGGTATATTTTGGGGTATCTACACGGTGATGTGTTTAACCAAGAGAAATACCTTTTGAACGTCACCCAACTCAGAGACAGGTTGATCCGTTCCAGAGATAGATCTAGTCTTATGGCTGCCCCTGAAATCCCGCACTTTAAAGTGCACATCGTTGAAGCCTGTCTTCTATTGAGAAGTGTCAATGTAGCACCTTCTATACTGTTGGCACATGCCAAAGCATTAGACATCAGTCCCGCGTGGAAGTAGAAACACTTGCTATTCCTACGGCTGTACAAGGGAAATCACTGGACAGTGTATATACTGGACTGCTACCAAAATGATTCATCGTGGGATCCGTATCCAGTGCTGCGTTTAAAGGAGACACCATAAAATACGATCAATTTCCAATCATACGGCATGAACTATTTTTCTTTGTACTCGGACGGTGAACAAGTGACGTCAAAACCGTTACAACCCGATTTTTCGAACGGCAACTATGTCATATTCTACCACACACTGTTTTCAGGAACGGGTATACATTTCGTGAACCCTGGTAGTGATATCACATGATCACACGGGAAGCCTTCCCTGAGGAATATTATTTCATAGCTTTTGACCTCACACCTAATTTGTTCACCCACATGACATCACATTGGAATTTGATAAAGCATGGCTCTCTGAGCAGCTAAGTGACCTTCACCAGAGCTCTTGCCTTACAAAATCGATTCCATACAAAATGGTAGCGGAACGTGGTTCACGAAATAGTATCAGGGCGAAAATTAAAGACCTATGAATTTATTCATCACGCAAGCGCAACATTCATATGGTCAGAATAATCTTCAACCTGAAATAAGCACGCCATAGTCAAAGTGAGCTAAGGACGCCCCATCAACAGACAAGTACACCACAGCGGATTCACAAGCGACAAACAGACTGTACCAGAGTAAACCGGAGCTCTTCAACCCCGAACGAAATATATCCCAGTGCCGGGTCGGGCTTCGAAGGTGAAAGTTGTGATAATATCGTTCTCCAACGTAAAGTGCAACGAAAACACGTGGAAACTCCAATCACTTCGATCGAGCACCCTGAAAGATAAGTAAAAATAAAACTAAGTGTTTGTGTAAGTTAAGAAATATTACCCCTGCTCTTATGAAGGACGTCTAAGGAAAGTAGGCATTTCTAGAGCGTCACCCGAACTATAACTTTGAACCTACTTCTTTAAGGAATGAAAAATGTGAATCAGGCTTAAATCAATATTACACATGAACTTATGCAAATCGTTACTCGAACTCCGGGGTGTAATAACTTACACACTAGAGTCACGTGTGTTCTTAGGAAATTATAACTTTAGCTTAATGAGACTATTAAATCATTAATATATGTTTAGGTTTTATTCATTCAGTTAAAATAAAATGAATTTCTCTCTAAAGGAATCAAACGTTATAAACAATAAACAAACTCAAGTCACATATTTTTGGACCAGTTAAAGTTTTTACTTCTGTTAAACGAACTATAGACAAATATAGTCCTGTTTTGTTTGTTTTTTAAAGAAGCTATTGAATCGTAAGATAAACTTAAAAGTGTCTTTTATTTTACAAACATACAATAAACGAATGTCTTAACATGCAAATAAATTAAGACTAGCTTTAAATAGTTTAAAGCTGAGCTTGTTCTCGCTAATATTAGCACGCTCTAGTATGCTGTACTATTTTTTGAAATTTGCTTACGTGTTGCTTTCCTAGAATATTACTATGTTATTATTAATTATAATATTATTAGCCATAATACTTGTAGAACATAAGAATTAAGGTTTATAAATGCTATGTGTTTAGTACGTGTTATGATAAGCCTATTGATTCAAACTAATCAAATGAAATACCGAGGCTCGATTAAACATAAACAGTTTCTTTAGCTAATGGCAAACCCTTATTCCTATTTAAACTTAAACTGATAGTCTATATTAAATATTCTAATCTAAATCTTAACAATATGATATAATATTTAAAGTATTGTCATACTACACTTATCCGCCTAATTCATGATTATATATAGTAATTTTTCTATAACTTATTTAATTTGTACTTTGTTTGAAATTATGAGTCCTGATTGAGCGTAGTGGTGACATGCAACCTTTGTACAGTAGGTTGAAAAGGTTACCAATTAGAAATTGTCTGTGAGGCTAACGTGGTGGAACTATAGAGTGACCTTATGAGGTTTAAAAAAAATTTAAAAGGGTGCTCCACTCTAACTCTTGGTCCAACCTGGAACACCTTAATGGGAGTTGAGGCTTATACACTTTAACTTATGGAAGTTACCCGTGCAATCCCATTAAACATTATACGTGATTTCAGTTGGAAGTTAGTGGAGGTAGTAAAACTACTCAATATTTCACTAAGCATGACTTAAGTCGCAACCTCGGACTTGGATAAGGCAAATATTTGATTGTAGCCTACCCTTGACCCTATTAATTTGTTAATTTAATTAGGTTAGCTATAATTTAGTTTAGTTTTAAACACATTCGTTCCAATTGAAGCCGCCTAGCACGGATGTGTAACTAAGAAATATGATATTTTTTTTCATAACAATATTTGTAATCTTCAACGAATATAACACAAGAGCCCCATTCAAAATAAGTAGTTTGATATTATCTGAGTCAACTGTATTCTCATTCAACGTTTGTAAGTTTTACTTTACGCTTCATTAGTTTACTTTATTCATGATATTTGACTATTTTCGCATTAAGGTGAATTATCAGGATTTTTCTTATTTCATACTTTCATATGTGAGTCGAGGAGCAATCAGTGAATTTTCTTCTAGAACTTATTGTTAACTAGGGCGTAATTGCTTTATTACTATTAATCTTGAGATGTATAACCATCTTAAGTGTTCTTGACCTAGGTTCTTTACGAAGGGATAAATGTTGTTATTAATTAAAACTATAAGCTTGGATGACAAGTACGAATTTTTGACTGGAGTATAACGTGTTAACTTCCTCCGCCCACCATTGGTCAAAAGGAGGGGAGGGGTGTCCAAGCATCTCAATCAACCAACAATTTTTCTTACAAAGGAAAAAATATTTCTTCTTAGAGAAAATAGGTTTACTTGGGGAGCCTGAACGCTTAGTTTATCGATATAGAGGAAAGTTTCCAAGGAATTTTGAATACTTGTCAATTAACTCGGTGCTCTCCGGGAAAGATGCTTACACTTAACCTGAATAAATGGAAACTGGGTAGACATATTATGCTAACTCCCTTTATTCGTTGACCCCTGAACCAACTGTTATCTACCAAGATTAGATATCACAGTCATTTAAATTCATTTAGGTTGAAAATATACCTCCAGCCTTTCGCGCAATTACTTTTTAGTATTCTTTAGGCCTCGTTTAGTAGGGACAAAATGGATACCCACAGACTACTCAAGGACGAACTATTTTATGAAATTTCAATTAGAGACACAGTACCATCGTCCTCGGTGGCCGAAATGAGGAGTCAATTAACAGACCTATTAGATCGGGAAAACGACACAGGGACCTCGCTGGTGGAGAAGGAACTTATACCTAATCTTTCCTCTGAACTTCCGCACTTAACAAAAATAATCGAAAATCTCAAAAAAGAGGTGGGAGATAACGCGCAGCTCACCTATTCGCAAAGGAGAAAAGTGTCTATTTGTCTGAAACATTTAAAAGATCGGGTGGATAGAGCACGGTCGGACGACCCTGGATGGAAAAACCATAGGGAAAAATTTAGGAGAGACTGGAATGACCTCTCAACAAAAGCTCTAGAAAGAGCAAACAGGGGACAAAACACCGTAGAGAACCAAACGCGGGAAAAACCACCACCTTCGCCTGAACCGCCTTTAGCACTTGAAAAATTAAGAAAAAAACCCACTTACCGACGACCAGTAGACTCGACGAAACGTACACACCTTCCAAGCTACAAGAGGATTACCTAGCGGGAGGATCTAACGCTCCGGGGGGAAAGATGAGAATAGACGCCAACTTAAAGGACCCACCCGAGATCTCATGAAAGGAAATTAACCGAAATTGTTTCCAAAGTGAAGATAGTCAAAGATCAAGAGGAGACCTTTTAAACATATTAAAACTAGTACGCGACTAGAAGATTATATTTTCAGAACGGTCAAACCCAATGGACTTCCTAGAGAGGCTCAACGAGCTTAAAGAAACCTATCAACTTTCGGACCAAGAAACAATCGACGTACTGCCTGAACTATTCGCGGGGAAGGCCTTATTGTGGATAAGGAACCACAAAGGGGTATGGACGTGGTGGGAGGAATTTACGGAAGCATTTAAATTGAACTATTTTCAGTCCGACCATCTGGAATCCCTAGAATACGATATTAGAACCCGAGGCCAAATGCCTGGATAGTCTGTGGCAAGCTTCATTACCGACCTTCAGACATTGCTTAGGAGACATGGAGCTTATACACCTCACGAAACCATAGATAGAATATTTAAAAATCTAAGCCCGGAAATAAGGGTCAACGTAGACAGATCCCAACTTAACTCAATCGCTGACTTACACAGGAGAGCAACATACTTCGAAAGCGTGCGAGGGGAAATCGACCAATATCGGACAGAGCGCAAAGGCACAAGACTCGTTGAAAGTGCCCTGAAATTCTCTACATCAATGAACACCAGAGGACATAAACAAATTTAGGGAAACAGATCGTCTCAAATCGTAAGGCGATCCCCCCACCTCTCCTTTCTTGTTACTGTGTGGAGTCTCTTAAGCTTTTATTTGTTACCCTTCTAATGGAGTGAAAGTGATTACGAGCGCTTGGAACACCCCTTTCCCTCCAAAAAAAGTTACTATTGAATTAATTGGGTTAATGAAGGCTACGCCTTATCTATTGGAATTAATATCTTAAAATAGGGATGTGCATGGCTAAGACTGTTACTATACTAAAATATATGCTTGCATAGGTTAGATTTAAGTTGTACACTCATGTGTTGCGTGTTTTTTGCTTAGAGTCTTGTATAGTTGTCTAAGTGAAACGTTTTCTTCTTTGTAAAATATTGTATTTGGTTGATCGATCAATCAACCCATTGAATATTAGAATTTAAATAATATAATAACATGCATAAATAATGGTTTGTAATTGGTGACTCTTGTTAAAGTTTGCTCGAACTACCGCTTCCCTTAGTTGTCATCTATGGGAGGGGAGGGTGTACCAATATTACGTCATCGGACGCCCAGTGTTCCCATAAACCTCCGCGAGAGCACCTTGCTGGCTTGCGGAGGGTTTTCTCCCGCGGGAAGAAGTAGTTCACGTGGTTGGCAAGGGGATCTAACATGGTGTATAGAGTCAGTGTGATTTCGTGGACTGGAGGGGGTAAACCGACTTTCCCTCTCCCCAGACTGATGGTGTGGTCAAAAAGAAAGTTGTACAGTAATACATATAAAGGTGTTAAGTGACTGTGTGATATTGTGAAATAAAGTGATGCCTTACAAAATTGAGTCTATACACATGTTGGATTGTAAACTAAAAACAATTTTACCAACGCATCTAAGAGACTGTAGAAAAACGTATGAATGAATATATTCGTCATTCCTATAAATATGTATAGTAAATATTATGTATGTTTGTAAAACTTTTAATATAATTAATATATATTTGTAATGTCGTGTTTTATTCACCCTAAACCTGTTTGTCTCTTCTTGTGTTGTCAAGCCGCCAAACTGGCGCCAGGTATGAGTCATCAGGGAAAACCCATTGCCGGGAAGGGTTGCGACACCAAAATAGATTCAGAGGCTTGCAACAAGGAGACCAGGCCATTAGCTCACACTCTATATTTTACAGCTGTCGAGAGAGGTTGCCAGTGCATGTGTTACACCGTCTCCATTGCCTTCTACTTAACGACCACAATTAAATAAAAGGGAGAAGGTGAATCTACATAAGGGAAAATATAAGCAGAATTAAAAATATAACAAAAATATGGTTTATTCAGTATAAACGTAGATAAAGCAAAGTACAGTGGTCTCATTATATAATTCTGAATAATGCTAAAAATAATAACGTGAAGCGCAGAATGTAAACATCCCATGTTTACATTTATTAAAGGTCGTCTATAAGAGACACAAAATTACGTAGATTTTTAACATCAAAAGAGAAGTTAAACTATCAAAAGTGAAGTGAAGTAAGATATCCACAAAATGAAACAAACATTAAATATTCTCGTCTGATGGGCTCCTCAAACAATTACAAGTTACAATACGAAATTTACAAAACATAACGTGAGAGTTTGACTTCCAGACTCAAGTCAAAACCTCCCGGGACTAACTACCTCTTAAAAAAAAACTAAAGATTGAAATTTAGAACAAATTTAAATTATATAAAAAAATAACAAGCATGATTTTATTTCTACAGTCGCGTGAAATAGCAAAATACAAAAGTCCACACATTTTAACATTTTACATTTAAATTTACTCAATACAAAATTACCAATGATGGAAATCAAACTAAACTAACCAACATGCTACCGCGCCTAAGTGGCGACATAATAGTTAAATTTAAGAGACAGAGATAAAGATAAAAGTTAAATATTACACGAAAAACAAAATAATGATTCTAATACAACAAATTTATAAGCCGAAAATAAATAGAGTCTATGAAAAGTAGACGCCATAGTTACTTTCCAATTAGTATATATGAATGTGTATCCGATCATTGTCCATGACAATGATCCGTCCTCGTTCGCGGATTGATAGATAGTCATATTTGCAGACACATACAGCCTGTTATATAGTGAGTTTCGTTACACGGAAAGGAGGGGAGGTAATTCTAGCACGTAGTTGCTAGCTGTCTTCGGTCACGTAGGCACTTTGTAGGGTTGTTCCATCAGAATATTAGAACAAGTCGACGATCATTCGATGTTTGGGGAAGTTCATCTGACATCCGTCAGAGGGCGGGTGGATTGTTGTCTTCTATCGGACTCCATGTCGTTACGCCTCAGTTTCTATATGACCAGACTGAGAGCAATCACGTGTTGACAGTAGACTTGCGTTAGCTCGGCCCATTCTCCACATGGCTGCACGGAGTAGGTCAGCTTTGGTGGCGGCTAGTGATAGAAGATTTCAAAGGTAAGTTCCTGAACAATTATGAGTGTAATATTATAGAAGATTGTACTGTATGAAATATACTGTGTCGTATTATCTTTCCATATTAGCCTACAGGGACTACAACAGAGAATAGTACCATTGTAGGGATTCTATTTGGGTCGGAATTATTGAGCGGGTGGTATGAATTCTTGATAGTTACGTATCAACATTATAATGGGATGGATACAATTGTAACTAACTGTAAGTTAACGTTACACATGCTCCCGCCTGCTGTAGCGATGGGAAGGTTTCTAGACATTATATGGGAGGTGGGGGACCATCCAAATGAACTCATTCTCTTCATGACAGTCATTTAGGTAGGAGTGCACAGCACCAGGGACTGCACGCTCTAAACCAATAAAACCTGCCCCAAATAAACTCTCACGCCAGTTCCAATCCTACCCAGGCGTTCGAGCTAATGAGGCATATATAAAAACCAATGGGGCACACAAAAAATTAAATAAGCACACATCAAAAATCGAAAGGGACAAAATGGGCAGGAATGAATAGGTTTGGACAAGAATAAACCCCTACAAACCAGGCCAATAACCCTCGCAGCTGCCCACACTCCTTAAAAAACCACAGGATAAAAATAACGATGAAAACACAAAACATGAAACATTTATGTTGATAAACCTACTAACCAAGTGCCATGGCATTATTTCATAATCTTTGTTTAATATTTCAATATCAATACTATTTATATCATGATATGTGATTAGTTTAGGTTCATATTTTGGAAGTTTCACGGAATAAGAAATATATATATATGTGATCGTGATGGTAAAGACCAGGGGCGGGTAACTTTCCGTGTGATACAACACTATCCAGTTTTGATGTCAAGCCAAGTATGTGACGTCAGTGTATGGTATGTTGCTTTTAAAGGACAAATATTCATGCTGCAAGAAGCTATCATAGCTATCAGTTTACTGTTTCATTATTATTTAAGAGAAGGTCCATATTGAAGTCACCCATTACAATTGCATGTTGATAATTGGCTACATTATCCGCTAGAGCAGCTTCAAACTTGATCATATTTGTGTGTGATTTTAGGAGGTCGGTACTCTACTGCTACAAGTATTTTTAATTGTGTAACACACAACTCTACAATCAAATATTCTGGTCTCACTGAGTATGTGTTAAGTGAAGATGATAATAGCTTCTATCGTATCTCACTTTTAAAATACATAGCAACACCCCCTTCTCCATTCACACATCTATTATTTCTTATCAGTTGGTAGCCATCTATGTTAACAAGACTGGAAGGTAGACTTGGTTTCAACCAACTCTCACTAACCAGTATTACGTGAAGATACAATGGAGTGAATATTACTTGGAAGTCTGTAATGTGTCCAAGGAGAGACTGGGCATTAACATGAGCTATTTGAAGGGTTAGAGTAAATGGTGCTAGTGCACAGAGAAGTAAAGAACAGATCCACAGACGCTAGGTTAAACGTGTTGCGCTCCTTTTCGAGGCTTTACTCCTTCAACGTTGGGATCGCTAGGTGCAGTCCCCAGTGACTACAGCGCAATCAAGTGAGCATTTTTTAAACGACTCACTTTAAACTCGAATTTACTAGAAGGCAGATACAAAATATGAGCTCCTCGAGTTAACCTGTCGGCCGGTGGTCACCGAGCAAGATTCAGGTAGCACCCTCCCCCGTCACTAACCCCCTCCCACCAGGCCCTAAGTACCCTAATCCTGCCACACAAATAAGTTTACTCTGACTGCACATTACAAAGAAAACTTGAAACACAATGAACCCTATTTTTTTAACTAAGGGATTGGCTGTAAACTGCAATTATTTATTAAGGAGCACTGAGGAGAATTGCAGACGTCTGGAAATACATATTTATTTAAGAAGTAGCTCGATATTCTTAAATATTGTTTCCACCAAAATGAGGGGGAAATTTCTGACCAGTTAAATAGTTTAAATTTTAATAATAAAGTGTTTTTTAAATGTGTGATATCTTATATAGAAACGTATAAAACAATCCCACAAATTGTGACCCTATCAAAACATGACTATTTGATAGAGGAAGTCTAGATACCATACCGCGTGGCCACTAATGCAGGTCTATAATAGATATTTGATGCTATGTATTTAAAATCATTAATGTATACTAGATATAATTTAAAAACTGGTATTTTCCTGGTGTAAATTAAAATTCCCACACTCAAGTGATAAAAGTTAAAACAACAATATAGGATTGTTTTAAATAGTTCTAAGGGTTTCTGTTATTTAAAATTACACAGTAAACACTAAAGTTAAATTATTATATTTTGTGCGAGTACATGGAGCAGGAGCTCCATTAACCTGTAGTACCACTTTTGAATTTTGAACTTTTTTTTATGCAAAAGTTTTGTACTAGTTTTGTACCGTTTTGTACCACAAAGAAAAAGTTTTGTACCCGTACCCGTTTTGAGTAATTAGCATATCAAAGTGGTGACTCCAGGTTAATACTGTTGTACCACTTTTGAATTTTGAACTTTTTTTGATGCCAAAGTTTTGTACTAGTTTTGTACCGTTTTGTACCACAAAGAAAAAGTTTTGTACCCGTACCCATTTTGAGTAATTAGCATATCAATGTGGTGACTCCAGGTTAATGCTGTTGTACCACTTTTGAATTTTGAACTTTTTTTGATGCCAAAGTTTTGTACTAGTTTTGTACCGTTTTGTACCACAAAGAAAAAGTTTTGTACCCGTACCCATTTTGAGTAATTAGCATATCAAAGTGGTGACTCCAGGTTAATGCTGTTGTACCACTTTTGAATTTTGAACTTTTTTTGATGCCAAAGTTTTGTACTAGTTTTGTACCGTTTTGTACCACAAAGAAAAAGTTTTGTACCCGTACCCGTTTTGAGTAATTAGCATATCAAAGTGGTGACTCCAGGTTAATGCTGTTGTACCACTTTTGAATTTTGAACTTTTTTTGATGCCAAAGTTTTGTAATAGTTTTCTACCGTTTTGTACCACAAAGAAAAAGTTTTGTACCCATACCCGTTTTGAGTAATTAGCATATCAAAATGGTGACTCCAGGTTAATGCTGTTGTACCACTTTTGAATTTTGAACTATTGTTGATGCCAAAGCTTTGTACTCGTTTTGTACCGTTTTTTACCACAAAGAAAAAGTTTTGTTCCCGTACCCGTTTTGAGTAATTAGCATACCCAAGTGGTGACTCCAGGTTAATGCTCTTGTACCACTTTTGATTTTTGAACTTTTTTTGATGCCAAAGTTTTGTACTGGTTTTGTACCACTTTGTACCACAAAGAAAAAGTTTTGTACCCGTACCCATGTTGAGTAATTATCATACCCAAGTGGTGACTCCAGGTTAATGCTGTTGTACCACTTATAAATTTTGAACTTTTTTTGATGCCAAAGTTTTGTACCGTTTTGTACCACAAAGAAAAAGTTTTGTACCCGTACCCGTTTTGAGTAATTAGCATACCCAAGTGGTGACTCCAGGTTAATGCTGTTGTACCACTTTTGATTTTTGAACTTTTTTTGATGCCAAAGTTTTGTAATAGTTTTGTACCGCTTTGTACCACAAAGAAAAAATTTTGTTCCCGTACCCGTTTTGAGTAATTAGCATACCCAAGTGGTGACTCCAGGTTAATGCTGTTGTACCACTTTTGAATTTTGAACTTTTTTTGATGCCGAAGTTTTGTACTAGTTTTGTACCGTTCCGATAAGAAGGGGTTTTGCGAAATGTAATCCCAAAGTGTTCGACGGTGGTTGGAACATTTTGATTGTCAAAATAATTGTATAAATGAGCTGGAAAGATAAAATTCGGCAGGGGTACTGTCTCATTTAACCAGAAAAAAAAACATAAACAGAGATAATTTCAAATTGGAGCTCCAAGAAATAAGGAGGGATATGTGGTGGGAGACTATAATTATTTTATTATAGATTAGGTAGAATTTTATTTTTGTAAACATATAGATATACAACTCCATACAAAAAAATACATCTTGAAATATGATATGTATAAGAGTGATTTGTATAAAAGGATGTTAGAGATTTCATAATTTTCAAAACTAATAGAAATAACTACCTATTAGTGTGTAATCAAATTTAGATTCCGCAGGCAGTTAAAGGGACCAAACCATATATTTATTGAAGTTTGAGAATGTATATTCTTAAATGGATTTCTGTGAAATAAGGGAAAGGGAATAAGGAGTTTTTCCAAAATGAAAAAAACTTTTAAGTATAGTAAATAATTTAAATTTGATCTATAGATAGAAGAACAACTCCAGATAACCAAATAAGTTTTAATTTTAAATTTCTAATCTTAGTTGTAAAATGAAGAGGGGCAGGGATTTATAATTTCCCAAAAATAATTAAAACAACTACTTCTCGGTGTGCAAGGAAACAGAAATTCAGAGATAAGGTAAAGGGACTCTTCGAATAACCGTGATAGCCTAAACATTTTAAAATTCAAGTGTGAACCTGAAAATATATGAAAAGGGGTGAGGGGTGGGGGTTGATGTATAAAAATATTTTTAGGTGTGGTAGAAAATTTAAATTTGACCAGCAGGTGGAAGGACTCCTCCAGATAAGAAAAGAAAATCTTAAAATTCGACATTTCTAAGTGGATGTTGAGTGTTGAGAAAATAATGAAGGGGTGGGGTTTAAAATTTCCAAAACTAAATTAAACAATTTTCTTTTTTTAGAACCGCATCCTACTATCCATTCGGGTTATACGCTTATATACTAACTACTAACTACGCTAATACGAAAGGGATGATGAAGGTTGAATTTAGAGGAAGTGCACCTATATTTGCGTGTAGTGAGATTGGAAATCTATTCAGGAAATAAAACCTCAGTTCACCCGACCTGGTTTGAGCCACGATCTCCCCGTCCTCAGTAGGTCAGTCCAACACAAGAGTAACAACGCGTTAGACAGCCGCTGAAGCACGTTTGAAACAACTACTTTTCTGTGTGGTAGAGAACTGAAACTTTGAAAGCAGGTATAGGTACCACTCAAAATTAAGGTAAAAATTAGTTTATTTCAATAAATAAAGACCTTTTAGTGGCGATAGAAAATTTTAATTTACCGGAAATATACAGGGAACACTCCAAAAAACAAAATTAGGGTTTAATATTTTATCTATTTAAGTGGCGGCAGGTGAAATTGGGAATCTCGAAATTTACAAAACTAAAACTATAAACGACTCATCGGTGTGATAGAAGACAAAGGAATCAACATGGTAAAAAATAGACATTTCACATGTAACTAGAAAGTTTGAAATATATTTTTAGTTTTAAAATCAAGATCTGGTTTTAAGGAGGGCTAAGAATTTCACAAACTAATAGTAAAAAAATAATAATAAGTACAGTAGAAAATGTAAATACTTTCAATTAGTTAGGACGATCACCCCCAAAAATCAAAAATAAATATTTAGGATTTTGTGATTTCAAAACTGGTTCCAGTAAATGGGGAGCTCAAAATTTTTGAAACTAATAAAAAAACTTGGTATGGTATAAAATTTAATTCCAGCATGTAAGTAAATAGATCAACTAGAATAAACGAATTATGTCTGAATAAATGGAATTATATGAAAATAGAAACCCGGTAAATGGAAGAGCTCGAAAGTAATACAACCATAAACATGCAGAGCACGAATTTTTGGTGTTGTTGAAAACTGAAATTTGACAGGACGTAAAAGAACATTATCAAATTGCCAAATAACTCTTAAAATTTCAAAATAGGAATGTTGAAACCTAAAAGGGGTTTGAGAGGCGTAGCTTAAGACTTATCTAACATTATTAGAACATCAACACTCTACGCGGAAGAAACTTTAAATTTGGAAGGTAAAAGGATCACTCCAAATAACATAAATTTGGAAAGTTAGGAAATTAAAATAGGAGGCTCGGAAACGGGTGAAAGATGGTTGGGGTGGGAGGGGCACCATCATTCCTGGATTTATAGAAAAAAGCTTTCTCAATATTGCAGGCAGTTTTAATTTTGTCTAAGCAGATGAAAAAAATAATTTAAAATAAAGATACACTAAAATAAAAATTTATTTTAAAGTGGATCCTGGATCCATCACGTTGCGGTAACATAGCTAAAAATCGAAAGATAAGCTACTGCCTAACTAGAAGTGACATAATAATTAAAATAAACAACTTCTGCTCACATAGCTTGGTGAACCATATACCCTTTGGAAAACCATGATGCTCGTTTATTCAATATGGTTCTGTAACAGAATATATTATTTCATTTACGTTCTTTGGTAAAATGCTTAGCTCTTTTTTCCAACATTTTTCTGTTCCAATCTATATTACTTAGTTTCACTTATCTTATGACCGTGCATAGACATAGATTGTATTCATTAGTGCACGCATATTATGGACAAGTTAAGAAATTGTCTCAAAGATTTAATTTATTTTAATTGTTGAATGCTATAATTGTTTTGGGATTGCCATAGTAACACAGGTGGCCGAACTATATACAAAGGTAGTATCCGGATGTTAAACGTCCTTATTATATATGGATTTTATGCGGCTTACCCGTACAAAGAACGGGTCGAACTGCTAGTTGTATGAAAAAATCCTATTCTTTAAGACCCCACTAGCTCCTCTAGTGATTTGCAAATGCTCACAATACAAAAATATTTAAAATACAACTGAAAATAAAATTACTTCTCTGCAGTGCAGATCTTAAATTAGGGCACCTCTGATGCAGCACTATTCATAAAAATAATTTAAAAAATATAAATATGATTCATTTGGTCCTTTTAATATAAGGTTATTTGGAGAAAGGAAATAAATAGCACAGGAAATATATGCCGTAAAATGTATTTTACATTAAACATTTATGCCTCTAAAAATAAATTACTTTGTTTCTTCTGATCTTAGACAGGGTAATTCACAACACACGTAAATACAGTTGAAAAAATCGGTGAGTTTGCTTATTCTATTGTCAAAAGTTATTTAAATTGAAGAGGTGGACTACCATAATATTTCACTTGAACATGAGAAAATTACATACAATATTTACTTCAAATTTAACGTAAAAGTGACAGCTCTGAGGAAAGTTCTTTGTTGGCTAGCTTTTAAACTTCTTCTCGCGAACTTGAATAGCTTACATTCATTAATTATATAAAATATGCTACTAGCCACATTTTACAATAACTATGAAACTGGTATTAAAAAAAAACCTTGATAATATCCCCAATATATCAATTAAAGTTGTAGTCAAAACAAAATTAATATCTGGTCATGACGTAATAAAATTTCTACGGCATCTTTCACTATCCAGAAACAAACAAACTAATCAAAAATACCTATATAATAATAAAAATCATTAAATAAAATATTGTGCGCCTGTAAACGCAAAACCATTCAAACTATCAAACTGTACGAAAACCATGCCAGAATCTTATTTTTAAAATATACAAAGCAGTAAACAAAGATATAACCAAATAACTATGCAGTTAAGATAGTAAACCATATTTGTATTAATCAATCTAATATTATTTGTAGCATAGTGCTTTTCCTTTCAAATAAGCGTTTGTGTGTAATGTCCTAAAATATTGATTTCGCAAATAAATCAAGAGGTACAGTATAAACCTACTTAAATGATATTTTAACGTCTAGTCTAGTGCAAACAAAATAAATGAGTAGCTGGCATCAATTATTATTTTAGACCTAGATTTTAACAGATTCCTATTGTAATTTAGCCGATTTCTCCAAATATTTTACACATGGGAATGCTAAGATTGATTTTCACTAGATATTCTCTATATAGTTTGAACAGAGGTTAAAACTAAATAAGCTCAAGTTTTCACTAAAACATTGCAGCGATGCTTATTTAAAACGAACGCTCAAATGCATAAATTTTAGAATTCAAACCATAAACTTTGTAGTGTCACGATTTCTTTAAAACATTTTATTCAAGATGAATTCACAAAGTAAGCATTAACTGGCATGTGAACCGCCTTAAAAAACCCTATTTGATTAAACCTTGACTATACGTACTCGTTAATTAAATAAAGAGGATATTACTAATACACTAAGCAGTAAACAAAAATACAATCGAATAACTATATAAAATAAAAATTATACACACACACATTTCTAAAGGAAATAGTTCCTAGACCAATACCATCTTCATGAAAACATTGTAGAAATTATGAGTTCAGTTACAAAATGATAATTACATATTTACACAAGTCATATGTACAGTATATACATCAAATAGTTAACAGGTCAATGTATTAATTATTTTGGAGGTACAATAAATAACTATTTACAAATTTACATTTTACACACGCAGTTCCAAGGTATGTATGTACATTATTCTTATATGAAGTGCATTGGCTATGAGTATTATAACATGGTTACATTTAAAATAAAAATATTTACGTTTAGCATTTTACGGGAAGTACAGTCAGTATTGATTAATTTTATTAATATGTTATGAGCTAAATTACAAAATAGCATTTAATACAATACACACATGAAACAATTCACAAGTAATTAATTGAATCTATTTGATCACTTTGGTCTATTTATTTAAGTTCAATTATAAACGACCTCTTTTTAACACACTTGTACACAAATAAAATAGTTAGCAGATAGTTGCCATCTTAATTAATTACATTCAGTGGCTAGGTCCAATTTTAAAATTACATCAGGCACATTTATTTGTAAGCAAATAAGACAGCTTGAAGTCAGAAGAGTTGGCAAATCATTAATCAGGTGCCGAATTTATGAATACACTTATACATTTTTATCACCAATACTTATTTACACTTTTTGTTTTGTTTTTACTAACAGCTTTAATTATCACAAGCTATGAAGCCTAATACTATCCCTATATATTTAGCCTACAATATACTGTTAAATGCTCAAAAACATACATAAGGGTTACAATATAATTTCCAGCGCTATACAAGAAACTTGATTAATGGAATCTAAGGATAAAGAAAGAATAGGTATCGAGGAGTTACGCTAATTCCATGATCAATTACATCCTTATCAATTAAGTATTCATGAAGTTGTGATTTAAATAAAGTGTATTTTAACAAAGATAATAAATTAGTTTCTTATTTAATATTAAAACACTATGACACTTGGAATTTAATATTATGAGACCGTCTTTAGTATGATTGATTAACATGCATGAACATTTCAAGTTATGTTTTTCATGTAACTTTTATAACAATTATTTAGATGTCATATGTGGTATTTTCCATGATCAGCTATATGCTGTACATCAACACATGGCACGCTATATTTCTTCCTGTTCCACAAAGTTGTTTTTTCTCGGCCAGGTCATCATAGATTTCCCACTGACCGTTTGATCTCCTGGTGTAAGCTATGTAATGGCCAACAGACTTAACAGAAGAGCCACCTTTGTAGCCTATAGCTCCCCTCAGAATGTAGTTTCTTCCATCTATATGAAGTGATATAGGAATACTCTCTATTTTCAACACACACTCTACTACCAATCTAGGATTTTCTTCCATTGGTTCAATGAATATGTGGCTCGTGTGTACTTGCATTGTTCTTTCTTTTATACCTTGACACTGATTGGGCATGGCATTATCAGAATCATTATGTTTTGGACCAAGTTCCTCTAAGCATATTGAAAATGTATTATTCAATCTTTCTTTCACGAGGTCTTCCAGTTGTATAATGTTTTGCCCCTTTACAGTAATTGGGATAACATGTGAGTCTATTACTCTTGATCTTTTAGGACATTTGGGGGACGTACAAACAGTGGTCTCTGTGTAGCTTGCAAAACCTATATTTAGTTTACCAATTAACTGGGAAACAGCAGTTTCTGTGTTTAATCTTAACAATCCTTCCGGTAGTTTTGTTGGCTCAAACAATGGCCTTAAAATTTGCGCACGCATTTTGTATGTTTTTGAATTTATACCAACCATCATTTGTTTAACAATTCCTGCTAAAATCCAAGTTTTACCTTGTTCATTGACAAATGATTTATAATTGTGGCTATCACAAAATGCTACACAGCAAATTTGTACAACTGTATCAAAAGCACATGTGTTTGTCAGTACTATCAATTCACTTCCACATTTAATAGGTTTCAATATTGATTTGTTTCCATTTTTTAAAATCCCTATTGATGCTAATATATTGCAGCTTGTGTCTTTCATCAAAACATCTGAACTAGGCTCTCAGTAAGAATGCCTACCTCGTTTTTTCAAGGGCAGAGTAGCTTGACCTCACCAATTCTCAAGGTAGTTTCTTTCTATGCTTGTATTTTTTTCTGAATTACTAAGAATGTTACAGCTGGGGCAGATTAAGGATTTTTTAGTTTCATCATTATTTTTTTTATAATATATCTTCTCTATATCTATTTGTACTTTGCATATCATGCAACAATAGCTATCTGAATTTACACCAATCTGGCACGGTTCCTCAAAATTTGTATTGATGTCTGAATTAAATACAGCATTGAATACATCCTTCTCCTTATTAGTATCCATGTTCAATTTTGTACTGTCACTAATCATTTCATTAGTATTCTTGGGAATCTCTTTGTTCTTTCGTTGTGCCTCAGCAAGCTTAGCTGTTCCTTGAAGAACCTTTATGTGGAGGAAAAGTAGGTCATCTAATCTGGCCGGCAGTGTGATGTGTTTACAAATCCTGTTTTTCAAATCATTGAAACTTCCTTCTACACTTGCACTACTAGTTATCCGTTGCCCATATCCAAAATAGGGATTCATAATTGCACTCCACAGGGGTAGAAGATGAGCAACATTACATATATCTTTAATTAAATTTGGAAGATATTGTTGGTTACCTCTATTACCTTCCTCTCTACCTACTATATTATTTGCCTCGTCAACAATGCTCTGGACCCAAATGCGGAAAGGAGATGTTATACTAAGAGTTTCTTCTTTAGGGGATAGGGTTTCAACATCAGCTTTGTCTTCATAATCTTCAATATTAATACCCCTAGTCATACTCTCTAATAGGAATTTTTTCTGCTTTTCACACTCCGTATCTTCGCCAGTCACTAAATTTGTCCCTTCAGTTTCACACAGAGCTACAGTGAAAATGCTGAACAAAAGTTTTTTAACTTCTTTTATATCTTCAGATTGAATCACTAATGCTATTGACCGAAGATAAAACTGACGTGTTCGTTTAATTTCTCCTTTCAGAGATGAAAAACTTGCCGCATTTTTCATAAAATGAGCTACATCAATTCTCAAGAAACTCAAAGGTGGTGTAATATCTTTTTCCATTTGTTCAGAACTATGTTTGCACATTTTTCTAAGTAGCTGGATAAAGATGGTAAGAGTGTGAATGATTGAACACATGCTGATATGCGCGCAGATGACATGTCCACTACAACTTCTTTTGGAGTTATGGCACCATCTCTCAACCACATAGTTAGCCAGTGGCGAATTGTTTCAGTGTCGTGGCGTTCAGACAACATGTTACACACAGAATACTTCGTGTCTGTCCCACTATCTGTTATAGTGCACTCATAAAGAAATATATTTCCAGATTTCTGGCCATTAGGTCTCTCTAAGCGCCGAACTAAACCACCCGTAGCGTCAATGCTGATTTGAGATACCTGGCTGTTCCCACACACAGCACGCTCCACGTGAATCTGGGCAGAACTCCAATAATGAACTACTAATTTATCATAAGCTACATCTCTGATGACAGATTGATACGGCATCGTATATTTGGCTTTTACAATAGCCAATACGGGATCATTGTCAAGTCTTGCCTTCTTCAGATTATTGCATTTTGCAACTCTTAAAGCATTCAATGAGGGAAGATGGCTTGGTTCTAAGTCACCAAAACGCATACATTGGTTTGCTTCTATTCGCCTTAACGCACTTGCTGAATATTTTTCGTCTTTCATTTTGTGTACAAACTCTTCTCTGCGTGAACCGCTAAGGTCTCTCTTCATTGTTGGATGATGTTGTTTGTATTGACCTTTCAGAACACATTGCATGTGCACTCTTGTTTTAGGGTTTGGCTCATCATCGATTGTACCCTTAAACTTTGAATCACAATATTTACATGATCCTTTAATTTGAGTAAAGGGACTACTCTTTTCATTTGAAATCTTTCCTCCAGTGTAGCGCAATATACACGAAGTTCTAGTATGTTCCCAAAAGTGTTCTTGAACTAAATTTGTCCATACTCTTCTTTTCAAAACCTTCATGCTTCTAACACTTTTTTTCCCACCGCAAGTTCGCATGTACAACACCTCTTTGGGACTAATTTTTTCCCATTCTTCTTCTGAAAATGTTATGGTGAAGTTCTCAACATAAAAGTTAAGGTCACCTACTCTTTCTTGATTTCTGTCAGTTAAGCCATACGTATGTATATTTTCATCTTCACTCCACTCCTCCACATCTTCACTGCTACTGCTGCTCTTTCTTTCAGGACTTATGCTTGTGAAAACCTCACAACTGTCATCGCAGTCATCCACTTCCTTTTCCTTAACAATACCCAGAAGTTGATGAAGTCCATACCTATTAAGTTTTGTAATCGTGTATAAAGAAGTAGGTGCAACATAGTATTGAGTTTTGATACGATTGCTTAGAGTAATCCATACCTGGGAAGATTTTGAGGCTATCGAACTATTCTGAAGAACAATGTTATCTTTCAGTTCAATAAAATATTGACGTAATGTGTCTATTGGAAAGGTTACGGGTCGTGGCATTTTATTTACCTAAAATAAATACAAATAAGGTTAGTCAATAAAATGTTTGTGCAAAAAACTCTTGATGCAATAGAATACAAAACATATAGGTCTACGCACCAGTCTACATGAAAGCGTGCAGATAAAACTATTATTGAACTAAAAAACTTTATCTTAAAACTATATTCAACCCATTATAAAATTTCTCTTGTTGCAAATAACACAATGATAATAGTGCCAGTTTAAAACCTAACCAATATGGTCTAATTAATCTTTTTTTAATTACACAGCGCAAATATGTAGGCCTGTACTAATATATAAAACTAAATTTTGCAAAATGGATTAGATCTTTGGGGGTGACCTGGTGGTCTAGGGGTAAGGTGTCAGACTTCTGTGCTGGGGGTCCAGGGTTCAATCCTAGGTCCCGGCACAGATTTATCTGATTGCCAAACCCTTCTTTCACCTTCTGACAAGACGTGTATTAATCACAACTTGTGAATGTGTGGAATGCCAGGCCTCCACTGTGGTTCGGATCCCACGCTAAACTGTAGGTCTTCCATTTCATCTCACAATCACCTTACCACTACACATTAGCGTAAGTGCGTACAACCCGAACGGGTAGTAAGACGTGGTGCCAATAATAATAATAATAATAATAATAATAATAATAATAATAATAATTTAAATAAAACCCTGCCCGTGGGAAACAAAAAACAACCACCCTCTAAAGTGAAGAAAATAAAGATTTGGGGTAAAAACTTGAAACAAAACTCCAAACAAATAGATTTAATAACTATTCCTCTGTGTTAGAATTTAAATTCAATCTATATCGAGTAGGAAACAGGCATTTAGATTAGCTAACAATAAATACATCTTCACTCCTAATAGTTTAGTAATAATAATAATAATAATAATAATAAAAGCTAAAGGATGAGAAGAGAGAAATTCCATTTTCTCAAAATCGGCTATAAAGATTTTGATTAAAATGCGTATCTAGTCGTTGATTAAGATTATAAAAAAAAATGACTTTTTCATTTTCCCATGAAAATGACTTTTATGGTTCTTTACAGAAGCTGAAATGTCCTTAATTCTGCAACTATTTGATATACTAAATAACTTATCATTGTAAAAGTTTAGTACTATTAAAAATAAAATCTTTTATTTGAAATATATTTTTATAAAACCAATAGTTTCTGAGTTATTGGCACATATTAATACAATTTTGTGAGCTCTAGTTGTGAAGAGATACTACTTAAGTATAAATGCAATAATTCACTAATGCCCTAGAATAAGCAAATAAGTAAGTCTGTCAAGACGTTGATGTTTTTCTATGACATCTTAGGGGAAATGTTTGTAAAGCACAGGAGCAAATCCAGGATTTTCGTGAGGGGTAGAGGGATGTGGGGTCTCCCATCCGGATTGGGTTGGGGAGGGGGGCACCTCAGGAAATTTTGACATAAAAATACTTCAAAATTTGAGAGTAAATCCTTAAGTGTCACGCTAAACTTGAGAATAATTGTCTAATGAAGGGTATAACTCGAAATTTGCAATTAGTATTGAAATTTACTAAAAGCAAATAATAAGAACATCAACAAATAGTGATTATCAAGAGGGAAATAAGTTTAAACATTATAACACTTAAATAGTTTTTTAGCTATTCAATCAATTAGACAAAATAGATGGAATTATTCAGATTTCGAACAATCGAACTCCACTCTATAGTATAGCTAGTTATTTTCTCACTCTAAATCAAAAATGTTACCACTAAGCCATATTAACACGTTATGTATGTGGTATTATTCAAATATTTTGTTTAAAGCGCGTTATTTAAAAATAAATTATTTTAAAGATTTTATTTATTATTAAAATGGTTTATTGAAATGATGATGATGATGATGATGATAATAATAATAATAATAATAATAATAATAATAATAATAATAATAATAATAAATAATAATAATAATAATAATAATAATAATAATAATAATAATAATAATAATAATAATAATAATAATAATAATAAATTTAAACCTAAAAAATGTTTGTACAACAAGTTGAGAGGCGCGCAACTTAAATTTGGGTGATTTCATTAATGCCCATTTTCACCATTTTAATACTTAATGTGATTTTATTAAGTATTTATAATAACTACCGTATATTAATCATTTAATAATATTACCAATAGCAATTTTAAAAAAGAAATCTAGTTAGTGAGATAAAATTACATGACAATAAAACTAGTAGTGACTTTAACAGTGATTTAATTGGTTTAATTTCTTGGAGGGGGAGGCGTGCGCCCTCACCCCCTTCCTGGATCCACCTCTGGTACAGCAATATCTATCTCTCTCATTTTAGATTCAATAGTCAATAATTACAAGTCAAGATTTTAATAAGAAGTGTTGACCCTTGGGAACCCAATATCGATTTTTTTTATTGGTCCAAATATACAAAAGAATAAATTAATTCTTTAAAAATAAAATTATAAAATTTAAAACCGTGAGCCAAAAATTGTTTTGCGTATACATAGCGCAATTTGTTCTCGGGTTCACTAGTGTATATTATATTACGATTTTTGAGTAAAATCACAATTTTTAAACAATACAGCGAGAAAGTCGTGTGGAGTTCCGTACCATTTTAGTTTTATCTTGAACTAAGGCATTAATAGTCTCCAAGTGAAGTATAATATTATATAGAATATGGTCATTTAAAAAAAGGAAGAGTTTCATAATTTCCGAATAAATTTCTAGTTGTAGTAAAAAATAACTTATTACTCATTAGTCTTTGCTTCAAGCAACACTTTTGAAAATTAAGAAACATAAAAACTTGACAATTATTTGTAACCACATAATTACGATTATAAAATATGCAGATCTACTGTAAATAATGGAAAATAATATGTTTTCTTGGATGGAAATAGTAAGAAACTCTGACCAGCCTCAGTGGCTGTACGGTCTAACACGCTGTCTCGTGTAAGACTGGACTGCCGAGGACTGGGAGATTGGGGCTCGATTCCAGTCGGGTGCACTGAGGGTGGTTTTTCCTAAATGATTTCCTACTCTCTCTCTCCACACAAATGCGGATGCACTTCCTATCCATTACACCTACCTCATCTCTAACTCATTAGTGTAATTAGTACATAGGCGTATAAACCAAACGGGTAGTAATATTCGGTTAAAAAAGCTCTGTTCACTGAAAATACAATTAAATAACAGTTTTTTGAGTTACTTACACTTACAGTACTTTCACTAAAAATATTTTGGTAATGTACCGTGCATTTTTAAATAAATTATTAGAATAAAATGACTGAAGTTCCTTTTATAGTAAAAACATTTACAGGCTTTGTTTTTCCGCCTATAAATTATAAGTGTTTGCGCTAAAGTTTTCTTAAAATCTTGTGGTATCTGATCACAGTTCTAATCAGTACAATCAATTATGTAACCAAGGTATTTTATTTTTCTCCTATTGACTAAGAACTTTGTGAATGGCTAATTGCTGAATGGATAATCTTTACACAAATAGTAATATTATTTAAACGTCCTGTTTTAAGCTGGGATATCCTCAATATTTATAAACAACTTTTATTTACAAACCAATATACATTCCTTGCAAGATTTATTTCGACTTAATATTGTTAATGAAGTTTAAATTTACAGTAGAGCTATTTTGAAAGAACTTTTATAATGCTACTAACTCAAGAACCGGCGTAAATCTGTTTTTCTTAAAAATAAAAATTTAGTAATGATTCCATTGTTGAAGCGTCAAATAATGTATATACTTAGAAATGTTAAGTTTTTATAGAAATTAGTACAGTTTTAGGAAAGCCAAATCAATTTTTACACCTTCATTGGGAATTTTTATATATGCAAATAAAGTTTCGAAATCTTATGTATAGAACACTTAAAACTAAATAGAGATTTTTTTTAAATATAATTTCTAGGCACGGCTGGTTATAAGTCTAAAAATGGTAAAGCTGACCTTTATAATTAAAAAAAAATAATCATATAATGTATTCAAATTTAAAAGTGTGGAAAAATAATATAAACAAATGTCATGTTCAATTAAAAGTATAAAAGGATATGCAAAAACACACTTTAGTTCAATCGAATATAATGTAACTTAACAATGTATATTGAAACTCAACAATAATGTATATTGAGAGATATTTTAGTTTTAGAAAATTAAAATATGTTAGACTGGTCGTAAAAACTGTATGTATGTCGGTTTATCTTAGGGGTGGCACTATTTAAATTAAAACAAAGAATTAATTATTATTAATTTAAAAAAAGACACACTATAGTAGCAAGTAATGTTTTATAATATTACTATAATGATAACTGTTAAATGTTCGCGAATACAAAAATAGGATACAATTTCGGATAAAATTTATTCAACATTAATAAAAGGCCCTTCATACTAATTTTCGCCATAAAAAAGGTGAACAAGGTAGACATACATTATGCTACTAGCTACACATGTGAGACAACATAAGATAATTAAGTGTACTTACTTTTTATAATAATTTGTTCGCGCGTTCAATGATGACGTCTTTCTTTTCTTCTTTTTTATTTTCCTAAACAAAACTCACTTGAAATTTTTCAGAAAACTAAAAAGATTTAGAGGATCTCAGATGCTTATATACTAGGGTATAAATTGACCTGTTTTGTAGTGAAAGGCCATTAGAGGCATTTCTAAGAAACCTTCTAATAAGTTTATGTTTCAAATTTAGTTTGAAAACGATAATCCCAAACATGGGTGCTTTTAGAGGAGGTGACACATCTGTCTCCTCCCTCCCTCTCCCAAATAATCTGCTCAGATCTGAACAAAGTACGGAATTTGAAAAAATCTTGTTTTAACAGTATTTTGCAGCTTGATTTCATGTGACCTACCCCCATCATTATCCCACACAAATAACACACAGATGTAAGAAACAAGAGAGCTATACATTTATTTCACAATTAACATAATACAGCTCAATGAGGGAGAGGATCTTAAGAGCTAATGCGCTAAACCAGAACATAAGCCAGATGGGCAACAAGACACAAGGGTTACCGCCAAGGTCAGATGGGCACTAAAACAATAACAAATGACAGAAGGTCCCTTATTTATTTTAGCGTGCCAAAATGGCATCATCAGAGGATGACAATAACTCTAATAAATTGGTCCCCTAACTCACAATAATAAATACCTCTCATAACAATGACAAAGAGCCAGCACATCCCCTAAAGTAAGACTTAGGCGAGAAAAGATCACCAATACTTAACTTTAAATAATGGTGGAGCTATATAAATAATACGTGACAAAATATAAAGTTCAAAAGTCTTGCAGTAATAAATGAACCTAACGTTTTAACAATAAACGGAGTGCCCTCCGCTGATATAAACATCTGGTGGCTCGCGGCCCCATATTTAATAACCATAAGATTATACAAGCAAAGAGACAACAATAAACTATCCTAACTTTAATAAACAACAATATTTCCACAAAAGAGTTAACTTCCCTGCCGGCTCGCGGCCCCATATTTAACCAACCTCTAAATGAAAACAAGGCTGTAAAAATGAACTATCCCAACTTTTAACAGACACCTCAAATAGGTCTAGCGATAATAAACAATGCCGACATAGCGTGGCTTTCCAGGCACGTAACAAAGGACCACAAACTTTTCGTGAAGCTGAAATCAAACATTCAAAAATAAATGAAACCAGAATGGTTCCCTCCAAGTTAACATTGCCTTATGTGCAAAGAGCAATATATCAAATCATAATAATTAGTTATCCATAAATATAAATCTTGAGTACAGAAGTCCTAGCACTAATCAGCACTAAGGTAGCACAAACGATGGGCTGTTTTCAAAAAAGGGCTACCTCTATAATTTCTTATACCGGGTGGCCAGGGAGATATCTCCATAGCCACCCATAAGAAATCGTGAATTGGTGCCTCAAATTTACAGCACTAACGATGAAAATTGAGCACTAACCAGCACTAACGCACAAACAATGGATGTTTTCAAAAACCGGGTGGCTAAATGTTGGGTGGCCAGGGTGACACACATTTCCAATGTCATGTATTCCAATGCTTGTATTTAAAAAGAAGGAAACCCGACATTGAAAATAATTTATTCAAATCAATCAATGTTTATAAATGGGGTCTAGCTTATATGACCAAAAAAAGTAAAGTAAGTAAAATCTCTAAACCTCTAAAAAATGTCTACAAATTTGCAAAAAATAAAATAAAAAAATTGAGAATTTAAATAAAATATTGAAATGAATGCATATGACTAAATCAAACACACGCTTTACAAATGGAAACTACCCGTCTTGGTGGAGTAGCTAGCTAACGCGCTAGTCGTGTTGAGCTCGACTGCTGAGGACAGGGAGATCAAGGTTCGAATCTCGGTCGGGTGAACTGGGGGTGGTTTTTCCTAAATGGTTTTCCACTCTCCCTCCACGCAAATGCGGGTTTACTTCCTCTAATTCAACCTTCCCAATTCCCAATCCATTAGCGTAATTAGTACTTAAGCGTATAACCCGAACGGGTACTAAGACGCGGTGTTAAATAAATAAAAAGAAAATACAAATGGAAACTAAAAAATAACTATGCAATGAAAGTCCTTTAACAACAATTTAAACTCGTGCATTCTGCTAATTATAGCATTAATTTACGAAAATCTGCTGTTGTACCACAACTTTCAATTTACAACAATCTGCTGTTGTAGCATAACTTTTCACCGCTTAGCAGCAGCGTCTCATGGGTGATGTGGATTTTACAAACATGACAAAAAAAGAGGATAAAGAGTTAATTCTCAACCTTATTCTTCATTCCGACAACGGTTTGATTAAAAAAAAGTTAATATTTATGCATTCATAAAATATTAGTAGCATTTAAAATGTACTAATCTAACATAAGTGACTGGCAATTATTCAAAAATGCCTAAAAATGACTCATAAAAGACGAAACCAAAAATATAATATTAGCTTAAATCCAAAATAAAAAAAAATATTAAAAAAACGTTTACACAACCAAGGGGTCATGAACAGAAACGAAAATGTTTGCGGAACAATCCGTAACAAACAAAGATCAAACAATTGAGATTATAAAAACTTGAATTTTTAAAAGTAGGGAGGCCAACTTCACGGACGTCTTAACATTTGAGAAAAGGTTAGTCCAGTCTTAATAGCTTCACTTATACTAGGCTCTGGAACTAGTGGTTCAGCAGTGTGGATTTTGACAACCTCTTCCGATTCTGATTCTACATGGACTGTTGTGTATTGTGTGTCTTTGCATTTTGCTATGCGCATATGTTTTACTGTTGTCACTTTCTGTTGCCATGGGCCTGTAGTCTTTTGTTTTGTTTATCAAAAATGAAACGACCGAACAGGGTCCTCTTTTGTGCTCGTGATATAATAAAATAATACTTAAGTCTGAGTTGTTTAATTCAGTGGTCCTCCCGGTTGTTATAAAATAGGGATTCCTCAGCCCTCAATCCCGAATATGGACATTCAAAATATTACTGAAGTGGTCCTTCCACCTACTAAAAACCTCGCTCATATCTGCCATCAGATTTCCATTCTTATTTTTCACTAAATATCTCTTATAGTGTTTCAAGTTCCTAATGCCTAGAGTAAGTAAGGAAATAATTAGCTAGTAATGTATATTATTTCATTTAAGATATTTGGTGGAGTATTTCTAAAACACTATAAGAAATATATTATTTCGTTTCTGCAACAATATAAGAAATATATTATTTCGTTTCACAAATATTTCAAGATTTTAGTTAATCTGTCTATTTTAAGATAAAAGAGGGAGAAAGTCCGTACGATGCACGGTACTATTTATTTTAAATGTTCCCCTTTTAATTCTTTTCTGAAAAATGAAATCCTTCAAAGTTACATCAAAATGAGTCCATTTATGCAACATAACAGCCGTCGCTAATTTTTTAAAGTCGATTTTTTGCTAATTTCTAATAGCCGAAAAGTGATTAGTACATATTCGTAAATCCCAAAAGGGTAATGAGATGTGTTGATAGTAAACATATAATTATAGTATTAGAAACCTCTAAAAAAACTGTAGAAATCAGCCCTAGCACACTCAAATTACATTTCACACAAATGGTTTGGTCTGTCTCTGGCCTAAATATATTTTAGGTTAATCATGTTATTCGGGGAAAAGTGAGTTTTTGTGAACCAGAACACTAAGCTTTTTATTTATAGATGAATATTAGATACATTTAAAAAATATATGTATTTTATAGTGAGTTTTAAAATGGTTTAATTGTTTGTTACTATCAATATAAGTTTAAACTTTACATTCATGCATAATAAAAAATAGTAACAGGTAGCGTAAGATATATTAATAGTGACTTACCTTTATTTTAACTATGTTAAAAAGAAAATTCACTGTGGCATCACTCTTGATAAATATTTCATAAATAATAAAGATTAAAAAACCATTCTTGACCTAATAAAACATATATTTGACAGGTAAATATCGCGACAGTTTGAACAATTCTATATTACAGTTGAACACTATTAAAAAATATAATAATTTTAAGTATCTGGTCTAGACGCATTACTGTATGTAAAATCGTTTAAAACAGAACACCAAAAGGACAAAATTAAAACGTCCGGGATGATCTTGAATACATCGTCGCCAGAAACAAAATGGGATCTGTTTGCAGTCAAAAGCCTTGAACAACTAAACTCTCACAGTCAGCTAAACATGAACATTGACGTCCAAATACATGCTCAGAAATAGCTACCACCCCCAAAACCCTTAGTTGCAATATCTCACAAGGAATGTGAATTTTACAAGAGTGATGGTAGAGATGGTACAAAAATAATTTGAAGCCTACATTGTTTTCTAATTCCAACAACTGTGTGTTGAAATATGTTTTCTAATTCCGACAACTGTGGGGTGAAATATATTTTATTTGACTAGTCATGTATTTAAAAATATCAAAGTAGTTCTTATTCAACATAAATGCATAAAATGACTAAAAAATAGTGCAACACTAGAAAAAATGACCATAACTCTTCAAAGGAAAAAAGATTGAAATAAACTACTCCTTACCACAAGCACGGTATTATGAACTGAGTGGGGTGAGTATACGTAATGTTTATTTTTGCAAGAGAGAACGTTTTATGGGATGATGTCCTGTTGTCATACAGAACAGGCGATAGTACACACATAGTACTGGTTTTTAACTTGGCACGTCCAAAAGTACTTCTTATTGTAGATAGAGAAAATAATATTTTAAATTAAACAGCGTCAGGGCAATGAACATCATTATTGGACAAATGTAAAATACGCACCAGACGTTAAAATTTGAATTTAAATATGTCTGAACGAAAAATAATTTTCCTGAGTTTATTATCAATTTCTTAAAATATACGAAAAAACTGTTGTCATGATTAACTTAAAATAGCCAACTAAAGTGAGTTATAGTTAATAATTTTGTTTTTAGTGCTTTCTTCTCCCCATCTTTTATTTTCCTATATTTTATTTCTAATATTCCAATTGTAAAATAAACATATGGCATATTATATACGCGGTAATATTAAAAATTAATCGCATTTGTAAAATATTTTTGTCCTGGATTTTTTTTAGATTTCTGGTCAGCATAATGTATGTCAAACATCTCATTAGAATAACTATCTATATAACCAAAAATTTTAGATATATGAAATTACCTCAAAATCTGGGTACCTGCTTGTTATTAAGTTAAGGACATATAAAAATACTAATGTGGAGTAACCACAGTGATATGTTAACTATACAAAACTAGTACGGGTACAAAGCTTTTTGTTTGTGATTTGTGATACAAAACAGTACAAAACTTTGGCATCAAAAAAAGTTCAAAAATCAAAAGTGGTACAACAGCATTAACCTGGAGTCACCACTTTGATATGCTAATTACTCAAAACGGGTACGGGAACAAAACTTTTTCTTTGTGGTACAAAACGGTACAAAACTAGTACAAATCTTGGGCATAAAAAAGTTCAAAATTCACAAGAGGTACAACAGCATTAACCTGGAGTCACCACTTGGGTATGCTAATTTCTCAAAACGGGTACGGGTACAAAACTTTTTCTTTGTGGTACAAAACGGTACAAAACTAGTACAAAACTTTGGCATCAAAAAAAGTTCAAAATTCAAAAGTGGTACAACAGCATTAACCTGGAGTCACCACTTTGATATGCTAATTACTCAAAACGGGTACGGGAACAAAACTTTTTCTTTGTGGTACAAAACGGTACAAAACTAGTACAAAACTTTGGCATCAACAATAGTTCAAAATTCAAAAGTGGTACAACAGCATTAACCTGGAGTCACCACTTTGATATGCTAATTACTCAAAACGGGTACGGGTACAAAACTTTTTCTTTGTGGTACAAAACGGTACAAAACTAGTACAAAACTTTGGCATCAAAAAAAGTTCAAAATTCAAAAGTGGTACAACAGCATTAACCTGGAGTCACCACTTTGATATGCTAATTACTCAAAACGGGTACGGGAACAAAACTTTTTCTTTGTGGTACAAAACGGTACAAAACTAGTACAAAACTTTGGCATCAAAAAAAGTTCAAAATTCAAAAGTGGTACAACAGCATTAACCTGGAGTCACCACTTTGATATGCTAATTACTCAAAACGGGTACGGGTACAAAACTTTTTCTTTGTGGTACAAAACGGTACAAAACTAGTACAAAACTTTGGCATCAGAAAAAGTTCAAAATTCAAAAGTGGTACAACAGCATTAACCTGGAGTCACCACTTTGATATGCTAATTACTCAAAATGGGTACGGGTACAAAACTTTTTCTATGTGGTACAAAACGGTACAAAACTAGTACAAAACTTTTGCATAAAAAAACGTTCAAAATTCAAAAGTGGTACTACAGGTTAATGGAGCTGGATGCAGGCCGGATAGTAATATAAAGATATTGCAGACAAACGGGCCGGTCAGCTATGTCTCGCGGGCCGTTTGTTTGTGAATACTGCCTTATCATTCGATCTTGAAAGGGGGTTCTGTCTGTTAATAAAAGTTAAATCAGTTTGAAAATGTAATTAAGATTATATGGCTCGTACGTATAGATACAATTATGTACAGTTTATTGAATAAATTATTCAACATATTATATACACTACACTCCATTTATCTTAAAAATTAGCAAACTTTATTTTATGAATTACTATTAATCCCGCATGGCGTTGCCCGTGACCCACTGTGGTATAAGAATTATATAAACACACTCCAATCCCCCCCATGGTGCCCTTACCTCTGAAACGTAATTCTAAAACAGATAGAAAATATTGTCTTCAAAAATTTGTTTAAAATAGCCTAATTAAAAATCTAATTGAGAATTTTAAAACCCTGCATTGAGGTTCATTCGGACTCCCTTCCGTCCACCTATGTTAAAAATTTCAGATCTCTGCATGTTGTAGATTTGGCTGGGCATCGCACACAAACAAACACACACAGACTCAGACAAACACTTCCTTTTATTATTATAGGCTATGATGTAGCATTGTGGCTTATAAAATACCGCTATAGGCTATTCTAGTCCATTAAAGAATTGATGTCACCTTTCAGTGGAAACCGAGTGTAGGCTACATAGATATTATTTTGATACGTGAGATATAAATAAATAGGTATTTCAAAATTCTTTCCTATTTACTATTTAACATATTTTGTTATTAAATTAATGGTATTTAAAAAAGGAATTGTGTGTATGAAAGTACACATACAATTTTAACGTTAATTTATCATTACTAATTAAGATTAGATACTTATTTGTTTTACCGTTCGATCTTCTAGATATGTTGCTGGCTATCTTGTATACAATATAGAACGGAAATTTCACTGTAAACTCTGCATGAATACATTAACAAAGTGTGATGCCAACATGGAGTCATGACATGATTATCTAATTTTTCATAGAGCATATGTCAATAAAGAGCATGATGACTTAGGGAATCTCAAATCCCATACAGATATGTTCACACACATATCCTAGAAAAATTTACTGAGCAATTTCTCTCTGTGCAACACAAAGAAGGTATCGTACATAAAATGTTAGGAAAGGCATTGAAGAAAATAAGGATAATATAACCTCATTGGTCTAAGTAATGCAAAAAGCACAAGCTATTTTGCACAAAGCCACCCCCTTAAAGTCACAATCCACCTGTGGACTGCAAAGGAAAATATTTAATGTTTAGGGAAACCAACGCAGAAAATATGGAACGTATTACACCGATAATCTTATCTCGTTGAGTGAACTTTAGAGAGTTGAGTACTTGTGACTTTAAGTTGAATTTGATCCCAATTAAATTTAATAAATTAACTGTGTTTTGATATATTTCTATGAATATAGATACTTGTATCAAAAGTAATATTTGTAGCGTGTTTCATTTCGAAACGTTGAAATAATGTAAGGATTTATAAGTAGTTTTAATGTTAAATTATTGTGATTGTTTTGCACACAAAAAAAACAGCTATTTGGCTTAAGCTTTAGGTCAACAACTTTGGCTTTTAAATAGTAAGTTTTGATAAGAGGTATGTTTCAATAAAAACACTTAAGTTGTTAAAGTGTGTAAAAGATCAAATATGTACCGGTATCTAACTAAACATTCTTCATAAGACTGTCTAACTATAGTTGATAGGTTAAAAATAAATACAATATTCAAATAATGGGACATTATGACTGTATGGACTCAAAATCTTAAATAAGTGGCCAATGTAATATTTACTACTCTTTGCTTCTTAAATTGTGATTATTTTACTCCAAAGTGCCATTAAGCCTTTAGTTGAAAGTAGTTTTAAGAATGTCTAGAAATGTGCTAGCACCACAAGGTTCGGTCCTTGGCCCTCTCCTTTTCTCAATGTATCATGATAGGTGACACTCGGTCAACATGGCGTTCAGTGACATCTGGAGTGCCACAAGGTTCGGTCCTTGGTCCTCTCCTTTTCTCAATGTATCATGATATGTGACACTTGGTCAACATGGCGTTCAGTGACATCTGGAGTGCCACAAGGTTCGGTCCTTGGTCCTCTCCTTTTCTCAATATATCATGATAGGTGACACTCGGTCAACATGGCGTTCAGTGACATCTGGAGTGCCACAAGGTTCGGTCCTTGGTCCTCTCCTTTTCTCAATGTATCATGATAGGTGACACTTGGTCAACATGGCGTTCAGTGACATCTGGAGTGCCACAAGGTTCGGTCCTTGGTCCTCTCCTTTTCTCAATATATCATGATAGGTGACACTTGGTCAACATGGCGTTCAGTGACATCTGGAGTGCCACAAGGTTCGGTCCTTGGTCCTCTCCTTTTCTCAATGTATCATGATATGTGACACTTGGTCAACATGGCGTTCAGTGACATCTGGAGTGCCACAAGGTTCGGTCCTTGGTCCTCTCCTTTTCTCAATGTATCATGATATGTGACACTTGGTCAACATGGCGTTCAGTGACATCTGGAGTGCCACAAGGTTCGGTCCTTGGTCCTCTCCTTTTCTCAATGTATCATGATATGTGACACTTGGTCAACATGGCGTTCAGTGACATCTGGAGTGCCACAAGGTTCGGTCCTTGGTCCTCTCCTTTTCTCGATGTTTATAAATTATCTCCCAAGATATTTGCAACATTCTCAACATCATCTATATGCCGATGATTTCCAACTTTAGTTATCATCCTCTCTCTCTCATATTGATAGTGCTGTGGATAATATGAATGCTGACTTAAGTGCAACACATAATTGGTCACTAAAAAATGGTCTCAATGTCAATCCTAAGAAATCTCAATCTATTGTTATAGGGTCAAAAAAATTATTATCCACATTGAGTTTCACATCTGTACACAAAATAAATTTAAATAACAGCCCAATTCCATTTGTGCCGGTTGTTAATAACCTTGGTTTACATATAAATGAAAACCTAACATGGAATAATCATGTGAAACAAATATGTAAAAAAGTGTTATTTGCCTTACACTCACTTAAGCGCCTAAAAAATGTATACCGATGAATATTAAATCCACTCTTATCCAATCCCTTATCTTCCCGCTTTTCGACCATTGTGATGTAGTATATAATGACCTGACAGCTGACCTTGCGGCAAGATTACAAAGACTCCAAAACACACGTGTTAGATTTATATTCGACCTCCGGTCACGTGATCATATTTCCCCATACTATAAGAGACTAACTTGGCTACGACTTAAAGAAAGACGAACTCTACACTCAATAACCATCATAAAGAAACTTTTGACTTCCAACTTCCCACAATACCTTTCTTCACGTATACGCTCACTCAACTCTAATAATAATTTCAACACTCGATCACAAGAAAACTCAACTTTATTCATTCCCCTTCATAATTCCAATCATTACTCAAATTCTTTCACTGTTTCAGCTTCTCGTTCATGGAATACCCTAACCAACGATGTAAAGAAATTAGAAAGGAATGGTTTCAAGCGAAAAGTAGCAAATAAGCTGCGTGTGGAAGCTCATTCGTGAGATTGAGGAGTGTGAGACGTAATCACACCTTGTGTGTGTGTTCTTTTTCATATGACATAATCCTTGTGTATCTTAGCTCTAGTTTTTATACTCTTTTCTGTGTGTTTTTATATACTATGTCATTTTGTTAAATCTCATTTTAATTGTATTGGTTAAGTGTAAGAAAAGGCGCTAGCCTTAACTTCGCCATTAAAGTCGATTATTATTATTATTATTATTATTATTATTGAAACGTATAAGACTATGGGCCAGTTTCATAGTCAGATTTAGTATGCCTCAAGTGCGGCGCTATACTAAATACAAGACGTCACCTACCTGAAATTGAATGGAATGGGCCAGTTTCATATGCAAAACTGGCCCATTCCATTTTGGTATAGGTAGGTGTCGTCCTGTATTTAGTATCGACTCGCAATTTAGGCGTACTAAGTTTGACTATGAAACTGGCCCTATGACTTGTGCTCATCTTTACGTAAATAGACAATTTTTTACTTTCTCTCGATACCTTGAAAAGAAAAGTACTTTGCTCGAAAAAAAAGTCCAAATTTTAATAAATGTCCACCCCCCGAAACAGAAAAGGTGTTTTTTTCCGATGCCGTCTGCATGTGTGTCTATATATAGGCCTAGAGCCGACACCATTGTACTGATCAGGCTAAAACTTAGTATATATGGTTTAAATAAGGTTCTCCAGAGGAGTTTTTGGAGTTGGATATCTTACCCTAAAATTGAGGGTAGTTTATTAAGGTAAAAAATAGAGAAAACAAGCTATCTCGAAATCCATTGTAACGATTTTCATTAAATTTCGTATCTGGGCATTGTTTATCATTTTAAACTAAATGACCGCTCTAATCATCCTATGAATATAATTTTAAGGTTTATTTATATAAGCAGATATTGCCAATTTTAATAATATCTTTGCAAGTATTTGAGACACGAAACAACTAAATATGGTAAGTTTGTAATAAAATTAGAATTAAAAAAAAACCTTTACTTGAAATATATCTTTATAAAACCCATAGGGGGCTGTCCATAAATTACGTAAGGATGTTTTTTCAATATTTTAACCCCCCTTTTCGTTCCCCCTTCTCCCCTTTCCGATCTTACGTAATTATCTTACGATTTGGTAAATTATATTATTTTAGACAAATGGATTGGTGATATGAAATCATAGAATACTTATCGCAGTAAAATTATGTGTAACACATTATAAATAAATGACACTTTATAGCTATGTATATCTGTGTACGTCGTCAGGCTACGCTTCAGTGCCTTCTGTCATCGCTAGGTGCAACCTTTTTTACTGCGCGTCTGTAGAAGTGTTTTTTAGATTGTGTTTCACCATAAACATAGATAAAATCTTTAGTTAAGTTAGATTCTGACCTCCCCCACAAAAACGAAAGAAATTACTGATCACCCCTACCCAAATAGCTTCCAAGCTATTGTTAGATTTTTTCTTTTTATTTGAGGTCTTGGAAAACGGGAGTTTTTTTGATGAAAATATGTAAAATCTATCAAATATGAATAATGAACAATACATTTCTTTCATTTATGCATCTTTGTGGAATGTTATGCTCTTTTATTCCATCATGTTTATGTAAAAATGTATATTATCTGGTTTCACAAATCTTACGAGTTTTAAGTAAATGTTTCCATTCTTAGACAAAAGAGAGAGAAAGTCTGTGTGGTGCACCATACCATTTATTTATTGAGGTAGGCTTAGTTATTAGCCTTAATTATATAGAAACTAGTTAATATTATACAGCTTTTAAACTAGTTTGTAATCTCATCTTTATTACAACATTATTTCTCACTTAGTGGATACCAAAACTGATATCACAGGAGAATCATCTATTGAAAACATTTATCTACAGTTAATTTCGAACAAATAGTCCATTTAAACTGCAATTTAAAAATGATACATATCTAAATATTAGAAGTATAAATCACAAATACGAGGATTTATTATGTTTTCTCTCTTATATTAAACTAAATATTGATTTAATAATATTAACACGGGTGTGGATATACGGGGATGAGACATTATTGCTTAAAATGCCAAACTACAAGGCCAATTTTGCTTGTAGAGACAATAAATTAGATGGGGGATTTTGTGATTTGTTAGAAGAGCTTTATGGTTTCAAACATGGACATTTAAATTTTTAGTAAAAGTTCCTTTTTGGCTCTAGACCAGAGATAGGACCGAATTTTGTGAAATTCATCAACCTATAAGAGATGAAAAGGGGGGTTCAAAAGTTTTCAAAATTCACAGACTGTGCATTTTTTGAACTAGTGGACATAGAGCCTTGAAATTTAAAATTAATGTTTCTTTATAGAATTGGGTGAGAAATTCTTAGGGTTTTTCAAATATAATCGCCTAAAGGAGTATAAAATGGAAAAAGGGGGCAATAAATTCTATGTCCTCCAATCAAGATGAAATTTGATATATGGTGGTTTATCGGGTTGCAGAATACTAATATGACATTAATTTATGTACGGCATCCACACGATGGGTTCTGAGGTGCGTTGGTAAAAAGTGTGTTCAAGACTACCAAAACTAATATAAATAAATACTTTCCAGGGTGATAGAAGATTGAATTTTTTCAGACAACCAATGAGATCACTCCAAATAATTATAAAAGTATGAACATTTTTGTTTAATAAGTGGGACCATGGGATATAAGGAAGGGGATATAAACAGAATAAAACATTTATGTGTGCTAGAAAACTTAAATTTGACAATCGTTTAGGAGGACAACTCCAAATAATATAAGTCTTAAAAATGGAAATTTCTAAATGATAGTTAGAAAAATGAGCTTACATATTTCAAAACTAATAGAAACAACTAATTCCCAGTGTGGTAGAAAATGGAAGTATATAAATTAAGTAACGGTACAGGTCAAATTACTATAAATCTGAACATTTTTTCTTTTAAATGGGACCCCGGTAAATAGGGCGGAGGAGGCCGTAAGGGTTTATAAAAATAAAAATAAACTTTTAACTATGATAGAATATTTAAATTTGGCAAGTAGGTAGCATGACCTTTCAAAACAACCAAATAAATCTTAATATTTGAAATTTATAAGTGGGAGTTAAAGAAATGGTAGGGGAAGGGGGCGGGCTCATCATTTACAAAAAATAATACATTCAACTACTTCTTTGTGTGATGGAGAGCTTAGATTCGTTAGATTATTCTAAATAAACAAAAATGTTAAAATTTTAAATTTTAAATTTAAACTATGAGAAATGGGGGAGTGGGAATCTACAGCTAGAAATAACTTTTGAGATGAGGTTAAAAATTAAAATTTGAAAGAGAGGTAGAAATGAAACTCCAGATATCCAAATGAATGTTATAATTTAAAAATTTTCAAAGTGGGTTGTAAAAGTGGGTTGAGTGGTTAAAAACTTACAAAACTATTAGAAATAACCACTTCTCAATGTGGTATAAAACTAAAATTCTGCATATAGGCAGAGATACCACTCCAAATAACTATAAAACTCCAAAAAATTTAAAGTTTATAATGGGAGTCCAGGAAAAAAGGTGAGTTCATAAAATAAATTAAGTATTGTAGAAAGTCTAAATGTTCCATGCTGGTAGAGGTACGGCTTCAGATAACCAAATAAGTCTTAAATTTGAGATTTTGAAGTGGGAGTTATAGAAATGAGGAGGGGGAGGCTAGAAGTTTCTAAACCCATGGATAAACTACTTTGTGTGTGGTATAAAACTGGAATTCATCAAGATTAGATAGGGACCACCCAAATTAACTATAAAGTCTGAACATTTTACATTTCAAAATGAGACTTCAGTAAGTATACCTCAGTTTTATCTTCTGTGGTGCTGACTGACAGCTCACAGCTGACTTCTGACAGTCAAAATTTAGGTATATACCTAAATTTTGACTGTCATAAGTGACAACTGATAAAGACATGGTTTTTGCAGATCATATGGTTCGGCGTAGGGATACATAATTTGGTCTGGTAGCTTTTCAAAGCCGTCAGAAGTCAGCTGTGAGCTGTCAGTCAGCACCACAAAAGCTAAAACTGAGGTATAGGGAAGGAGGGGTGGGGGAGGGGATAGAGGTGTACATGTATGAGATAGAAAA
The DNA here is from genome assembly GCA_033556935.1 of Timema podura. Lineage (NCBI taxonomy): Eukaryota > Metazoa > Arthropoda > Insecta > Phasmatodea > Timematidae > Timema > Timema podura. The sequence continues at coordinate 46,705,780 of JAVRXN010000003.1, forward strand.
TTTAAATTTGTCAGGAATGTAGAGGGATAACTTCAAATAGCCACAAACATTTTGAATACTAGCTATTTTTAAGGAGGCTGGTGATATAGGTAGTCTCAAATTTTTAAACTAAAAGACTAAACTACTTCCTAAAGAGTTAAAGATTGACATCAGTCAGGCGGATTTAAAGACCAACTCAAACAGCAGTAAGGCCTGAATTATTACATTTCAAAATGAAGGCTCGTAAAATAGGGAGTGATGGTCCCCTTAAAATGTTTACAACGCTCTATAAATGCAGTTTTTGTAGATATAAAAGCTTGAAATGTCGCCATGCAATTTAATAATAAAACAGGTTTGAGTCGCTAGACAGGGATACATTGTTCACGTTAATTCATTTTAAAAGTTGATCATCTAATACTGCTATGCACATGACAGATATTCAACAACTGTTGATATCACCAAGTGAAGGAAATTAAACTCTATATTTCTACTGGTGCTATATTTATTTATTTTGGCCAAAAATTATAATCCCTCCTTAACACTAAATAAAAAAAATAATTTAGGAGGTCCAAAACACAACAAATAAGACAGGGCAAAAACAAGGGGGCAATAGGAGAGAGTGCTAGGAGTTCTAAGCTTTGGTTATGTTTCAGTAACATTCAAAGTCCAGAATCCGCTGTTCTCACCTAGTTGCGGATATGAATACTGGAGCGGTCTATCTCTTGATATGTAATTAAATGAAATTCATAACTATTGATGATACTTCCTAAATCAAAACAAATAACGAATAACATATATATTTTATAACATTACCTAGGGCATGGTTGCTTATAATTACGAATAATATTTTGACTGGTTTCAATAGGTATTTATTTATCCATAATATAATAATATGACAAATATAAATATATGACAATATTGAAGAAGCAAAGAATTAGAGATATTTAATAGAATATATAAACAAAAAATTAGAGGAATCCTCGCATGTTTAAAATATTACCTAAATGGATCAAGAATCGCCGTTACCCTATAAAAATGACAAGAAGTAAATAGGCGTTGACACGAACCAAAAGGTTCTTTAAAAAAATTAAGTTATACAATACTCAAAAGAGATTAAAAATTTAATAATAACTTCCTAAGTTAATCTGAACTGTATGTTTCCTTAATAATCGAGACATTTACCAAACCCGCAATGTATTAAAAGAAACCCCAAGATTAAGTAATATAAACAATATCCATAACAGATCATCAATATTAAGTTCTGACATAGTTAAAGAAAAAACTTAAGTCCCCAAGTAAATATTACATTCAATGCCCATAAGGCTGAAAATCACAATGTTTAACAGATTTAGTTCCCTTATATCGATACTATCATGATAATCGATCCAACTCATTTACATCACGAACTAACCAAAAGGTCGATCTTTAACAAAGACAATATCGATCATGCAAAAAAAAATTCTTAAAGTAAAAAAAAAGTAATTTTTTGTTATCTTGAAGTTTTATAAATTATATTGCCGAAAAAGGAATTTAGAATAATAAAGTTTACATGATTGAAAATCGAGAAATAATAAATTAGGCCGAAAAGTGAATTTTGATCTCACATTATGAATGAAGCTAGAGCTCCTCCTGTTCTTAATTTGTCCAAGCCCAATAGTGATCATACATAGCGCACACACCACTATATATACGATACGACCCAGAAGACGGAGCGACGGAAGAAAAGGGGAGGGGTGGACATCTGGGATATTCGGGAAAGATCATGCGCATGAAAGTACTGTTCTGGAACCATCGGAACTGTTCCAGTGTGTTCCGTAATTAAGGGGCGAGCAGCACCTCTTCAGCACCGAAGTTTCTAGTCTCTATGTTCTTTGGCCTGTCAGTATCAACAATCGAGGCTCAGTATTGAGTTTAACATGTGTCCGGGTGGTTGTGGTCAGCCGCGCTGTTTATTAGTGTTCCCATTTGATGCGGCCGGCAGTACGGTGGGGTAAGTTTCATCACTTTTATGTTGACTCTTTTAGCTAAATGCTACAATTATTTTGTTTAAAAACTGCAAAAACATTGATATTTTCTCGCGTTTCCTACACTCTTGAACAAATGGAATTTCAAAATTGAAGCCCAGGAAACGGTAGCGCTTAAAATGTATACAACCAAAATAGAACATTCTCTACGATGTGGTTAGGTTGACATTTGGTAGCCACGTAAAATATCATAATAAAAGATAACCAAATAAGTCTTAAAATTTCAAATTGGAATTGTGGAAGCTAAGGAGGGTTTGGAAATGAGAGTAAATTGCCATCTTTCCAAAGGAAAGATAATTTTATGCATGAAAGAAAATTTAAATTTGCCAATTTGATAAAAGGACCATCTAACATAAACATAAAATTTAAAATGTTTGGAATTCGAAAATTTACTGCTGGGAAATGGGAGGGGCCTCTAAAATTTCCTTAGATATAAAAACTCGATATGTTTCAAATGCGGATTTAATTTATACTAATTAAACCTCCTTCATCTTTTATACAATAGCGTAATTAGTACTACATTAGCGTATAGCTCGAACGAATATTAAGGCACGGTGTTAGCAAAACTAACAAAATAGAAATTGTTATTGATGTTGACAGCAAAACAAAATCTACTTTCTAAAAGGATCTTTTTATAAAAATTGTATTGTAGTTAAACATTTGGAACACTAAATTTGTAAAGGCAAAGTAAAATAAATGGTACAGCGCACCGCACAGACTTTCTCTCTCTTTCTATAAACTCGTAAGATTTCTGAACGGAATAATGTACATTGTATCATTACTACTCCACATAAGAACACGATAAAATAATATACAATGATAGATAATCAATGAGAAAAGAGGCGCATCTTTGTCCACCTAAGAGCATTTCAAACAGTTTAATGTCTTCCACAAGGGTCAACACTTCGTATTAAAATTTCGATTTCTGGTTAAAATTTTAACATTTTATTAGGTGTTGCAGATCTTCAAGTTATTGCATTGATATTTAATTATTCATTTATACATTTTGACCAATAAACAATGTAAATATTGACTATTGAGTCTAAAATGGAGATAGATCATTGCTATGTAAACATTTCTCCTAAGAATTTTAAGGAAAAATTACAGACTTTTTTTAGATACTTTCTTATATTTAAATATTCTATGGCATTGGAGAATTATTGCGTTAAGACTTAAGTAGTATATCTTTACAAATAAAGCTCAAAAAATTGTATTAATATATTTGCAAATATCTCAGAAACTGTTGCTTTTATAAAAATATATGTCAAATAAAAGTTTTTTATTTCTAATAGTCCTACAATGTTAAAATGATAAGTTGTTTAGTTTTTCAAATAGTTGTGGAGATACGGAAATTAACGCTTCTGTAAAGTACCCTAAAAATCATTTTCATAGGAAAATGAAAATAGTCAGTTTATTTATAATCTTAATCAACGCCTAGATCCGAATTTTAATCAAAATCGTTTGAGCAGATTTTGAGAAAACCAATTTTTTCTCTTTTCGCCCTTCAGTAAACTACCCTTAATTTCAAGTTTTTATAAACACACAGACAAACGGCATTGCAAAGACTATTTTTTAGGGTTCGGGGGGTCATGAGACGTCGACATCCATCAACATTTCAGGTTAGTTTTTTTTTTACGGTTGCATTATTTAAACTTTAATGTCTAAAAAAGTTAAAACCTTCATATAATTGCGTATAGATTGAAAGTTATTGATTTTATAAAAATATGTTTCGGATAAAATATTTGTATTATAAATAAATATACATATTTGTAATGCTAATTAATTTCATAACTCAAATAGTTTCGGAGCTATTATAAAAAATGTTAATTTACGCATCAGACCGGAGCCCTTAAAGCCATTTTGCCGAAATATTGAGAGTAGCCAATTTGTTTAAAATATTTATTAATGTTTATAAATGAAATTTAATCAAAATCGTTAGAGCCGATTTTGAGAAAATCAACTTTTTCTCTTTTTTCCCTTCAGTAAACTACCCTTAATTTTAGGGGTAGATATCCAATTCCCAAAACCCCTCGGGGCAACCCTATGAAAACCCTAGATATCAAGTTTCAGCTCAATCGGTAGAATAGTTTATGCCCTAGTTAGAGGTACAGACAGACATACAGCCAGACGGAAATTCAAAAACCACTTTTTCGGATTCAGGGAGTCATGAAACGTCAAGATTCATCAAAATCTCGAGTTCGATTTTTTTTACGATCACCATACTCTCTCTACCTTTAAGATAGAGAGAAAGTAAAAGTTAAAAGTACTAAAATTAAATCAACTCACAAAATAAAGTCTATCATAAAGTGGATTTACAAATATATAACTATTATCGCATATCTAGGAGTGACATAACAATTATTAAAATAAATCAATTCAGGTGACATTACTTGGATAATAATGATGTTTCACATTAATATGGTTCTGTAAAAGAGTCGATTATTTATGTTCGTTGGTGAAATGTGATGCTCTTTTTACTTTCTCTCTATCTTACAGGTAGAGAAAGTATGGTGATCGTCAAAAAAATCGAATTCGAGATTTTGATGAATCTTGACGTTTCATGACTCCCTGAATCCGAAAAAATGGTTTTTGAATTTCCGTCTGTCTGTCTGTATGTCTGTCTGTCTGTCTGTCTGTCTGTACCTCCAACTAGAGCCTAAACTATTCTACCGATTGACTCTAAAACTTGATATCTTGGATTTTCATAGGGATGCCCCGAGGGATTTTTGGAATTGGATATCTACCCCTAAAATTAGGGGTAGTTTACTAAAGGGAAAAAAGAGAAAAAGTCGATTTTCTCAAAATCGGCTCAAACGATTTTGATTAAATTTCATTTATGAACAATAATAAATATTTCAAACAAAATGGCTACTCTCAATATTTCAGCAAAATGGTTTTAAAGGCTCCAGTCTGACGCGTAAATTAAGATTTTTTATAATATCTCCGAAACTATTTGAGATATGTAATTACTTAGCATTACAAATATGTATATATATTTATAATAGAAATATTTTATCCGAAACATATTTTTATAAAATCAATCACTTTCAATCTATACGCAATTATATGAATTTTTTTAACTTTTTGGACATTAAAGTTTAAGTATTGCGACCGTAAAAAAAACTAACCTGAAATGTTGATGGATGTCGACGTCACATGAACCCTTCCCCCCCCCCTCCAACCCTAAAAAATAGTCTTTGCAATGCCGTCTGTCTGTGTGTCTATAAAATCTTAAAATTAAGGGTAGTTTACTGAAGGGTGAAAAGCTAAAAATTGGTTTTCTCAAAATCTGCTCAAACGATTTTGATTAAAATTCGTATCTAAGCGTTGATTAAGATTATAAATAAACTGGCTATTTTCATTTTCCTATGAAAATGATTTTTAGGGTACTTTACAGAAGCGTTAATTTCCGTATCTCCACAACTATTTGAGAAACTAAACAACATATCATTGCAAAATTGTAGGACTATTAGAAATAAAATCTTTTATTTGACATATATTTTTATAAAAGCAACAGTTTCTGAGATATTTGCAAATATATTAATACAATTTTGTGAGCTTTAGTTGTAAACATATACTACTTAAGTCTTAACGCAATAATTCTCCAATGCTATAGAGTAATTAAGTATAAGTAAGTATCTAAAAAAGTATGTTATTTTTCCTTAGAGCTCTTAAGAGAAATGTTTGCACAGCAATGATCTATCTCCATTTTAGACTCAATAGTCAATATTTACATTTTTTATTGGTCAAAATGTATAAATGAATAATTAAATATCAATGCGATGACTTGAAGATCTGCAACACCTTATAAAATGTTAAAATTTTTAACCAAAAATCGAAATTTTATTACGAAGGGTTGACCCTTGTTGAAGACATTAAACTGTTTGAAATGCTCTTAGGTGGATAAAGATGCGCCTCTTTTCTCATTGATTATCTATCATTGTATATTATTTTATGCGTGTTCTTGTGTGGAGTGGTAATGATACAATGTACATTATTCCGTTCAGAAATCTTACGAGTTTATAGAAAGAGAGAGAAAGTCTGTGCGGTGCGCCGTACCATTTATTTTCATATACTTTGTATTGTCAACAATTTTACTTTCTTTACTAAACTATTTTAATGTGATATAAATATTTATTTTTTTAAGAAAATCTAGAATTATTAATTATATCAAAATATTGTTTTATTATAGTAAAATAATCTTCTAATGAAAGAGTTTTCACTGTAACATTTTTAAATATTTATTTCTATTCCCCTTTACAAAAATTAAGAGATATTTAATTTTCCATACAGACACGAGAATGTGTTGGACAAGTGTAATTGGACAAAACGCTGTGAGCTTTTTGTTGTGTAATCCTAACACGCGTTCAGGGAGATAAGCTTCATTTTCAGACTTGATTTTATTATAAACTGATTTAAAACTGATTTGTTAACTTTCATTGCACATTAATATATAATAATAATACTGATACTTAGTACTGCGTATACTACCCGTTCGAGTTATACGCTAATGGGCTAGGATTTGAGAAAGTTAGATATAGATGACGTGAACCCGCATTTGCGTGGAGGGAGAGTGGAAAACCATTTATAGAACCCAGTTCAACCAAGCGAGATTCGAACCTCGATCTCTCCGTCCTCGGCAGTCTAACTCAACACTAAACTAGTGTGTTAGCTAACTATGCCACCGAGGCGGGTATCAGTATAAAATAATGTTGAATATAATCATTTCAGTGTTTAAAATAAGGGGGTATTTCCGATACCAAATATATACTTAGAAAACTCTTTTCATTGTATTTTACATGCTTTTAACTTTTTTTTTAGTTTATAAAGTAGCATATCCCTTGTATATCTTGTTTGTTTTAATTTGACAACAAAATGTAAAAATAAATACAACCTTTCCAACATAAGTATTTAATTTTAATTACTGATATATTTTGTGCGCCGTGTCTTACTTCCCATTACAGCTATCCGCGTATTTACTCCAATGGATAAGGAATGAAGAAGGTTAACATTTTTGGGAAATGTGCCCGTATTTGCGTTGAAGGAGAATTATAAGCATATTAGGAAAAAAAACCTCTCAGTACACCCGATCGGTATTCGAACACTGATATTCCAGTTATTTGCAGTCCACTCTAACGAAGAAGTGAATCCTAAGGAATTGTGACCGCAGAAGCTGGTCACATAATATTTAATAATTCATTTTCAAGGGTATTTTCAAGTGTCACGTTTAAATATTGTATATTTGGGTACAACCATCTACATTGTTTGAAAAGTTTTGGTCAATGAAAGGGGGTGAGGTAGGGTAATGCCGGGATCACGATCAACTTAACGTTAACTTAAAGTTAACTTAACGTAACTTAACGTAAAGGACCTCCTCGTGTGTTTAAATGGAGGCGATCACGATGCAGTTAACTTAACGTAAGATATGTCCTGGGAGGTATTTTACTTTAAGTGAACGTTACTGGAAGGGTATCACGTGATCTAACCAGCCAATCATTAAGCGAGTGACGTCAACAGGGCTATTTAGTAACTCATTTGTAGGTATTATGACCAATGTTTACTCTTTAGCGTAAGTGCTAGTGATCAGACATTGAAACAAAATAATTAAACTAAAATAGGAAAGATAAATCTATCAAAAAGTTTTTTAATAGCTATTTATTATATCGATTGAAAACTGTAAACATTCATAGATCATCACTTTACAAAAAGTACAAATCACAGATCATACTCGAGAATGAAGATGTTTGGCTCGAGTTGTTACGTTAAGTTACGTGAATCGTGATCATACATACGTTAAGTTAACTTTAAGTTAACGTTACGTTAAGTTAACGTTAAGTTGATCGTGATCCTGGCATAAGATATTACCGCTACCTGGACTATTGTACTTGGAGAGACGGCAGCTCTCAGCTCTCAGTTTGTCTTTCTCACGAGGAACATTTTACAAGTGAGTTGTTTCAAAGAATTCTCACTTGGAAGCGCTGTTATCACTGGATATTTCAAGTTCTACCTGACTCGAGGAGCGCAACAAATCTCTGCGCCTCTAATTTGCGATGAAGGAATTAAAAATTTCCTAAAATATTGGTTATAATCTGTGTTTTTCCTGAAATAATAATTTTGGTAGAATTTTTTTTAGCTTATTAATTTTTATTTTATTTTTTCAATACAAAATACATAAAAAAGATGGAATACAAAATAAACTTTAGGTGGGGGTGAAGGATAGTGTTTAAGGGCTAAGAATATAAAATAAACTAAACAAATCAAACAAAAGTTAAATATATCTAATATTTTAAGTACACTCATGCCAAAAAGTTGTCAAACATTGTGTTACATGAACAAGATTTAAACTCGGAGCAGTAATAAGAAATTACTTTTTTTGTTTCATGTGAATGAGAAGATATTTAAATATATTATTAATTGACTGTATTATACAGCATTCTATTTTCACGTTTTTCTCATTTATTTTGGACTCCCCCTTAAAGAAGAAGAGGATAAAATCAACCCCTGCGAGATATTTGACAAAACATCACATTGCCACTTACTGTTTGAATGTTTTTCACACTCACATGACCATTTATTGTGTTTTATTTTATTGATAGCTGCACAGTGTATACTTGTCAATGTTAGAACATTCCTTCATGTGTCTGTGAATACTGTAGCTATACTGATGTCAACATTGGCTTACGTTGGTTTTAGAATAGTCTAATTGTAAGCCAGGCGACACGTTTGTAATAGGTTATACTGAATTCCCGATGGCAGGGATATCGGGGTTTGAGTCCTGGTTGGATGTACTGAGGTTTTATTTTCCTAAATGGTTTCCCATTCTACCTCCACGCAAATGCAAGCACTCTTCCTATAAATTCCTACTACATTAGTGTTTATTGCGTACAACCTGAACGGGTAGTGACAGGCGGCGGGGAAAAAAATGAGATCATATTTTAAAATGTATGTTTGGATCTACACTTATAAATGATTATTTAAACCACCCTTAATTAAATTTTAAGCTAATAAATAAAAATCCTTTTTGTTTTATTATTCTCATACTGTTTGTGTTGTTCTACCTAATTTTCAGTGGTAGTTTACGTTCAACACCAAAGTTATTAACGACTTATTCTAAGGGGTAGAATTGGGGGGTAGCTCAGAAAAATGCAGAAAGGGTAGGAAAACCTTAGTGATAACTGATAAATCACTTGTTGAGTACACCGAGTGCTCCCAGAAGACATAATATGAACCTCATTACATCTGTCACCGGTAATACTGTACCTTAATGTTTAAACCAGACGCTTTATACTATGTAACCACTGGGACAGCTATTGTGTGTTATCATAGATTGTCTTGTAAGTTTTGTGTTGTGCTTACTTAGTTAATATTAACTATCTCCCCTCCCCCTCATTATCAATTCAATTGTCTCTTAACACACTAAATTGATGACATATATATATATATATTCAGCACTTTTGCGTTGTTTGTTTATTTTTTAATTTTTAGCTTCACATAAAATATTCTGCTTATCTGTGTTGTATCTACAAATAATTGCAGTCAACACAATACACTTAATGAAATTGAGATTTCAAATATATATTTGCAATGATCAATTCACGCACATTAATTAAAAAAAAAGAGTACCGTTATATAGACCAAAAAAATTAGAAATAAGGAAATGGCGTACTACAAAATGAGATAAAATAAAACTGTCTGGGTGTTAAAGGAAAAGTTGTTACACATGATTAAAAATTATGTGATTTTATCACATTTAAATTTATTATGAATTTAAAAATTATATATTTTTATCTGACATAATATAAATATGTCATTGTGTAGGCCTAAACTTCATATGTCTGTCGAGCTAAAGACTACTAAATTTCAGGCTCATACATTGACTAGTTTAAATTAACTGGTACGTAAAAACCATAAAATAGCAAGTTTGGTAACTTATCTCTAGTGAACTAAAATGATTTGAAATCATTGAATGACTATTTATAATGTATATACTTGTTAAAATACTGCAAGAAATTTGTATTGGCTTATGGCCTTAAATATGACAAACCTCGCCATCCAGTAACATCACGACAAAATCATAACAGACATTTCCAAAAACAGCATTCACACAATTTTAATAAATGGTCTAAATTCATTTGGCCTAAAGTCGTTTGGTCTGAAATCATTTGGCCTACACTTTAGACCAAATGACTGCTACCCCATCTGGGTCAGGTGTACAAAGGGGGGTTTATCCAAAATGATTTTCCACTCTCCCTCCACGCAAATGCGGGTAAGATTCCTATTTATGTTACCTTATAAATCACTAAAAGCATTAGCATAATTAACACACAAGAATATAACCTGAACGGCTAGTAAGACGTGGTGCTAAAAAAATTTTTTTCTTTGGATTTTAAGTATGCTAATATTTTCTTGGTTTTTATCTTCTTCTTTTTTGTCATTTTTGAATAATTTCCAGGCACTTATTTTAAATTAGTCTATTTTTAAATGCTATCGATATCTTATGATTGCATGGATATTCACACAAACATTTTTAAACAAACATTTGTCGGAATGAGAAGATAATGTTTAAAATTAACTTTGTATCCTCTTTGTTTGTCATGTTTGTAAAATCCTCATTACCGATAGACGCTGCAGTTAAGCGAAGAAGAGTTGCGTTGGGATGTTTTTTAAATCAATTATATATTTAGCAGAATGCAAAGCTTAGCTGTCAAAGGACTTTCATTGAATAGTTTCCATTTGTAAAGTGCATGTTTGATTTAATCGTGTGCACTCGTTTCCACTTTATGTTTACATTCTTAGCATTTTTGGTTTTTAGATTTGTTACCATTTTTTAGAATTTTAGGGCATTCTATAGGTAGGCCTGCATTTTTATGGTCATCTAGGTCTGGGCCCCATTAACAAACTTTGAAATAAATCATTTTCATTGTCAAGGAGTTTCTTGGTCTTCTTAGCAAGATTTGGAATAGATGATATTTCCTGCCAACCGCTCTTTTTGGTCGAAGCTACTACTTACTACATGCAAACTAAAGGAGGGTGGAGAACCTAGTTCCATAGAGAAAGGGATAACACCAGAGAGGACGAAGGATAGGGCAAAACTCAGTCTAGTTTTGAACAATGGAAGATGTGGTTCTGTCTATTCACCACAGCGGAGCGCTGACAAACGTACTTTCAATTTTGGACTCGTGTTTTCGCGCCACTTAAAGAGTAGGTTTTCTTAGAAGAGCTGGCAACGTTGTAAATGAGCCATCACCATTGTTAAAACATAGTAGACCTGTCCCAAAAGAAGAGTTGCAAGGGCGAGAAAGAAGTGCTCACATGTCACCTGTCCCTCGCTCCTCGACCCCCCAAACTGACCAGGATCACTGAGCCGCCACAGCACACAGCACCAATACCAATAATTGTTAGAGAGAACATTTCTACATCTGTTATGTAAAGGATGAATTTTAGTTTGGAGAAAAAAAAACTAGTAAAGGACAATACAAGTGTGCTTTTAAAAAGCTATGAAAACGCACGTTATAACAGTGGAAACCATTTTTCAATGTTTACTTTTCCAGTTTGTGATAAAGAGAGACAAAAAGTTTTTACTTATTTTCTTATTGTTTAGTAAATATAAAAAAACAACAAGACCTTACCTTACTAGTTTGATAGCATTTATTATATTTAAAAATAGCAAATTTTGTTAATTTACTCCTTTAATTTGTCTGATCTTTATTACTCTTGAAATGTTCTGAATACATGTGTATTTATTTATTTAATGGCTTGGTATCCATAAATATTCACAAAAAAAAAAGTGTATCTTGTTAAAACTATGAGATATTTACAGATTAATATAATGGGGTAATCACTAGAAACCTAAGGCCTTTGGAAATGTATTCGCACTTTCTTGGAGAAGATGGAAGACCATTATGGAAAAGCCATCCCTAGTGTTCATGGATCTAATTCATCTCATAGCTTCCGTCACTGGCCATTAATTAAATTAGATTCTTACTGCCTTACTGGGTGTGACCCTAAGTGAGGGGAACATAATGTATCAGTGCATGCTAGTTTAGTGTAATTATTGTGAAATTAATATATATTTCTAGATTCTATTCTCCATCATACTTTACAGTTTCATTGATATAGTGTTCCTTTTTTATACCATAGCTACAATACAACAATCTAAAAACGATTATTCACGGTTCCACTCCCAATCACAATATTATGGTCCTTCAAATTTCAACTAACTGCAACAGGTATGGCCACAGCTTATGAAGGCATTTAATGCAAAAGTGTTTATAGAAGAAAGCCTTTATAGCCTCCAGAGGCTCACCTTATATAGCCAATATTTTATTTAGTGCCTCCTATCATCCACATTTAAATTCTGAATTTGTTAGTGAATTAACATAACATAACATAACATACAGTTGATTTGATTGTCTATTAGAAATTCCTGATTTATTTTATTTTTAGTGATTTTAATTAAAGAGAATATTTGATCAATTAAATTATTCTTATTTAGAATTTAAAAAAATAAATGGTACGGCGCACCGCACAGACTTTTTCTCTCTTTCTATAAACTCGTAAGATTTCTGAACGGAATAATGTACATTGTATCATCACCACTCCACATAAGAACACGCATAAAATAATATACAATGATATATAATCAATGAGAAAAGAGGCGCATCTTTGTCCACCTAAGAGCATTTCAAAGAGTTTAATGTCTTCCACAAGAGTCAACACTTCGTATTAAAATTTCTATTTCTGGTTAAAATTTTAACATTTTATAAGGTGTTGCAGATCTTCAAGTCATCGCATTGATATTTAATTATTCATTTATACATTTTGACCAATAAATATGTAAATATTGACTATTGAGTCTAAAATGGAGAGAGATCATTGCTATGCAAACATTTCTCCTAAGAATTTTAAGGAAAAATTACAGACTTTTTTAGATACTTTTTTTATTTAATTACTCTATGGCATTGGAGAATTGTTGCGTTAAGACTTAAGTAGTATATGTTTACAACTAAAGCTCACAAAATTGTATTAATATATTTGCAAATATCTCAGAAACTGTTGCTTTTATAAAAATATATGTCAAATAAAAGTTTTTTATTTCTAATAGTCCTACAATGTTGCAATGATAAGTTGTTTAGTTTCTCAAATAGTTGTGGAGATACGGAAATTAACGCTTCTGTAAAGTAACCTAAAAATCATTTTCTTAGGAAAATGAAAATAGCCAGTTTATTTATAATCTTAATCAACGCCTAGATACGAATTTTAATCAAAATCGTTTGAGCAGATTTTGAGAAAACCAATTTTTTCTCTTTTCGCCCTTCAGTAAACTACCCTTAATTTTAAGTTTTTATAGACACACAGACAGACGGCGTTGCAAAGACTATTTTTTAGGGTTCGGGGGGTCATGAGACGTCGACATCCATCAACATTTCAGGTTAGTTTTTTTTTACGGTCGCAATACTTAAACTTTAATGTCCAAAAAGTTAAAAAATTCATATAATTGCGTATAGATTGAAAGTTATTGATTTTATAAAAATAAGTTTCGGATAAAATATCTGTATGGTAAATATATATACATATTTGTAATGCTAAGTAATTTCATATCTCAAATAGTTTCGGAGCTATTATAAAAAATGTTAATTAACGCGTCAGACCGGAGCCCTTAAAGCCATTTTTCCGAAATATTGAGGGTAGCCAATTTGTTTGGAATATTTATTAATGTTTATAAATGAAATTTAATCAAAATCGTTAGAGCCTGTTTTGAGAAAATTGACTTTTTCTCTTTTTTCTCCTTCAGTAAACTACCCTTAATTTTAAGTTTTAATAGACACACAGACAGACGGCATTGCAAATACTATTTTTTAGGGTTCGGGGGGTCATGAGACGTCAAAATCCATCAACATTTCAGGTTAGTTTTTTCTACGATCGCAATACTTAAGCTTTAATATCCAAAAAGCTAAAAATATATATATAATTGCGTATAGATTGAAAATTATTGATTTTATAAAAATATGTTTCGTATAAAATATTTTTATTATAAATATATATACATATTTGTAATGCTAGGTAATTTCATATCTCAAATAGTTTCGGAGATATTATAAAAAAATGTTAATTTACGCATCAAACCGGAGTCCTTAAAGCCATTTTTCCAAAATATTGAGGGTAGCCATTTTGTTTGGAATATTTATTAATGTTCACAAATGAAATTTAATCAAAATCGTTAGAGCTGATTTTGAGAAAATCGACTTTTTCTCTTTTTTCCCTTCAGTAAACTACCCTTAATTTTAGGGGTAGATACCCAATTCCAAAAATTCCTCGGGTGAACCCTATGAAAACCCTATATATCAAGTTTCAGCTCAATCTGTAAAATAGTTTAGGCTCTAGTTGGAGGTACAGACAGACAGACAGACAGACGGAAATTCAAAAAACCACTTTTTCGGATTCAGGGAGTCATGAAACGTCAAAATTCATCAAAATCTCGAGTTCGATTTTTTTGACGATCACCATACTTTCTCTACCTGTAAGATAGTGAGAAAGTAAAAGTATGTTATTTTTCTTTAAAGCTCTTAGGAGAAATGTTTGCACAGCAATGATCTATCTCCGTTTTAGACTCAATAGTCAATATTTACATTTTTTATTGGTCAAAATGTATAAATGAATAATTTAATATCAATGCGATGACTTGAAGATCTGCAACACCTTATAAAATGTTAAAATTTTAACCAGAAATCGAAATTTTAATACGAAGTGTTGACCCTTGTGGAAGACATTAAACTCTTTGAAATGCTCTTAGGTGGACAAAGATGCGCTTCTTTTCTCATTGATTATATATCATTGTATATTATTTTATGCGTATTCTTATGTGGAGTGGTGATGATACAATGTACATTATTCCGTTCAGAAATCTTACGAGTTTATAGAAAGAGAGAGAAAGTCTGTGCGGTGCGCCGTACCATTTATTTGTCAAGGATATGGTGTTTATTTTAATTCAATCTTTAATTTGGGAAATTGATTTTTTTTAACTCTCGACCTATTAGAGGTACAAATAATTAAATGATGAACTATTTGTCATGAACTATTTAAATTATAAACTTGTTCACGTTATTGAATATTTAATTCTACTGCTTTAAAATTGGGTGCATTAACAATCTAGGATATATTAATATTAGTTATCATGAAAATTATTCTTATTTTAACTAATTAAGTTTCATGTATATTAAAGCTTAGTACAAAATTAAAGACATTTGATTGTTTCGTTGAAAATGTTGTGAAATAATATATTGAAATATTATTTTCTAATGGTGTTTTAAAAATGTTCATTCCTCATGATTGGTTTGGAGAAATAAACCAAACGAATAATAAAGCAAGAATTTTTCTTAACAACATAAGAAAATATTAACTAAAATCTACCTCGCCAAATACAACATTTTCAACGAAAGAGTCATGAAATGTCTGTAACTTTATACTAATCTTTAATTAACCTATTTTATATCATACATAACAGATTTAAATTATTTATTACTGATATTATTTTAATATATTAAACAAATTTGTTGGGTATAGTTTATAAAAAAATACTAATAATAGTATTAGTTCCAATTCTTATCAAAATAATAAAGTTGTCAAAATGTATCATTTATAATTACTATAATTAATAAAGAAATGTTTTACCTTAAATTGAATTTCATATGAAAATAGTGTATACATTATAATGTTTACCCTTTTTACAACTATCATTTTTAATTGAACTACATATGTATTACTTTGTGTAAATATTGTATTTATTCGTTTTATTTATTTAAGTGGCAGTATTTCTATTATAATGCTCCAACATGAACATGATTAAGTTTAAGTAGCTATTTTTTGCCTTAAGGTGGGGGTGTAGGAGACATGAAAAAAGGTAATTTTTTTGCAGTTTTTATAGCTAAACTTTTCTTGGTCGAAATAAATAAAATATTGCTTTGATAGAAACATAGGGTTTAATTTTCTCCACATGTTGATGTTGATAGTTCTCGAACATCTGTCAATGGTGCCCTGGAATTTAATGAAAACTTTTCTCTTCATAAAAAATGTTTTTTAGATCATCTGTAGCCGTTATGTTCATGACAGATATTCAACAATATTAACATCACCGTGTGAAGAAAATCTTTCAACTCTTTGTTTCTATTGAAGCAATATGCTATTTATTTAGGCCAAGAAAAGTTTTGATATAACCACTCAACACCAAACTTTTTTAACGTCCCTTAAATCCCCACTTTAAAAGTAGTATTTGTTTTAGCTAGTTAGTTAGTTACCAAAATGTTGTAATAGTAGAGCTTTTGTGTTTTAATGTTCCAACTTATATTAACATAATCCAAGAAACTATATCTTATGTATCTTTTATTAAGCTATTTATGTTTCAAGATAAAAAGAGAAATGTGACGACTGTTTCTGTTTGTTTCTTCGTAATATTTGGACAAATTGTTATATTTCAACTAAAATCGAAATAAACATAGGCACCCAAGAGGAAAAAAATATTTTGATTTTCGATCTAACTTTAGTCTATTATTTTTGGGACAAAGATGTCCAGAGTAAAAAAACACACTATTTTAGTAACGTATGGCGCTATAAATCTAACCACCATTCGATAAAGTAAATATATTTAAATGTGTCCAAAATATTTTAAAATATGAAATACCATTGTACCCGCCGGTACTCCAACATTCGAGCCCTGACCTCTTTGATCAAAGCCAGGCCCAAGACATGCAACTAACTCTGCTAGTTTGGGATGGTTTGCTTAAAACTGTAAATACAATAAGCTAGGACTCGTACCCCCTTCCCCTCCTATAGCAAGTGGTCGTGCTTGTGCCTGCGTTTATTATCCAAGTGTCTGTTGTAATTCTATTGTGAATGCCAACCCCCCCCCCCCCCCTCAAACTTTCAAAACCACTACGGGCATAGAGAAAGGAATACCACTAGAGGGAACGAGGGATAGGGAAAAACTCAGTCCAGTTTAGAACAATGGAAACTGTAGTTCTGTCGATTGACCGCAGAGGAGCGCTGACAAACGTACTTTCAATTTTGAACTCATGTTTTCGCGCCACGAAACCATTCATTATTAGATGTAGGTTCCCAAGTAAAGATTAGGTTTTCCTAGAGGAACTGGCAACGTTGTAAATGACCCATCACTATTGTTAAAAGATAGTAAACCTGTCCCAAAAGGAAAGTTGTAAGGGAGAGTAAGAAGTGCTCACAATGTCACCCATTAAGGGGGCCGCCTTGGTACGTGAGAAAGTATCATTCGTGTTAGACCTCATGTCTTAAAATGAAAATGCTCTGTGCTGTTATCTTGAACTACAGCGTCTGTCTCTCTCTAATCTTATCCTCTTCACACTTACCCTGCCACCCCATGTCAGAAGAAGAGAAGCAAAGAAATGGAAAACTATTTCAAGGTCAAGAGGAATAATGCGCGTGGCTGATCGCCTCGCCACTCACTACACAGTCCAGCTGTCCGTCTGTGTTTATCTTGTGATATTTTGCTAACTTGAGATTCTCGTGAAGGGTGCACAAACAAGCACAATCCTCTATTGATGGTTTAACTTGTCTTGAAACCTTATAATACGAACGGGTAGTAGGACGCGATGCTAAAAAAAAAATTGTCTTGAAGAACACACACTTTTATACATGTCACTTTTTTTTTAGGAAAATGTGAATATTAACTATACAATAATTAATCACGTGTAGACTAAATTTCTATCTTACCCTTACTTAGTTGATAGCAGGGCGTCGGAACCGAGGAGTATAAGGAGCTCTAACACACGGCCCTATACCCCCAACCCGTCTTAGATTTATTCTACCTGTGTAAATACTTATAAATATGGAAGATGTAAAAAAAAAAAAAAGCCTTCAACTAGCTTCTAAAAGCATTCACTTTTTTTTTTTAATCGGGAATAATCCTCCCCCCTTCCGACCTCATCGTTGTTAATCAAACCAAGAGGTTTTTCCTTTTAGAACTGCGTCTTACAACCCGTTCGGATTACACGCTTATGTAATAATTACTCTAATGGGTGACCATGCGGCCACCGAAGCGGGTCAAATTAGTTAACTTTTACTGTCAACTAAAATGAGATAGACTACACATTGTTATATCACCTACACTGTTTACGCCTACACAAAGCTAGAGTTTACATAAATAATAGGTTAAATGGTCATGTGTAACCTATTATCAACAATTAATTCATTTTAATTTCAGGTGCCTATTCAGGCTATCAGTAATTTCCACTGATTATTCTAGCTGATAGGGGAAGAGGAAGGAAAGTTTTGATGAAATGTACCCGTATTTGTTTAGAGAGAGGGCTACGGATAAACTACCCTTAGTAAACCTGGCCGAGAATCAAACCCCGACCTCCTTGTCACTGGCAATCTTGTTTAGCTTGATCCTTACGTTTTAAATAATTAAATCAAGTAAGAACTTATTAAAAACAATAAGAAATAAACAATATTATTAATGTTGAAACACATTGACTGTTTCATATAATACACACACACACACACACACACGCACACACACACACACACACACACACAGAGTGGCGGATCCAGAAAAAAATGACAGGGGGGCACCATGATAATTTATTATTATTATTATTATTATTATTATTATTATTATTATTATTATTATTATTATTATTATTATTATTATATTGCTACCTTACATCCTTTTAAAAATCTCGTATCTGTATGTGAAAATTAATATTTAAACAAGATTTACAAAGCTATGTTGGATAAAAGCCTTTTGAGTCCAATGATAAATGCTGATAAATAATTATTTATCTTTAAGAGTTTGATTTAAGTTTTCGAGTGTGTTTTCTATCAACCATGTTTAGAACCTCTTCAGGATATATTTCAATACTTTTATTTAGACTAGGCAATGAGCCTGGCCAAATTATAGAGTCTTCCCTGACCTATTGTTCTCTAGATTTATTTCCTCAAATTGCATATTACGAAGTGACGTAAATGTTTTTGGAGATCTCCTAGAAAATAATTGTTCAACGTCAATCCAAAATTTTATAGATAGTTTACATCCTTGAAAAAAAGAACGAGTTTAAAGTGGGATAGAGATTATTGTTAACTATACGTTGTGTGAAGTAGTACATTGTGCCCCCGAAGGCTTAGTTGTGCAAAAAAGATAATTTTAAGGGCAGATAGTGACAAAACAGTAACCGTAATGAGATTACAAAAGGAGGAGTTAGGGCAGTGATTCCTAACCAGGGTTCCGCGAGAATCTCCAACCTTTGTTTTTATTAATCTGACAATATTTTTTGGACAGTGTGGAGATATATAAATATAGCTCATGTACCCGAGGAAGATGAAGAGAATAGTGCCGATAGTAATATTAAAAGTGAGGTTGGTAAGAATAGTGATAACCCAAGTTCAAGTACCGAAGGACAGTAATTAGTAATAGTAAATAGAAATAGGCAATAAATAATCCTGA
This sequence comes from Timema podura, assembly GCA_033556935.1. Taxonomy (NCBI): domain Eukaryota; kingdom Metazoa; phylum Arthropoda; class Insecta; order Phasmatodea; family Timematidae; genus Timema; species Timema podura. The sequence goes on from JAVRXN010000003.1 coordinate 46,725,256, forward strand.
AATATTTTATTCAAAAGTATAAATTTATTATTATTATTATTATTATTATTATTATTATTATTATTATTATTATTATTATTATTATTATTATTACTCGTATTTAACAACCCTAATGATCTATATGTCTATTTTATAATTTACCCTTGTCGTACCTAATGTGCGTTTCCCCGAGATTTTATGAAATATTTTAAGAGTTCTTCTAAAGAAAAAAGGTTGGGAATCACTGGGTTAGGGTCGCTTTCCCACGCAGGAGGCCAAAATATTTATTAGTATTGGGTGCCATAGCAAGCTATTTAGCGTTCAACTTGGTTTATTTTAGGGAAGACTTCAATTTGATCTACAATATAAACGGATAATATAGATATATCGAGGTGAGTGCTCATAGAAATAAGAATATATAATAAGAGGGCGGGGAGAGGGGTGTTGGGTGAGGGGGGTAATGTGTTTTTTTAGAGACCAAAAACAATTATAATGTCGATGGCTTAGCGCACAATTATTGTATGTCCACTTTTATTAGTTTTGAGATATAAGGACTTGAATGTTTGTGAACCTGTTATTGATAACCATGATGGCATGACACACAATGATTGGTTTACAGATTTACAGTTTGTTTGGACATACTATGTTTGTACACAAGCTAGAGATGCCTCTGATGATTCAGAAAACACCACTACCTCAAAATCAGCAAAAAGTGGACATACAATGTTTGTGCACTAAGCCATCGATGTATTACTTCATCAACAAAGTGGGGGTAGTTAGAGATCTTTACTTTAGTTTACTATTGGTTAGAGAGTAAACAAGACAGTGTTACATTATTTGCCAAATTAAAAATATCGTAGTGAAGGATAACTCCAAATAGTTTCTGAAAGCATCCAATTTCCAAAAGTATGTCGGTGGAAGCACACTTCAAATATATTCTAGAGCAGGGGAGCACACAGCAATTATTCTAAAGGGGGATCCAAAGTATAGAAGTTACAAGTCAATAATCAATTAAATCCAATATTACTAAACAAAATACTTAACGCTATACAGACTAGACAGCGTTAAATCCAGTTGGGCATGTTCCACACTCAGGCATGGATTCAAGGGGTGGGACTAAGGAGCTATAATCCCCCCTTTTTGAGATATTTTTCAAAAATTAAATTGACGGATTGAAGGGTGCTGTGCTCCTCTGCAGACATACGTCCAATGTGTTCGAACAACACATGTTTCACCCCGTTTACTCCGAACCCTGGCTTTCCCGCACACTACCCTCCTATCTCACCACTCCTTTGTGTAGTAAAGAGCGTGTTATTTACTATTGACTTATTTTCATATTTTAACTAAAATACAGTCACTTGAGTTAGGCATCTTTATTTTTAACAGTTCATTTTTATATTAATTTAAAAATTATACTCACAAACTAAATGTAAATTCTACAGTGAATATACCTAGAAATTAAAGCTGGCAATCAAATCGAAGGTAACATATATTTATAACCCATATAAGTTTAATCAGAAACAATTAGGTACAAAATATAATTAAAGGGCACCACTTTGAACCTTAGAATTACAAATTTTTCTCCAGGGGTGAAAAGCCCCAAGGGCACGGACCACCATTTTATTGGTTCCTAAAGGTGACCTGATGGTCTAGGGGTAAGGTGTCAGACTTCTGTGCTGAGGGTCCGGGGTTCAATCCTTGTACCCGGCACAGATTTATCTGATTCCCAAACCCTTCCTTCACCTCTGACAAGATGTGTATTAAACACAACTTGTGAATGTGTGGAATGCCAGGCCTCCACCGTGGTTTGGATCCCACGTTAAACTGTAGGTCCTCCATTTCATCTCACAATCACCCTACCATTACACATTAGCTAAGTGCGTATAACCCTAACGGGTAGTAAGACGCGGTGTTTATGATCTATTGGTTCCTAAAGGTATTTCTTTTGTGGTGTAGGCACGCCCCCCCTCCCCCCTCATGACATCATCATGGATGCACCACTGCTCACACTGTATCAAGACATTGGGTTATTTTCAACCACTGCTTTAAGGTGATTTAACATTGCTAAATCGTCCCTTTGTATTTAATATTTTATTTATCCTTCATGTTCTCCATGGGGGGCTGGGACCCACTGGACCTCCTTTGTGTGTACGCCCCTGTTCTAGAGGAATATTATTTTTAAAATCTTCTGGGAAAGGGTCACTCCAAATATATTCCAGATACAAATCATTTAAAAAAAATCCATCTGACAACTCCAAATTTATTCTAAAAGCATCCTATTTTCAAAAATGTCCAGGTGAGGATCATTTCAAATAGCATTTAAAGATTTACATTTTTTTTTAAATTAGAGAAGACCACTTTAAATAGTTTCTAGAGACATCTATTTTTATTTTTCAATTAAAGGCGAGGACCACTCCAGATGGCTTCTAGAAGCATTTAAGTCAAAAAAAAATTTTGTAGAAGACTTCTCCAAATAGCATTAAAATAATCTGATTTTCTAAATTTGGGGAGGAGGACATCTCCAAATAACTTTTAGGGACATCCAAGTTTCCAACATTTATTGCGAAAAGGGGCAGAGTAAGGGAGAGGTGAAGGGGGGAATGCAACTTCTCAAAAAACTTACTTTTCGTTTGCCACCGCCGCCTCCCCCTTCCACCCTTCTACACAAATAACGTTCCGCCACCAGTGGTAGCAACCAATCCGTGCAACTGGTACAAAATTATGGTGCACCCCTGAACATTTTTTTTTAATTTACCTACTACTGTCAACAGGAGAATTTACGGCCAAGAGGTTTACAAGGGCGAAAGTTGAGAAATAGAATTTTATAGCTAAATTTTCATAAATAAGTCTTAGACTTTAATTTTTTTTAATACAGTAGTGATGAGTTTTTATTTAACTAGATATATATTTGCTATTCATAAAAATAGAGGCTAAAAAGACTTTTCTAAAATCTTACTGTGGACAGGGGTGGACTAAGGTGCAAAAGAAACAAGCGGACACTTAGGGCACCAGTGGCTGCCATGGGTGGAATTTCGTAGCTTGCAATAACTATAGCAAATACTATTTTGATTATAGTACTTATATTTATATAAAATATATTATGTGACTGTATATACAAATACATCATTGGATGCAATTCTTGTATTGTAAATTCTACGTAACCCTTTAGGGTGAAGGTTATCTAATGTACCTAATACTATTTCTTTGTTATGGTACGCAATTAATTATAACTAATGTCAAAACTTTATAGTTCGTTTCATAACTATTCATATAGCCATTTTCCAGTGTAATGGATGGTATGGTATTGTTTACAACTTGATTAAATTATTGCAGACTTCAACAAAGACCCCAGGATTGATTTCATCATCGCCACGATGCTTGAACGTGGGGCGGGATGAGGGGTGGCAGAATTATTCTCCGCTTGTGACAATACATTTAGTCTGCCCCTGGCTATAGATATTTCCTTCACCATAATCACCATGGTTTATGATAGTAGGCTGATAGTATTGATATAAGAAACCCATTATTAGAAATATATTAGGCCTAACAATTAGCACAGAAAAGTCAACAACCCAAGAACTCCTCCCCCCCCCACACACACACACTAAGACCACACAAACATAGATATTCTATATTAGTGGTTCCCATCCTTTTCCAGTTCACAGACCCCCTCAAGCCAATGATAATTCATCGCGGCCCTCTAACCTCCCCAGCCATACATGGTGAGATAAAAACACTTACACACTTATGGTACTCTACGTAACCAATTATATATATAAATATTGTCGAACTGGAAAAAAGAGATTTTTGAGAAAATTGTGAATACCATATATTTTTATATGATGTGAAAATTCAAATAAAAGAAAATTTAAAAATACTAGGGCTTATATTTGTTTCGCGGGCCCCCACAGGTGCCTTCGCAGATCCCTAGGGACCCGCGAACCCAGGTTGGGAACTTCTATCACATTCAATCTCCGAGTGTGGTACATTTAGTAGACTTATGTCAAATATAACGTGTGGAGATTATTACTAAATTGGACAAGCGGCCAGGATATTATGAATCATGAAAATGAAATAAATACCGTATGTATGCTAGTAGCTATGTAGCTATGTTCACACAAAACTATTTGCTCCCGAAAATTTATAATGGATAACCTATTAATTTAGTTTTCCTACCCCAGACAAAGCTGACTAATCTCCAAATTTATTGGTTCCATAGCTTTGTCTTCAAGTTGGGTTGAATCCAACGTTGTGGACATTTCAATGGGAGTGGACTGAGAAAGGTTTACTCTGTCCCGACAATCAGCTTTGTCCTCTCTGCCTGAAGAGAGAAAAACACCTTGTCTGAAAAAAAATAATTATTTAATTTATTGTTATCGATTATTAGTTTTTTATGGCCTACTGTAGGTATATCATGACAAAACACGCTCTAATTTGAGTTAACCGTTTCTTATAGAACATTTGTGTTCACTATTATTATTATTAAAATAAATTTTATATATATATACTTTGTTCTATCAAATAAATGTTTCCACGGCTTTCTTTCTGTTTTTTTGCGGCGAGCACAAATTCGTAATTTTGTTTTTTCCCCTCTACGTTTGTCTTCTTTACGTGTCACGTAATCCATTTAAAAAATAAACAAGAATATGTATCACAAGCAACTAAATAAAAAATATATAATTGAAAGTATATCAAACTTAATAGAAAACTAATTAATTACTGTGCTAAACATTGTTTGGGTCTTAATTATATTAAATGAGCAGACTATATTTTTTAACTCATCACTGATTAAATATGACGGGATTTCTGGAAGTCTGCACGGAAACTTCTCGCCTACCGAGGCGGCCCCCTTAATATTGAAAAAGCAAATTCACACTTACTCATAAATTAAATATATTGCTCAAGTTTTTTATATTGTAGAGCTGATTTTGGAACTTTTTCAGTTGAAACAACCAATCAGGCACTAAACATTGTAATAATTGCTTTAGAGTTAACCTTCACGTATCAGAACTGAATTAATATTTATTAAAATTAAATGTTATCTTGGGTGTAGTAAAAATTTTGTTTTAATATATAGTTATACATATTTTAAGAAATTAAATTGTCCATTATCACTTTGTTAGTAATTAGTATACGTACAGTAAATATATACTTTTCCCTCTTATTTATCTTTATGTAATTTTTTTTTACAGTACAAGGAATGACCAAATAAATAAATAAATGTTTTATCCAAGCAACAGAATTCAAATTATGGTTCTTTACTTCACAGGACTAGCTTTATGAAACTTCCGGACGGGATTTTAACCCCGTCCTCCTGAATATAGGAGCAACACGGTAAAATTAAACTAACACCCAACCGTTGAACAGTGAACTAGATCCTGTTTTTATACTAATCAATCAGTATGTACTTACTTTGATCCATTAATAAAACGCTTCTTCCCCTTTTTCCATCCTAATTTTTTGCGGCGGGCAGATAGTCGAAGTCTAGTTTTTTCCCCTTTACGGTAGTCCCTTTTGCTTGTGTTATTGTTCATAGTTGTTTTAATTTATCGAAAATAACAATATTATTCTATTTTATTTATATATAATTATAATGGCTATCATAAGAAGGCAAAGCATACACAACTGTTCGGAAACACTTGTGTTATTGTTCATAGTAGTTTTAATTTATCGAAAATAACAATATTATTCTACTTTATTTATATATAATTATAATGGCTATCATAAGAAGGCAAAGCATACACAACTGTTCGGAAACACTTGTGTTATTGTTCATAGTAGTTTTAATTTATCGAAAATAACAATATTATTCTACTTTATTTATATATAATTATAATGGCTATCATAAGAAGGCAAAGCATACACAACTGTTCGGAAACACAGGACCAGTTTGTAAACACATTTCCAGTAAAAGCTACAATAAATATTATTTTTAATATTTTCTAATGAACACCTAAAACTTAAAAATGTGCCGGCTCACTGTGCGTTGTCTCAACTCTCAACAAGGCGAAGGCAGACATCCAACTAAAAGAGCGCATGCGCAAGGAGTCAACTGCCTTTCCTTCTTTCTCCGGCTATTCTTTACTTCCAAAGCGTAGATGGAGGATATGGCTGCGCCACTTGATGGCTGAAAAGCATTACTTTGACGCATCAAAACAGCAAAAGGAATTAGCAATTATCTTCACATTTTCTGTTGTGACCCTATCAAAAAATGACTTTATTTGTTTTTGAAAGGTTGTGTCTAGGATTATTTATAAGTTACCCTCGTCTCAGAACTGTGACAATATACTTAAGGCCATTTAAAGGTCATTGAAAATGAGCAAGTTTCGAGTTTTCATTAATTTTTTATATACATAGATTATCAAAATGTAAGGTTGATAATAATAAATAAGCATGTTCCCCAACTTTATCTTCCTTTTGGCTTAAGTCAAGTTTGTAAAAAATTAAACACTACCTAACCATCGCGTATTTCCTGAACGTCTGCAACGCATTCCAACTCTCTGGTAGGCGGCCCCCTTAATGCCCTCCTGTGCTCCCTCCTCCTCCCTCCACCCCCGACCAGGATCACTAAGCTGCCACACCAAACAGCACCAATACCAATAATTGCTAGAGAGAAAAAATATTATCATCCATTCTGTAGGTAATGTGTCCGGTAAAGGATGAATTCTTGTTTGGAGGAAAAAACTAGTAAAAGAAGAGACAAGTGTTCTGTTAAAGGCTATGAAAATATACGTTCCAACATTGGAAACAAATTATTGTTTACTTCCAATTTGTGATAAAGATAGGTAGAAAGTTTTTAGTTATTTTCTTAATGTTTAGTAAACATAAAATAAATACTGTAAAGTGCTAAATACTTCTACACAAGACCACCTTACCTGATTATTTTAATTGCATTTATTATATTTGAAAATAATCTCACTACCAAGACTGATCAATAATTTTAGCAAATTTTGTTGATTTAATATTTTAATTTGTTTGATCTTTATTACTTTTAAAATGTTCTGTGTATATGTGAATTTCTTTCTTTATTTTATGGCTTGGTATCCGTAAATATTAACAAAAAAATAGTGTTTTTCGTTAAACCTACGAGATATTTACTGATTAATTTAATGGGGTAGTGACGAGAAACCTAAGGCCTTTCGGAAATGTAGTCGCTTTTGCTTGGAGAAGATGGAAGGCCATTATGGAAAAGCCATCCTTAGTGTATATGGATCTGATTCATCTCAAAGCTTCCGTCACTGGCCACTAATTAGATAAGATTCTTACTCCTTTAATGGGCGTAACCCTAAGTGAGGGGAACATAATATATCAGTGCATGGTGGTTTATTGTAATCGTTAAATTAATATATATTTCTAAATTCTATTCTCCATGATACTTTACGGGTTCACCGGTATAGTGTTCTTTTTTTTATACCAAAGCTACAATACAAAAATGTAAAAAACTATTATTTACAGTTCCACTCCCGATCACAATATAAAAGTCCTTCAAATTTCAACTAACTTTGTAATGATCCTATCATATCTAACTACGACAGGTATGGCCTCAGCTTATGAAGGCATTCAATGCTAAATTGATTAAGGAAGAAAGCCCTCCTAGTCTCTAGAGGCTCACCTTACAACCCAAATTTTATTTAGTGTCCCCTATCCTCCAATTTTTAAATTATAAATTGGTTACTGAATTAACATAACAGTATTTAACATTATACACATAAAAGTGATTTTATTGTCTATTAGAAATTCCTGATTTATTTTATTTTTAGTAATTTTAATTAAAGTAAATATTTGATAGATTAATTCTTATTTAGAATTATAAATATTAAATTTGTGTGGAACAGTGTGGGTTCTTCTTGATTCTGCCTACTAAGAACTATCTTTTCAATAAATTGTATGTGTATTTTTTTTTAGAAGTACCAAGGATTTTTCATCCATTTTGAAAAATAGCTGTACCATGGTTAAACTAGTCAAATTAAATATATGTAGACATTTAAAGAATTAAATAACATGTTATATTTAACTAGCTATTGATTATAAACTAAAATTTCTAAGAAATTAATATGAACTATTTGTTTATAATTTAAAGTATTTGCTTTAATTTTAGCTTTTGGTAGTAAATTTGGTGTGGTAGATGTTGGTATTTTACTTTTATTAAGTACACCTAGATTTATGTCAAATTTGAAAATAAAATTACCGGATCAGTGGGCAGGTTGAATAAATATCAAGCTTATCTAGTATGACTTGTCAGTGATGGAGAACTCAGGGTTCAACCCCTGGTTCAGTGTAGGGTGGGGCCCCTACATTGGCGTTATTTCCTAAATGATTTTATAATCTCCCTGATCATAAAAATTGATGAATTTTCTTAAAAGCTCTACTTTTCTCATCCCCATTCGATTGCTGTTATTAAAATGCGTATAGGCCGGTTGGGTAGTAGGGCGCAGTGGAAAAGCAATTTCCCAAGCCATATAAATACTGAACATTTGAAAATATTTGACTCGATAAAATTGGTTTGCATTCACAAGATTTTAATTTAAGAGTAAACCTCACTGCGAAATATTATATCTGGCTGTTTATGTGTGTCACCCACACATATTTGAATTCATTTTTGAACCTCGACCAAACAGGAGGACACATGGGGGCACTCTACATTAAAATAATAGTGCAGACTTTTTAATTTTCGTTCAACCTTTGGTCCAGAATTTTAAATTTAACATAAATATAAATGATTTTGATCATCTTTTACACCTCGAAAGTAATAAAAATATTGTCGTTACACTTCTCAAAGTTAGCCTTTCCTAATCGGGTAATAATATTAAAAAATATTAGTTTGTTGAATCTTTAGTAAAAGTTAGGCCTATTGATGTATTTAAAAATGGTAACCATATTTATCAAAAAACCTCCAAGCGTTCAAATCCTAGTTTATAGATTAATCTTTTCACTACTTTTTAACCATCCGGAATATCTACATTTAATTACACTAACGAAGTAAGGTAGGATTAAAAAAGGAAAGATGAGAAAATAATTTAGAAAAATCACTCCTAGTACATTCGGCTGGGATTCGAATTCTGACCTCCCCATCACCAACAAACCAAACCAAACAAGCGTAATGTTAAATCCGCTTCCTCATCGAGACTTATTTTAATTATGTCAAATTTCTTAGACTGGATGTGAGAACGTTTTACCAAGATTTCTAAAAGAGAAATTCAACAAACTCTTGATATTGATTAAAAGACTAAACTGAGCATTGAACACTGTTGTATTACTTTTCATTTTTCTGTTTTTATTATTAGCAACAGTTAATTTAATTCGTTTAAAGTTTACATTTAACCTAAATACATAGTTTTTATAATGTTCCGTGAATCCCCCCCCCCCCATACCATTAATTTATACCTTTAATTTTAATATTATTGAATGAAAATTTAGGCCAAATAAAATAATAAAATGATAATCGGCCTAAAATATAGTGTAAAACATGTGCCACACTTGTATTTTCAAAAAATTATTTTCACAACTTTCCTGTCATGGAAGTTCGTCGAACTTTTGAATTATTGTATTAAATATATTTCTAACAATAAATCTTATGAAATTGTTTTTGTTGCAATTTCTTCTGGGCTAGCCCCCCCTTACCCCCTTTCTTTTTACCCGGACTATTTACTATTCTTGGACTTAGGTGAAGTCTGTGCCAACTACATTACAACCAATTAGAAGGTTTTTTGTCACGGATATTGTATTTATTTTAATTCAATCTTTAATTTGAGGAAGTGATTTTTTTCTAACGCTCGACCTATTAGAGGTACAAATAATTACATAATGAAGTATTTAAATTATAAACTTGTGCAAGTGATTGACTATTTAATTCCACTGCTTTAAAATTGGGTGCATTAACAATGTAGGCTATATTAATATTAGTTATCATGAAAATTATGTTTATTTTAACTACTTAAGTTTCATGTTAATTAAAGCTTAGTACAAAATTAAAGACATTTTATTGTTTCGTTGAAAATATTGTGAGATAATATAATGAAATTATTATTTTCTAACGGTGTTTTAAAAATGTTCATTCTACATGATTGGTTTGGAGAAATAAACCAAACGAATAATAAAGCAATAATTTTTTTAAACAACATAAGAAAATATTAACTCAAATCTACCCAACCAAATACAACATTTTCAACGAAAGAATCATGAATGTCTGTAACTTTATACTAATCTTTAATTAATCTATTTTATATCATATAACATGTCTAAATGATTTATTAATGATATTATTTTTAATATATTTAACAAATTTGTTAGGTATAATTTATAAAAACATACTAATATTAATATTAGTTCCAATTCTTATAAAAATAATATATTTGCCAAAATGTATCATTCATAATTACTATAATTAACATAGAAATGTTTTATCTTAA